>JAKLMW010000016.1:0-524182 GCA_022813215.1 Talaromyces ruber | reverse complement strand
GCAAGGCCTCTGATTGGCTAGAATTCATTTGAATTCTTAACAACGGTCCGTCTCACGGGCACTAAGATAAATATGGAAATAGAACACTTGGCTACGGCAAGGCCTCTGATTGGCTAGAATTCATTTGAATTCTTAACAACGGTCCGTCTCACGGGCACTAAGATAAATATGGAAATAGAACACTTGGCTACGAAAAGGCCTCTGATTGGCTAGAATTCTTTCTCGCTTATTAAGCCTCACTCACCAACTCCGGACTATCCGCCGGGCCTTTCAAGCGAGTAACCAACTACATGACCATTCGGATATGAATATTGGGGTTTAGCCATCTTGCAGCATATAAGGATATCATATATTAAGCAAGACCTATCATAGTATTAGATCCATCAACCGATCAGGTTTCCAAGATTAATAGAGAGCTTGTATCAAGCGTAGCGATTTGAATATCGTTACGCGCACAAATATCAAATCACTTTTTTCTGCAGCCAATAGAAATCTTTGTGTGGCATTAATCGTAAAATGTGGAAAAATGTATTTCTAGCGAAATACGATTTCTGTCGTTAACGTCCATATAGGCAGCGGTACCCTCGATAAGCTAAGATGTCTTGGCAGGGAACTAAACGCGTCGGCGCGTTCTTGACTTCTTTTTCATCTTCCGACTTACTTACACGAGACAACCAGACAAGCAATCAGAAACCATGCCTTCAATTCCACTACACCCTCCCAGCAAGCCTATCACCGTCAACAATCCCCTCCCCGCAATCCTCCAAACACCCTCCGGCCTCGCCATCCTCGAACTCCAAGGCACAATCAACTTCCCTACATCTACAACCGACGACGCTGTCGACAATGACACTAACATTAACAGCGAAGAAAAATCAGAAACAAAAACAAAAGTCATCGAAACAGAACTAGGCAAAATCATGTTCCCGGATTACTCAGAATTTATGGATCCGGATAGCACAAAGTGGATGAAGCGTGTTTATCTGTATGCGGGTCGATATCAGCGGATGACGGGGGAAGTGAAGAAGTTGGCCAAGCCGTTAGCCGTTGTACGGCGACGAGAACGGGGTACGACTGAGGCTGATAGAGGGGGGGAGGAAGGAGGGGATGAGCTTGAGATTGTGGATGTTATCAAGTATAAGATAATATTTGCATCTAGACCGGAACCTGTGTCATTGGAGTGAACAAAACAGAATGGGCTGGGTTGATAATATATGGGGTGACCATCGTGCTCGAATGAACCGAACCACCTCTCCGAGAATAATCAACAAACTCAAGCAAGGCCAAAATCACCAATACCATCGACGCCCTACCACCCACTCCGGGAAGCAACGGCGCCTTCAAGCCGCATTCTCAAAAATCACCGTCAAAACATCCCCCTCCTTCCTACCAGCCAAAGCGGCCTTCAACGTCTGATGCGCCGGACACTCGGTATCATAAAACTTGACGTCTTCTACCGTCGCAAACGTTGTCTTGACGCCGAAATTGTATCCCTGACTCCGCTCGTCGGGGATTGCAGGACCAAAGGAGACGTTGGTTATATACGGTTTGCCGTCCTGCTCGACAATACTTAATTCAGGCTTGGGAATGGAAGAGAGATTAGGGGAGAGGGAGATTACCTTGACGGCAGTCTTGACGAGCCGCTTATACTCCTCAACGAGTAGTGCCCGATCCTCCTCCTTGGGGATGTTGAATAGAGTGATTCGCTCGAAGGTTGACATTTTGGATGTTGTGGTGGCGGTAAATGTTCGACTGTTATTGACTCTGGTCGCAATTGCGATATTTGCACAAGCAATTGGGCGAAACTGAATATGTAGATTCGGGTGGGAGAATGGTCGTAACATGAATTAATATATTTGTATGACGGATCAGAAAATAAACTATTGTAGTCATAACCCCTCATCGGATCGGATCGCGTGCGATGTTCCCACTCGGATTGCGCAAGACAGCCTGAATTATCCGGAGAATCGTGGCGTTTCTATATCATGACTGGCTGGGAGTCGGCTGAGTTCCCCGAGGCTTGAGCAGACTCCGGAAACGAGAGAATCCGCACGATATTTCGGATACATGGATGCGGAATGTTTAATGACAAGTGCGTGCCTGTCAAGCAAGCTGAGGATTGAATGTCATTAATCATATTCCTTTGATATAGTTTGATAATCTCATGTTTGATAATGACATGACTGACATATGGCACCTCTTCAGGCTGCGTTTCTGGTACAAGTCATATACATACAGGGGAAAACAAATCGATCAGACCTAGACCTGGATAGTCATACAAATTGGTATAAGACAGGGTAACAAAGAATTGAGTGGGTACTCGACTGGGAGCCATGATCACTCTCACCCGACCAAGGGAATAAAAAATATACAGAGAAGAAGCAATCGCAACAAGAATGCTAGTTCAAATCATCCGTCCAAAGCCCTCCGGAGATCTGCCCATTTCTGTCTGAGGCCCTCGTGGTTTTCTGAGAGCTGTGTTGTGTATTTCATTAGCAATTATATTATTGTTTCAATGGTGTTTGAGTATCTTACCTCAGCCCATTTCATCTTGGTCTCTACTAAATCTTTCTCCATCTCTGCCATTTGCTCTTCCATATTTCGGTTCTCGTTCTGCACTTCCATATTCCGTTTCATAATACGTTCCATCTCGGTCCTAAGCTTTTCCTCAACCTCGGCGGGCTGCTTATCAACTACAACCTTCAGCTCCTGTACCTGAACCTGAAGACTTTCATTCGTATCGGACAATTCTTCGTTTTCGACCTTCATTCGCACCAACTCGGACGCCAGTTGGACGTGTTCTTGGTCAGACTTTTCAGTGCGTTCTTCCAACGACCGTATTCGTGCAGCCTGCGATGCCACGGTATGCTTGAGACCCTCAAGCTCCTGTTCCCTTTCCTTCTCGGTTCGAACCTTGTCTTCCCACTCTGTCGTATACGACTGGATCATTTCAGCCGTGAGTGGAATGGCGCACGCATCTTGCACCATTAGATCAGCCCGGTAAATCTCCTTGTCGCTTCCACCAGAGCTGCCGAAGAATCCAGACTCAAGGATTGAGCTAGCGGATGGTTGTTGATCGATGTAAACATCGAATAATTTTTCCTTGAGAAACTGCGAGAGACTGGACATGTCTTTCATGCCGAGAAGCGTTTCGACGTTGCGTTGCATGATAGCGACGCCAAAGCGGAGAATAGTGCTTTCTAGTCCTTCTTCGAAAATAAGATCGTAGATGCGGAGTACTAATTGCAACGGGAATCGATATGCGAAAAGAGTCAAGAACCACTGTGTGGCATACAATTGCGGGCTAACTCCGCGTCGTCGAAGGTGACAATAAAGTGCAGGTTCAAGGTCCTCCAAAAGTCGTTCAAACTGGAACAAATGCAAATGCAGACCGGGCATGTCCTGGATAAACATATCTCGTAGACCATATTTATTCATAAGTTTCACAAGAAGCGTAAAAGCCTCTCCCTCATCCATCTAGCACAGAAATTAGTACATCACCAACGAAATTCGCGCAAGAGTTCTTACATTGAATAACAGCGGCATAGCTATAAAGTTGATACCTTGTGCATAGCCTACCGCCTCGTCATATAAAGCATAAGCCTTGCATAGTCCAAAGAGAGCTTCCTGGCTCCCCTGTGAGACAAAATATTTCGAATAACTTGTCCGAGATCCCAAGTCTCTTCGTATAACTTTTTCTAGCCTGCGAATCGCCTCGGTATCCTCTTTGAGTTTCTTCTTGCGAGCCGTCTCCGCAGTTATCGGTTCGACTTCCTTCTCGTGAGGGACTGGCGAAGTCGTAGTTTGACTTGACGGAGACGGGGAGCCTGAACTATCGGACCGAATAGAAGAGCGCGAAGAAGCCAATGACTCCTTCTCTGAGGCAGCACCGCTGGGTCCCTGTCCACTAAGACTCATATGACGTTCCTTGTCTGTTCCTCGTGCCACAAGTTCCTTGTATACTTCTTCAAGTTCTGCATTACGACTGTCCGCCAAAACTTGCCAGATCACGCCTCTGATTGTTTGAGGGATACCGCGCTTGATAGCGGCATTGAGTTCTTCCGAGTTGGCACCTGACAATGCTTCCGGTCCATTGTTAACAATTCCTTCCCACAATTCCCAGTCAACTGGTGCCGCAGCATCAGTTGCAGATGTTGCGATTCCCGAAACTGTGCCAGGTGGAAGATTAGGGTTGATGGGCGGAAATGCCCCACCGGTGCCAGCAATGACTGGTGAAGGAGCTGGTAGTGCGTGTTCTTCTACTGGGCTGGCAAACCCTGCACCGATGGATACGTTTCCCGAAGCAATGCTCACTTGATCGGTTTCGGGGCCCTCTTCCCGCATACGAAGAAGCTTGAATTGATCCTTGAGACTGTTACGTGTCGGTCTCTTTGATCCAATGCTCATACTGTCTCCTTCTTCCACCGTATTGACCGTCGAAACCGATGCAGCGGTATTTCGGCGACTATTACCCAAGTTAGTAGGGGAAGACTTGGAGTCACCGGAGATGCTTGACCTGGAAAGCCACGAGAATGGGCTTGTCAGCTTCCGACCAGGTAGTGCGGGAGGAGCGGGCGGCGGCGGAGCAGGAGCAGGGACAGCAACAGGGACAGGGACAGGTTTGGACGCAGTCGACCATGGTACCGACGGTAAACTGGACATTAATGTGGACGACATGCTCTGTTTTGTAGCAATTGAAACCATGGAGGCTGCTCCAGGAGAGTCGAGAGATGAATCAGCTACCGGGCTGCCCACATCATTAAGTTCATCGTCATCTTTATTGCCCGCCAAATTAACGTCGTCCAGCGAAGTTGTTGATAGGCGATGAGCTGTTAAAAGTGGTGATTTTTGGTATTTCTTCCGTCTAGGGGTGTCTTCGTTCTCTGAGTGAGGTGTGGGTGTCGGGCTGACGTTGACCGAATCGTCGTCGTCTTCGGGTTTGGCATCTGTAGATGTAGAGGGAAAAGGAAAGCCGGGCGAATGCTCAGCACGCGGAGTGGTGACAGATCCATTCGACAGTCGCCGATCGGTTAATGAGCGTGTGGACGTGCTTTGTGGCATTGGAGGAGCCGCATGCGTGTTTTCTTCGCTGGCATCTTCAAAGGATTCCTGGAAGCAGGAACGGCCACGGTTAGCCAGAAGATATTAACAGGACACCACACCCGCTTGACGGGATCGCGAATGTGATCAACCTACCTCGCCATAATCCTTGGGCTCCGGGCTTGAACTCATTTTGGGCAGACTGTCGCTCGCGTGATGGCTCCCCTTGCTTGAGTGCTGCGTGAAGGGGAGGCCGTAGATGTGACTGGTTACAAGTCACGGACGGCCATCAGCTGAGGATAGGAGGTAGGTACTAGGCTAGGGGCTACCCGAGGTCGGTGTGAGTCCACGGTATGAGCAATTGGCGCGTATGACTGCCGGCACTTGAGTCAGAGAGATGCGTTGATAAATGACTGAATGTAGAATGCGACCGAATGAGTGTGTAGTCACAACAGACAAGATGAGAAGGATCGATTGTCTTGGGGTGAGGATGCAACGTTTCCCAGCATGAAAGTAAATTTATTGGCGGGAGGATCGTCCTGCTTTTCCGCTTCCGACATAGCTTATCAGGTCCACCCGTTCCCTCCATCTTGTGCTCTCAGATTCCATACTCCGTCTGTTTATTATTAAATATTATTGTGGCGAGATATGTGACTCTGAAACGCTGATCTGGCCTGAGCGGAACCATACATTTAGTCTCCACGCTGTCTACGCGGCTACTTGATCAGCTGGAATTAGGATCGTGTCGACACCAATGAGCAGCTTACGCGGTTTCAGGGAAACGCATTTCTTCCAAATATTGAATTATCAACACATCAATGAATAGTAGGTAGCGTTCGTTTCGCCATCCAAGTCTCAGATACAGTGTGTACTCAGGACATGATCAACTAGTCAAGCCTCGGTAAGCCAGTCGCTAATCAAGTAGCGTAACAGCCAACTAGCGGGCGACTAGCCAGGGGTCTGCCAGGTACCAAACGCTGGGCGCCAACAGCTGATCCACCCGAAACATCAGCCTGGGGTTTAGGCTTCCCTAGGCTTGATCTCCATTTTGAATCGTAAGATGAAGCTATTTCTTGTCAATGTGGTATCACGTCACTTGGTTCTCGATGTCTTTCCAGTGCCCCTTTCTCAGAGGATCCAGTTCATTCAAGGACTTTAGCCATTCCAACACCTCGGCTCGGTTCTCAGCGGACATGGTTCCTTCAATCTTCGCTGCGATCAAATTGCAGTCCACCAATCCCTGATATATCCATTTGCAATCCGTGTAGTCTTCCAACATCTCCTTGATAAGTTCCTTTTCATCCTGAACATATCTTGATCGCTCGGAGTTTGATAGGCCCGGTGCTAGAGTGCGATCCGCCAGCGATGGGTCGAACACACACATTAAATTCTGATGGTAAAACCAAAGTGACTGATCGTACGGATCGATAAGAGCGTTATGGGATAATTCCAATTCTACGTTTCAAAGAGTCAGTCATGGTAATATCATAGTCTTTCAACAGTAATCATACCTTGTTCGAAAACTTCTTTTCGTTCTTCGTTACTTGCTTTCTTCTCATCAAGAAGCTTCTGAATCGCTTTGGTTCTGTAATGCCATGCCGAAAAGTTGGACAAATTAGTCTTGATCATTTTGGTTGTGTAGTCTATTTGCGCCTGTGCCATGCTCGACTCCCCGTCGTCGGCTAAATCTTCCAAGGCATCGATCACGAAAGTCCTATAGCCCCAGCCATGAAAGTTGCGGCTATCTGCAATCAACATCTTGCCCAAAAGAGCCAGTTCTCCTTCCCAAAACTGTCGAGCAAGCTGCCTTGGCAGTAGTTTCTTGCCTTCGTTCAGTATCCAGAGCCGATAGTTCCAAATCCAATAACATTTTGGAAAGGAGCGAAGCAATGGAAAGAGGAACTCTAAATCGTATTTGATTATAGGGATGATCTGATCAGCCTCTGGTTGGCCTGGTGAAGAAGTGGCCTGAGCAAATTCATACTGTCGTATTAGTCGCCGGTAGTTCCATATCGTATAATATTCAGGGTTCTTCTTCAACAGCTCCGATACTTGTTCCAGAGTATCATGTGTATATTTACGTGCAGCGATCTGGCAACCAGTGAGTCCTTGGATATTCATAAGGACACGAATACAAGTACGGACCTTCTCACGTATAGAGCTTTCCAGTTCCCTGTATGTCTGGACTTCTTTCCGATTCTGCTCAGTATCCACCTCTGTCTTGACACTGGAGCGGGGAATGCCATGCTTGAAAATATATTAGCAGATCTCTTGAAACCGTAACAAATCACAAAAACATACGCTCGCCATCTTGTCGATGTTACTTCCGAGTAGCGATAGACAGCAAAACACTTTGATTGTTGATAATTTTGATTGATGTTGAGAGCACGCGGAAAGAGCCAGGCACCGAAGAAACACAGACGGGTGTCACGTGCACTCGGTCTCCTTCCTAAATCGGCAACTATGCAACAACATAAATTGCATCGACGGCCGACTATCTCTCATACAACTACGAGCAAAGTTGGTCAATTTTTCCTTGAGCAGCATATATCACACAAGGACTTCGACATTGTTCTTTTGACGGGACTACCATATGCATCTCTAGTTGAGCTATACGCTGTACAAGCGGCCCCTACAACACATTCCTTTCTCATTTGCTTTCAAGTAGAGGTCTCTCTCCAGAAGCCAAGTCAGTCGTTTTCAGTTACATCTCACAACTCTCTTTCTTTTATCTTTCAAGTCTCATCATTGATGCCGTCTTACGGATCACGAAAATTACCTCTCCAAGCCCGCCTGAAAACCGATCTCTTCAGTTTATTTAGAAGAAGCTTCAGTTACCGACATGCCCAATCTCGGCCATACGCCCGGTCCTTATTCCTCGACAGACAGGTATAAAATCGCAGTGAAACGCCCGTGTCTCCGGCGAAGACTTTGCGTAAACAAAGATTCATCGCGTCCGAGAGATCGCTACATCCCTCATCGTTCATACTCGGGTAATACAACATCAAAGTTCCATGTCCGAAAGCCACCGATTGAGCTGGCTGCACACGAGAAGCTACTTCGTCAAAAAGAAAGGGGCGAGAACCCTTTCGGTCGACGTCGAACATGTGAATCTGGAGTTCACTTCAATAATGATTACCACTCCCAGCCGCCACATATGTCACCACATTTATTAGATAGTGAGGTGAACCCCCGACAATTTTCCACATCTGGACAAAGGATCTCACCGCGACAGGTGAGTGTTGGGGCTGTATGGAACGTCGGGGGGCCCTCCATTGCAACGAGAGGTCCGTGGTTAGGCATAGTCCATGGTCGAAAGATGTACTTCAAAAGAAATGTCACGGCGCCCTTATATATTGCACGCTATTGGATTGATCGAAACAAAGACATTTCTTCGTCAGAGGAGACAGAGATTAATAATTCAAGGTTGGCAGCAGCCTTTGATATGGATTTGGCGCATCGGCAGCTGCCTATACCGAAACCAGCTATGTCATCAGGAAGTCATCCCTGTGCTTCCTCGCCGCATTTTGAACAGACTGTTCCCTTCACATGGAAAGATTGCACATGGAAAAAAGCTGATCTAGAAGCCGGTAAGTAGCTGGATAAAGGAAAGACGAAAGAAAACTGCTGACAAGAAGTCCTTTAGACACTCGTTGTGACCTGATCAAGAAGCAATCGTCAGTCCTAGGAGTGCCATTTTGCACGTTAGTGATGAGGCCTCCTATAATAGACGATTTCTATCATTCAGTGCTTGCTTACTGTCATTCTTCTGGGTTAATCGCATATGCCGTGCTGGATGCTATCGTTCTGTGGTCGACAAAAACCTGCAAGAAGGTCAAGACATTTTTACCTGGGTACCCCTACGACTGTGTTACAGCACTAGGCTTTTCATCTTTGAATGGTGGCGAAAGTATCCTAGCAGTAGCGACTTGTAGCGGCCACTTGCATTTATGGGATACCGTGAAACTTCGGAGGAGGTTTGTCTGGCAACTCGACAACAAGGCAACATATGTGGCATTCAGACCAACGACAACTTGGTGCCAGTCCGCGGTAATCCCAGGCACCGAGGTCCCCGTGGAACAATTGGCTGTTGGGGACGAGCGAGGGTCCATATGGTATTATTCTATAGAACTATCACCTTTCGAGACTCTGTCAAAAGTGGTCCTTCTGGCGAAAGTTGATGCACATCTTGCACGCGTATGCTCGATTTCCTGGTCGCCAGACAAGAGATTCCTCGTCTCTAGTAGCGATGACAACTATTGCCTTCTGTTCGAAATGAGACACATCTTACAGAATCAGCAGTCTTTAAGATCACACCCTGAGATTAGAAATCTTCCTAGGTTGCGGCTTAGTGCAATTGTCTCACAAGTGGCTCGAATTATAAGGATCAGTTCTCTGATTCCTTCATACTTGCATTCCAGATCTCTGCTACTGGAGGACTCCCGTGCATCTTCAACATCAGGAAACGTTCGGTCTGTGAGCATGAATGATGATGCCCAAGCAAACATCACAAATCGACGCGTTCGTGGCCGAGCACTAGAATCAACGAGTGAGGCTCCTCGCGGGGGCATATTCCAACCTTATCGACGTGTTGCCTCCGCTTATTACTCTCCAGGGATAGGAGACCATGGTACAACAGCATTGCACTTGTTGCACGGTAATCATATACATTCTTTCAGACATAATTCGGCGGTAAAAGCAGTTGCATTCGCGCCCTGGCAGCCAACGCTACTGGCCACCGGAGGAGGCATGTTGGACCGTACTGTTCATTTCTACCATGCGCCGACAGGTAGCTGCTTGGCCGAGATTTATATGTGGTCTCAGGTGACAGGTTTGGTCTGGAGCAAGACTCGACGTGAGATTGCAGTTGTTTTGGGTTATGGCGAGTTTGAGCAGGGGCATCAATATCGAGTGGTGGTTTTCGCATGGCCCAGCTGCCAGCAGGTGACAGCCATTCCGTGGAATTTACAGGTCGATGAGGAATACAGAGAGTATATGAACGTGTCAGATCGGGCTCTGTCCGTTATAAGTATTCCCCACTTTGTTGATTCATTACATCAAAAGACCTCGGGTGATGTGGATTCCAACCCTGAAGATGAGTGCGTCGGAATCGCTTCGTCTAGATATATCAGATTCTATCGCATATGGGCCAAACCGCGCAAGGTATTTGCCGGAGTAGCCGGGGTCATGCGCAGTGAGATCTTAGAAGCGCTTGACGGGATTGAGGATCCGCGAGATGAAGTCATTCGATAATTGTATGATGTGCTGATGGGCCCCAGTGACGTTTCGTGCTTGTTTCTTATCCTTAGAATATTACAACGTTCGCATCCCAGGGGACCTCCCATAGACGATCATATTTAATCGTCGTCCTCTGCGAGCTCTTACCTGTTGTAGCATACTCAATTGATATGATATCCTTTTGGCGCGTCATGGCGTGACCAGTATTATTTCAATAATTGTTGAACGTGTCCAATTTGCAAGTATTCCTGGCGGTCGCTGTAGCCCAGGCTCGGCGGGCTTCCACCAAATTCACTACCGCAATACGTAGCAGCTTAGACCAGTAGACACTAGGCGGCGGTAGCCCCAAGTCAGACCATATTGTTCAATGTTGAGACATCCTAGCCATCACGGTATCCATAATGACCTTTGTCGCTACCTAGTCCATTCCATACTAGATCATCTGGTATGCGCGGAGATTTTCGGTGTAGTTGATTATTCCAACATATATCCGACTACTGCAATAGTACCAGTCTCAAAGTTAAAAAAACATCTCAGCATTCATAAAAAACTAAACCCCTATGTATGAAGTGTATGTATGATGTAAACAATGCCAATCAATCAATGAGATTTATAACAAACAAACACGGGACGGATGATAACGGTAGGCCGATGGTCTGTCTACCTAGCAAAGATACTTTTTAACCCAAAACAAGAACAAAACAACAAAATCACCAATCAGCCGATCCAGAAGAAGAACGTCCAAAAAAAGCAAACTGCTTAGCGCCGCGATTTATGATTCGATTTCGACTTGTTTGATGGCGGTGGTGGTGCGGATTTTTTTGCGGGTGCTTCGTCTGTGGATAAGTCCTCGTCGTCTTCGGAGTCGGCGATGAAGTCGCGCATGTCACTTGCTGCGTCTGAATCTTCTTCTTCGTCTTCATCATCATCTTCTTCGTCTTCGTCTTCGTCGTCGTCGTCGTCGTCGTCACCGTCAAGAGATTCTTCGGCTTCGATGTCAATCATGTCACCGCCTTCTTCGTCCAGATCTTCTTCGCTCCCTTCTTCCTCGTCGGAGTCGGATGCAAGTCCGCCAACCTCGTCAGCCATCTCGTCATCTTCATCGGCTTCGTCGTCGCCGCCGTCAAGCGCTGATTTCGATTTGATATATGACAATGTTTTCTTGCGCTTACGGCGTCGCTCGGCGTCACTGTCATCGTTGCTGACGCCTGCATAATGAGTGATGTGTTCCAGGGACTCACCGCCGTCGTCCATGCCGTGTTTCCTGCTATCGGCCATTGACTGTCGAAGATTAATCTGAGCGTCGAGCATGTCGAGTTTGCCCTTGAGGAGGAGCAAAGATGGGAGACTGCGGGAGCGTTGGTCCATGACTTTGTAGAGTGTGGTCATGCGTCTGAGGATCTCGGTGTTGCCGGCGATGGCGCCTCCGTGCGCGATACAGGTCCATTGGACCCAAACGAGTAGATGTCCGTATCGGCCTGGTCGGGATGCCATGCGTTCTGCGAGTCGTTGGATCAGGGCGCCTGCTAGCGCGGAGTGTAAGCGCTGCACGGTGGCGCGGATGATGTTGACGTCTGAGGTACGGAAGCACGATTCTAGCATTTCCGAGTCGTTCGTTTTGAGGGCTTGAGTAAGAACCGTGGATAGGGATACGCCCGATGGAATCTGCGCAACGGTTTGGTTCGTGTTGTTAGATAAACCAGGCACTAGTGCGCCAGCGCCGGCGTGATCATCCAACTCGGCCTCCACGTCGATTGCTGAGCTCCTTTGGGCGAGTTCGCCGAATGTGAGCTCCACTCCTTCATCATCCTCGTCCTCATCTTGTTCCGCGGTAGTATCTTGCATATCCGTACCCTTATTAGTTCCGTTGATACCGTTGACTTTCTTGGTTTGACGCTTCTGGGTCGTCTCAATCTCGACGTCAGAACGTTCTTCGGCGTCCGATATCGAAACTGCATCATCTTCGACATGTGCATCATTCATCTCGACATCTTCAGAGTAAAGACCCGACTCGACAATAGTGCTGTTCTCGTTGACGTACGACTTGCTGGCCTGTTGCCCCTCAATCACGGCGGCAGACTTGAGCGCCGACGCAGACTTGCGCGCTGTTATTTCAGTTGCACCCGAGAAGGTGAGATCTCCCGTGTCTTGATCCTGCCATCTCACACGCTCAAAAACCACGTTCACACCACCTTCAGCCCACGCAATATATAGCTCTGGTCCCTGGAATCCTACTTGAACGGCATAAACGGCATTTCCGGTATCCGGTCTCAATATCTTTAGTATAGCGTCGGCTTTGCGAATCATTTGTTTTGCTCTGGCTTTCTGGCTGGTGGCTTTTGTGCCGTTTTGTGCAATAATCTGTGAGAAGGGTCTGTTGAACAACTCGACTGTGCCGTCTTCAACCAAAGCGGCGAGAACTTGCTTGTCGGTTGAGTTCTTCTCTTCTTTCTCCGGCGGAGATAACGAGAGGGATACGACTTCTTGCTCAGCAACCAGGTTGTATGCAATTCCAAGTGTCTTCGGATCGAATACAGTAATGTAGCGCTCATTATCGGCCGCAATGAAGTTAGCGTCTTTGACTGAGTGTGTGGATGATGGAATAAGAGTATGAATGGGATTGGTCAAGGAAGGGAAGGTAAGAGATTCCGCCTCAGAGTTTTCGATATCGAGGATAATAGGAGTCTGCGTAGCGCAAATCACTGGAGGGTTGGAAAGTAGAGGTCGCGAGAGCGCCGAGACTGTGGAGGTGGTGGGAATGTTTATAATTCTAGATGAAAATTTATTAGCGATGCCAGAAATACTGTTTCTCGTGTGATCGCCTACCTGATGCTTTGGTGGGTGTTGAGATCCCATTGGACGAGTCTGTTATCGCCGCCAATACTCCACCCCTGGGATGTCGATTCTCCAGCTGTAAACTTGAAATCCTTGATACCTCCCTCGTGAACACCGCTCAAACTACAGAGCACCTTGTCTTCTGCAGGAGAGTACATGCGAATATCAGATGAACTTGTGCCAAACGCAACGACAGCCTCACGGCCAAACTTGTCTTCAGCGGAGCCATTGACATCAAACTTTCTCTTCCTCTTCTTCTTTTGATCCCGCAGGCCACCCAGATATCCCCAGTCCAAAGAAGTAATCGACTCCTTGGGAGCTACACTGTGTTCGCATTGCAAGGCACCGGTGTGAATATCATGGATGCGGAGATGTTGCGAATCAAGGCCTTGGATAACCGATGCAAAGAGGGCCAATTGGTACTCGGACGGCGAGAAAGCAGCCCGTATGATGGACGATTTTTTGCCAGTGACAGTTGCTCCGGAGGCTGCGGGCTGTGCTGCGGAAGCAGTTTTTGAAGCTGGAGGGCGCGACGACTTCTTCCCCATCTTGTTTGTATTTGTTGGAAGTGTCACTAGTCGACTGTAACACAATGACAACGATGTGGGAAATGTCAGAACCAAAATAGATATTGCTGAAACGAGCAATATCCGTGGGCAATCAAGTGGTCGACACGGTCGTCGATGTCAGCCAGTTCAAAGATGATAGAGGAGAAAAAAAGTTTCTAGGTTTGTACAGCGGCTATCCCTAGTATGGACTAGCGTATATCCTATCTCCTTTTGCCTAAGGCATCAACACTTTGTTATCTTATCTAACCGTAGCTAGCATGCTAAATAATTCTGCAATCTGCAGCTACCAGTCGACTTTTGCATGTCTCTTGGAGAGACGATAGCTATGGCTGGAGACAGAATGGTAAAATGATGTGCATGTCAATACAGCTAACCTATTCTAAGCATAGATGCTTTGGATCCGTAGGCCCCTGTCTAAGCATCTTATTACTTCTCTGATCGTCAAGTCTTTAAGCTACGTAAGGCTTGTAGTGATCACGAGGACTCGGCATTAATCTGCTAGGACGAGACTGTTGACAGTCACTTAGAGATAATGCTGATAAAATTCAAGTTCGAGGTCGCAACTCCTGCATGATCATGTGATTCGTTTGACGAAAAGAATAGTTCTAGAAGCCTAGGGTTGACGACGACACTGCGATTGGGTTCTGAGTCTTGAGGGCTCTTGGGACAGGTACAATCTAGGCACGTGACTTTACTTTGGCTACAAACAATAACTATGGTGCTCCTGCCACATAGGTACGTACTATGTATATGTAGCGTACCAGAATCACTCAGTGGTGGAGTCCATTGGACGGTTCACCGAGAGGATCCACATGTACGACTTAGAGCAGTGATTCGTTGAATACGAGTCACACTAGGCCGGTTTTATCGTTCTGTAACCCACCCGGCAAGTCTGTGTTCCATCTTGCATCAGAGTGACGGGGGCTAGGCTTTATCTGCAAGGAGCGAGGGCAAACCCTACGGTCCGCAGCCTACGGTGACTGTGAAAGTTGTGACGAGGAAAGGTGCAGGACTTCCAAGTATTTGTGGGCCGCTTATATGTGGGATCAAACACAACCGAGAATAAAGAACGGGATTACCGTCGAAATGTGACTCTGCAATGACGAATTACGACGCCGACGAGACAGAAAAAGCAGGCTCGAATCGATGAAAAATTTTCATGTCAGGATGTGCGATCAAAGAGAACGAGAGAGACGGCGGACAGAGACGAGGGAAAAGGGGAGCCTGGTGGCTGAGGCCCACCAAAATTGTGCAAAATTGATTCTTTGCTGGGCGGCTTTTCGCACTAGGACAGCGAGGGCTCCGCTTTCGGGTGCGCTGCAACCAATCAGCGGCAGGTCGCAAAGCACCGATGCAGGCGATGGCCAATCAGGAAGTGGCGATTGGCCTGAACCGGGATAGCTGGGTCGAATGGACGCAACGGGGCTAGCGGCATTCGACGGGCGAGCGCAATGCGGACTTTCATACTTAAGGATTCTGCCACCCCCTCCGATTTTTTCAGTGTCCTTCGTCCTCGGAACTGCTGTTGTGCGTTTTGTGTGTGTGTACTGTGCCCTTGTCTGACTCCTCTCTGAGACACGCGCCTGCTCCTGTGCCCAGCCCAGCCCAGCCTAGCCTAACCCAACACGCCCTTGTATATAGTAAGTTGTCTGATTACTGTTTGTTTCCCCCTTCCAGTGTCCACCCTTCACCATTCTCGCCCTATCCGTCCACTTCTATTTCCCATTCACACCTCAGGCATTAAAAACACGAACATGCCCCGTCGCGTCTTGTGTGACGCGCTCTCTCCCTTGCTGCCCCATCCTCCCACAGCTTATTAGCTGCTTGCTTTCCGCTCTACCCTTCTGTTCAGTGTTCCGGATCGTGTCTTCTTGTTTTGCCTAACACCCGCTTCTGCTCTTGCGCTGCTTTAGGCTTTGTATTTTCGAAAGCATACTAACCGTCTTTAGGCACGTGTTAATTTGGCGATTGTACTGCAACCGCCTACGCGTACTGTACCAATCACATCACCATCCAGACATTCAAGTCACCTGATCAGCACCCGATCTTGGTCCTTTCATACCCGCCCGGAGTCTTGGCCTGTCTCCGTCTTCGTACCTTCTACTTCTTTCCGCCCTTCTTGCCTCTCCCGCCCGTTAGTCAACCTCTCGCCTCTCACGTGACCTCTTTCTTTCTTGGCAATATAAAAACAGCATCGCCGTCTCAGTCTCGCTTTCTTTATCTGATCGCGTACTTGCGCTTTCATTGTACTCTTTTAGATCTCGTGCTTTCGAAAGTCTTTCAATCGAGGATATTGTGCGCAACAACCTCACCTCGCCAACTCAGTCATCTGCGCCCACATCCTTGTGTGTGCGTCTCAGTGTTTGTGAAGTAGATTGACAGTACTTTTTCCTGGCCGGGCGTTGGCAACTTTTGCAGCCCGCCTTTGATATCACAGACGCTTGCCACCTGTTCATTGTGTGCTGTCTGCGATTCTCTGCACGACATTTCCATTGATTGCGCCTCTGTGTATTCTGGTCCGTGGGGACCTATCTCAAACTCTCATTATGGCTACTCCCCCGCCCGAGGGCACTACCACTGTTCTGAAAGCAGACAAGCCGTTGTTGCCGCCGACAGTGACTGATTTGCCCGCCGATTCTCCTATTAATAGGTACGGCAACCCCTCGTTGATCTCTATGCTCTTATCTCTTGTGTGTTGAATGAGCATTCATTTTGGCTGAAAATAAACTGACTGTGCTGACTTTGACATTTAAGATCGCCTGATTCTTTACCAAGTGGCATTTCACTTTCTGAGAAGACAGGTCTCACTTCAGCTCCTGTGCAGAGCTCACTAGAGGAAAAGAAAGAGTCGACCCCTAGTGTGAACGGGCACTCGACTAGTCAGCCTCCTCTCACAAACGGAACAAGCCCACATATCGAAACTTCCACTCCACCTGCAGATGATTTGAATCAGTCGAACGACTTGAAGGATTCCGAAGGTTTGAATCAGAGAAGAGAAGAAGCGACACCAGTACCTCCTGTGAAATCTGAAGAAGATTCGAAACCAGCGCAGCCTCAAGAGAGCGCCGCACAACCTTCAGTAATGGAAGAACCCAAGGATCTTCCGTTGAGGGACAACGTCGAGCTTCAACAGTTCACTGAGACGTCTGCCGCCGTTACTGATTCTCCGGTTGAGTCGGCTCCTATCAAGGAGCCATCAGAACCCGTCCTTCCGCCGACAGATATCGAGATGAACGACGCCCCACTGTCCCCGACCAAAGTCTCGCGCGAGCGGGAGTTGGATATGGAAGATGAGCCCGCTGCGAAACGCGCCAGAGTGGATGACGATGTACCCATGGGAGATAGCAGCTTTGAGAAGGCGGATATATCTACCTCGACAGAAGCCGCACCATCTGCACCCACTCAAACACCCACGGGTATTACACCTGTACAGCACAAATTTCTGGCTAAGCAATTGACGAACCTCAAACGATCTAACGACGCACGATTCTACCGAGAGCCCGTGGATCCCATCAAACTTAATATTCCTAGCTACTTCACCATTATCACCGAACCGATGGATCTGTCGACTATCGAGGGCAAGCTGAAGAAGAATCAGTACAACGCCGTTGCAGAAATTGTGGCGGATGTTGATTTGATGGCTGGGAACGCAGCTAAATTCAATGGTCCAGACCATATCGTCGCGCAAGAAGGCCAGAAACTGAGGGCTCTCTTTGCAAAGCAGCTGGAAAAGCTTCCGAGACCTGATGAGGTAGAGGAAAAGAAGCCCAAGAAAATTGCACCCCCAAAGGAACCTGCTGCGCGCCGTGAATCTCGAGTCATCGCACAACCTGCTCCTCCCAAACAAACCAGTGCTTCTCCCACATTTGCACTGAACCCTGAAGGTTTGCCAACTATTCGCCGTGATTCTACCAACCCTGACGGACGCCCGAAGCGTGCTATTCATGCTCCGAAACGGGATATGCTCTATTCTGCGAAACCGAAGAAGAAGAAGTTCCAGTGGGAACTCAAATTTTGCCAGGAGATTTTGGACGAATTGCATAAACCCAAGTACTGGGCTATTGCGAGTCCCTTCTACTTTCCAGTCGACCCTGTGGCTTTGAACATCCCGACCTATCACAGCGTCATCAAGAAGCCCATGGACATGTCTACTGTTCAAACAAAACTGAAAGCTGGGCAATACGAGAATGCCAAGGAATTCGAGACGGATGTCCGTTTGATTTTCAAAAACTGTTTCAAATTCAATATTCCTGGAGATCCAACCTACGTGGCCGGACAAAAATGTGAGGAAGTCTTCAACAACAAGTGGGCTGCAAAGGCGCGATGGGTCGACCAGCATGACCCAGATAGTCACAATCAAAGCGGGTCTTCTGATGAAGAGAGCGAAGAAGAAGAGAGCGAGGCTGATGAGGATCAGGAGAAGCTTCAAGCTCTTCAACGACAGATTGCTGAGATGTCAAAGCAGGTTGAAGCAATCACGCAGAAGAAAAAGAAGACTCCTCCTGCATTTAAGAAATCTGGAAAGTCCAAGTCTGGCAAGAAAGATTCCAAGAAGAGTTCTAAGGGAGACAAGAAGTCCAAGAGTGGCAAGTCTGAGAAACGGCATGTCACATACGCAGAGAAGCAAATGATTTCGAACGGAATCAGCACTTTGAACGATAAGAAGATGCAAGAAGCTCTTCGAATCATTCAGAATAACGTCCCGTCCCTCAAGGGTCTTCAGGAGACCGAGATTGAGCTTGATATTGACGAGCTTCCCAATGATGTGCTTGTCATGCTGCTCAAGTTCGTCAAGAAGAACGCTCCACAGGTCATGGACGATGAGGATATGTCCGCTCCAGTCTCGGCGAATGTCCAGGCCAAGCCTAAGAAGAACAAGCCTATGAGCAAATATGAACAAGAAGCCCAAATCAACATGCTTGAGGGTAGCCTTTCCCGGTTCTCGGGCGGTAATGGTACACGATCACCAGAGCCTGTTAACTCCGTTGAAGATGACGATAGCTCTGATGATTCCAACGACGACTCTGAGGAGAGTGAAGAGGAGTAATCTCCTCGCTTCAATCTCCGATATGGATTGAGGAGAGCGCCAGTGACAATTTTTCGCTCCGGTTTCTGTTTAAGTTTTTTTGCATCTTAGTCATTGATTGACTCAGTATCAATGTCTTAGGGACTCCCATAATGTACCTGTATATAATAGTTTTATCACTTCATGTTTTCGCTCCATTTTAATGCGTTTAAATTGGGCTTTTTTCAAAAGTGCTACTCGCCCACGCGATGACTTGATGAGGGTGTTTTGTTTCTTGGAAGGCTTCCCGGGGGTCTTTGCGAGCGTTTTTGAGTCCTTTTTATTTTATTGTTCCTGTTATCCTCTTTTTACAAAGAGAGTTCTCTCTTGTTCTGCTATTTTCAAGACAAGAGAAGTTGGTGGTGGAAAGCTTTGGATGCGCAAGCTGGGGGGTTTGGATGGCGAGGCAGAGAGATGCCTCGAAACATCCTGATGATATACCCTTGACCAAGCTGTCACTTTGTATTAGTATGATTCAATATTCACAACTGTATCATTTCCATATCACGGGCAAGATGTGTAGTTTTCCTGGTGGTAAAGAGCTCGACGACGTCCCTATTGGCCATAGCCACTAGTAGCGGCGCATACATTGAATCTTCTGCCCGCAAGTAAACATCAACATCAAACCATCCTTCGCCTGAACAACAGAATGATCCCGCCCTGCGATCCATCCATACTACACAAGAACCCACAATTTGAGAAATTGCATCAACATCTAACAGCCAAACTACTCGATGCGGATGCATCCACCAGAGCAGACGGAGACATTCCTGAGCGGAAAGCAGTTGCTGCAGTTCGTTGCTTCCCACCTGTTGATTCTCATAGACAATAGATCTGACCACCTTGGACCCTACAGGAATTGAGAGATCTGCAAATCAAGAATGCTAAAAGAAAAATAATCAAACAAGCGCTGCGGCGTGCATGTCTTGAGGATTCCGTGGACTCACTGAATAGCAATGCGTTATCGAACATTGTACGGTTTTTCTCTTCCATTAGTGATTGATGTCATCATAAAGATAATGCTAACACTGAAGGCCAGCTTCGCGAAAATAGCGCAGTCATAGCGATTTTTCTTGATGCGCCTTGTGGATTGAATGAATATGAATCCAATTCTCTTCAAGACTGCCTACAAGATGCATCGCTTTTGAACCGCGATATCCAAACCTTTCATGAGAAGACTATAAATGCATTAATGCTGCCGCTTTCTGAGTCTATCACATCATGGCTGAGCAGTCTCCGCTCAGTCGCTGAAATAGGCACCCCCTCAGCACAAACAACAAATACATCGTCATCATCTAACATCCCAACAATAGCTTCAGCAAAGCAGTCCCGATCACGAATCAAATCACGTCTATCTATCGGTGCGAAAAGAATTCAACCTCTCCGTCTATCCACCCAAGTCGACGAACGATTTATGAAATTGCGCCAGATGCAGGTCTCAGATTTACCAGCCTCTAGAAACAAACTAGCCGTTACAGCAGCAGATCTTCTATCCTGCCGTGGCGAGGCAATGGAGCGCATGATTGTGCTTCTAGAAAGGACGAAGTACGGCTCCTTAGCTAGAGGTACGAAAGCGCAAGCTGACTATTTGGCGAGCGTGGCGGAGTGTATGAGCTACAAGGTCCAGTATGTTTCCCTACCTTATTTTGGTGCTATGAGTCGGTTAATCCGTCTGTTAAAAGGGTTACGAAATTCGAAACACTATCAACCATATACACGCCTGAGAATGTGGCCGCGCTGAAGAAGTACAGTGCACATTTGCGAGAGACACTGGGTCAATTGGAGGAGACTCAAATGATTGCGAATCAGACATTGGAAGAATACGACCAAGTTGACACTTCTCAAAGCAATAGAAGTGGTAAGACAGGGCCCATGGCGGATATTGCGCGACGGTACGGAGACTTGGTCCAGGAAGTGGACGCTGTTCAGAGGGAGATTAAGAAGTTGAGAATATAGTTTCTATAATTGTATCGACAATTGTGTATTCTCTCTTGACTGTATACTATACAAACTGTGAGGTCACGTGCGTTCCGTTGATATGATTCGTTCGTTCGGTGTGTAGTGCCTAAAATTATTTCCCCGGCCGAGTGGCGATGGCAACTTTTCCCCTCGCAACAGACTCATTCAGCTGACAGTCGTGTCGCATTCGGAAGAGAAAAGACAAGCAGAGCAGAAGCGATAAAGAATATACACCGATAACAAACTCGTTCATAGCCCTTCACCGTCCGATTCCACCAAATCAACCTCAAAACCCCGCACTCCAACAAGAATCAGAAACGAACAAAAAAGGAGACAAAATGGCAGACGAAGACCAACTCTCAATTTACGACGAAATCGAGATCGAAGACATGACCTTCGATCCGACCCTGCAAATATATACTTATCCATGCCCGTGCGGTGACCGGTTTGAAATTGCGATTGATTCGCTGCGCGATGGGGAGGAGATTGCTGTTTGTCCGAGTTGTAGTTTGATGATTAGGGTTATTTTTGATGTTGTGAGTTATTCTCTCTTCGTTAAGTACTGGAGATTTGGGATGGAATGGTGCTAACGTGGGTTTTCTCTGCTGGTAGAATGATTTGGTGAAAGAGGAGCCGAAACAGGAACCCGTTGCGAGTGAGGTTAAGGTGCAGGCGTGATTGCGCAACGTCTATGGAATCAGAAGAAGCTATATATCTTTTGCATTCGCTGTACCTGATAGGCTACACCGTCTCGATACCACATTAAGCCGAGTCGCCTATTGCGACCACCCCGAAGGCCGACATACCCACAACACTGGTTCGTCGATAACCGCGTCAAGTCGGTGCCCGAGCGACTGGCAGCCATTACAGGACAGTGACAATGGATACGTTATGCGCAATTGCGTCCGGATGAAGAACGAATATCATCGAACAATCCAATCTAGGCACCATCGTCAGGTAGCATTGAGCGAGAGGAACAGCAGATATAAGATTTGATTCTTCAATCAACAAAATATCATTGTGACACTTAACAACCAATAATCATACAACTATATATCCGCTCAAACATTCTTCATCCGCATCAGATAAATCACTCCTCAGGGGCAGAGTAAATATCCTCCGGCAACTGCAACGTCAACTCATCATTCAACAAGGTCGTCAAGTTCGAGCCATCGCGCAGATAGATCCATTGACCATTAATAAACCCTCTCGTATCCTGCTTTTCATGCATTTGGTCCCCCTGAATAACCCAATCGTAGCGTTTGGGTCCCGAGATGGGCGAACTTAGCCAGATTTGGTGGTTTGGTGGTTGTTTGTTGAGGACGTATGTGCCGATGCCGGGGACGACGACGTTGAGAACGCCGGCCTGTATATACGTTAGCAATTCACTCTTAAAAAGCGAAAGGCTGAGGGGCTAGGGCATACGCTGTACTCAGCTTCAATCTCCGACCCGTCCTCCTGAGTTCGCTCTATTTCTCCCAACAGAACTTCCAGATACTGGTTCGCTACTTCATGGTAATTCTTGTCTGATAACGGTGTTGCCTCGACTACATGAGTAGCACCAGCTGCGACGGCGGCATTGCTGGACTGTGGGTTTGGAGCTTTGGGGTCTGAGGAGTCCGGTGTGATGCCCTTGCGGATCGCGGGGGTCGAGAGGAAGGTGCGACGTTGAGAAATTGCCTGATTGTTTTGCTGGTGGTAGATTGGTTGTTGGGAAACCAGAATGCGTGACCTTGAGGGAGAGGTTGGAGCGGCGCTGCGGCGCAAGCGGAGGATTCCTCGTGTTGATCGAGAGAGCATTTTAAAATGATTAGAATGCTCAAAAAAGTTGTACAGAAGATCAATTCCTTGGATTTTCAGAAGCGAGTCGCTGAGCTTCCCTTTAATGGAGAGGGTCAAATGTCGAGCGAAGTTAGAGGTTGTTGACGAAGGAAGAGACAAAAACGATGATATAATCGTCATCAGCCCGCACCCTGCCTAAGTAAAATGCCTGCCAATGAGAACGTTGATTACCGCGTATTGACATCAAAACGGTAATTTATATCCAGCTTCTAGTAGATTTAGCTTCATTCATCATCCATCATTCACTATCGTAACATCTTCCATTCCTTTCAGACTGCTTTGGTATGGATGATCTTCAATTAGAATTGACGGCTACACAATACACCAGCTTAGGTACACGAGCTTTCTAGAGCTCTAATGCGTCACCTTCGGAGACATCGAAGCTATGAATTGTTAACGACACAATTCGCTGATCCATCTATTTCCCCAAGGAAGAGCTCAACAAAACGTTTCAGTTTTCAAGTTGCTCCGGTGACGACCATGGCTGCACATAATTTACAGCCCAAAAAGGAGAAAAAACCTCCACTCACACACTTCTTGTGTCTGCCTCTTGTATCGGAGACTTCACTGCCGCTACTAGAGAACTCACTCACCAAATTCAAGCACAATCTACTATCTAGCCGCAAATCCGGAGGTGATCACCCCTCGGAATGGCTTCCGCCGTTGTTCCCAGACTCCGCGATTCGACCGCTGGGCACCTTGCACTTGACTCTGGGCGTCATGAGTCTCACATCACCAGATCGGATATATGAAGCTGTCAAGTTCCTCGAGTCACTACAACTTGCTGAGATATTGCAGGAAGTGCAGTCCAAGCTCGCTCTGGACACGAATGAGAGTACCACAGCACAAGTTTACGGCAAACCTATCTCCGTGTCTTTAGAGTCTTTGGGTACATTACCAAAGCCAAAAGCGGCAACTGTTTTATACGCCAACCCCATCGATCCGACATCGCGATTGCATCCATTCGCAGTCAAGATACGTCAAGCATTTGTTGATGCAGGTTTCATCGAGCAGGACTTTATCAAACAGAGGCCGAAGAAGCACAAAATCAGAAACCAGATATCGAGCAGCCAGAACGCCGCTAATACCAATAACGGAAACATCAACGGAACAATTGTTGTCGCAGAAGCCGCAGAAGAAACCATAATACAGCAAAAGTCGAAACTGAGGCCGTTATTATTACACGCCACGCTTGTCAATACGATATATGCTCGTGGCGGGCGAAGTGCTCATCACTCTTCTCATCATGGCAACAAAGCGAAAAAGGGACGCAAACATGCCGGGCCTTTGACGTTTGATGCACGAGACCTGCTGGCGCGGTACCGCGATTATTACGTTGATGGTACATGTACGGAGGAGAAAGAGCATCTTCCTGCTGATAAAATAGAACAAAGTAGCCAAGAAGATGATGCCGATGATGGTGCATCTCGGTCATCAGAGGAGGAAGCTCATCCTTCCAGGGGTGTGGAACAGATACAGCATACACAAGAGACAGATATGACGAGGTATCCATTCATATGGGCGAATAATGTTCCGATTGACAGACTGTGCATCTGTGAAATGGGGGCCAAGACATTGACTGAAGAGGACAATCATCTGGCCGCGAGGTTGGGACAGGAATATCGAGTTGTTGCAGAGAAGACATTGTTCCAATAACACCCACAACGTTGGAGTTGATGTACCGACTACGAACAGCGATTGCGCAAGGATTATTCATATTCTGCCATGCCTAGGTACAGTGACAGTATTAGAACATATGCTATGTACATCACACGATCAAGAAGCATAATTCGTGATAGCAGTATCAAAAGCATCATCAATCTGAGCCACAATCAGCGGCGCCACTCCAGCCCAAATAGGAGTCAACTTTGCAACAATTGCAGCCGACAATTTATCACTATCGCTCTTGAGCTCCTTGAGAATCGTCTCCACCAAACCTGTCAAACTAGCAATACCAAGCAATCCATCCTCGAAATCCGCTTTCTTGCCTTCGATGGTCGTCAGGCTGGACTCGACTACCGGCACGAGAGAACCAATAAAAGCTTCGGCGATGGACTCCGATTCTGCATCAGTGAAGTTGGCAGAGTGTTTTGCGTCGTTGGTTGTGCTGACAATTGCATTAATGACCGCGAAAGAATCGGCGAGGATCTCGACGGCGGTGATTGTGCCTTCAATGCCGCCGGGGTAGCTAGCGACGGTGTTGTTGAGTGTGAGTGTCGCGTTTGTGATCTTTTGGATGCCGGTGAGGACGGATGCTTCGTCTCTCTTGGAGAAGGCTGGAGAGGAGAGGGCCAGAGGAATAAGGGGGAGGAAGGCGAACGTCTTAAGAAGATGCATGTTGGTATTTGGCACAAGTCACCTATTGCAGATTTGCTATATTGTATAGATTTGACACCTGGTAGACCGCAAAGAAAATAGAAAAAGCAGTCCAATGCCTCTGTATAAATACCCGGACATTTTCATACCCCTGTAACCCAAGCCTACTTTCACCTGTCGACAACCAACACAACCCCAACCAACCTCACAAACTACCGACAATTCATTGTTGTTTTCAGATATCCCCCCAGAAAAAGGAGTAAAATCTTAAGTCATCATTTAATCTCTTTTACGGAAGAGTTTAAGCGTGGCGTTGACCTAAATCCGGGGTTCACCAGTTATATGATACGTTTGTTCCGTTGAGGCTAGACTCGAGCAATATCAGGCCGTGATGATGTTTGTTGTGCCTGATTCGATTGGTGCTTTGAGAACGCGGAGTAAATTGGCATGGTTACATTTTTGTATGCGCCTTCGCATGCCGAGGTGTATTGCGAAATCACGTTCATTTTTGCTTAGTACTTTGAAGCTTGTGATTAGTTGCTCACGAATCTTCTGAGATGCTTATGGAATTCTCCAAGGGGTTGAGTTGCAGGGCATTAATAGTTCTTCAGCCTCACAGTCCCTGTGTCTGTATCAGATACAAGGGTTTCGATATTCCGCTCGTCCAATTTTAATCACCGGGCAGTGACTACAAAGACTTGTCAAACACATGATAATAGCAAGTACCTAGGTAAGTACAAAAGGCGCAACCAACAGTTGCAAAAAAGTTCAATATGTACAATGTGAAAACCAAAGTTATTCATTCATGACTTGGGTATCAAGATTGGTAGACAGCGACATAAGCGACCTCCATCATGCTACCATAACCCCCAAGGGTTGCAGAGTTTGGGTTTCCTGGCTATATAAGGCAAAGATGTTAGTATCAGGTGTCTCGTTCGAACGGGATATGAGTGAACTTACCCAGTTACCACCAACAGCCACGTTCAGGATGAAGTACAACGGATCATGGCACAACGTAGCCCAGACACCCGAGTCTCCAATGGTAGCACCACTGATCTGGAAAAACTGCTTGCCATCCATGTACCAAGTAATCGTCTCAGACTCCCAGCTCGACGGCGTCCGGTCCCAGGTCATGCGCCACGTGTGCCATGACTGATCCGGAATGACGATGTTCCCACCTCGTCCGTTAGGCTCATTGCAGATCCCACCGGGATTAACATCGCAATGCGCAGTGCCGTAGCCAGTTAACAAACCATCCACAGTCTCGAGGATATCAAGTTCTCCGCACTCTGGCCACCCGGTTCCGTGTCGGAGCGAATCGCCCAAAATCCAGAACGCAGGCCAGATTCCCTGCTTATTCGCAATGGCGTTTGTGCCGAATCTGATATCGGCTTCGGCGAGAGTGATCACACCAGCGGCCGGGGTGAAGGTGTATTTGCTCTCGACGCGGCCTGAGGTCCAGCCGCCGGAGACAGAGCTGTCTGCCCAGGGGACGAGTTGAATCGTGCTGCCGCCGCTCAGCTGGACGTTGGTGCTTGAGCTGGTGTAGGTTTCTAGCTCGTTATTGACGCCAAGGTTGCCGGTGATTATGTTCCAGTTGCTGGAGCTCGGGGCTGCGCCTCCAGCGCCGCTGAAGCTGTCACTCCATACCAGGGTGTAGCCTGAGTACGACGGGGGCGCCCAGGCTGAGGCCAGGGAGGCCAGGGCAGGAAGGAAAAGAGCGTAATGGCTATGCATTTTGAGGTCTTGAACGGAGTGTGTTGTGTAATCACAGGGCAGTGGCAGGCAACGTACAGTGGGCTTTGGATGAGAATCTCCAGGTTCCACAATTTGGGTCAAGGAAAAAGGATTATATATGGGCGAAACATCGTAAGGACCCATCACCAAAGGTCACCGCTACTGTTGACCTCGAAGACTCCTGAGGCATTGTGTAGATGATGCTCTCAGGAGCCCGAGGCGTGTGATAGAGGCGTACCAATGTTACAGCACTAAACAAACGGACAGAGAATGAGTTTGGTCACATTTCATTTTTCAAATTGCTGTGTAGATGATAGAGGGTGCTTGTCAAACAATGTACGCCTGGTGAGATAGAGAATGGTTTGGTCACATACTTCCCACTGTTGTGCAGGCAGGAAATGGTGGAAATTAAACATGTACGCCCCGGTGATAGTGCATAAAGGCATTGCGTGAATAAAATAGGTACTAATGCTCGAAGTAGTACTCGAAATCCTCACACGTTATGACCATGTTACCCAAGACGGCGATTCGACAAGCCACAGCAATTTTATAAGCACTACGGAATAAATTAGACAAAGGAACTATAATATTAGCGTGGATGATATGTGGCTTCTGACAGTGCCGACATGATAACGTGCCGGACTCGGCGTCTCGGGACTCAATTAGGGCTTTGTATGAGGACCATCATGCCGTGTCACGAGCGCCACTCGGCAGTTTATGCTTATATACATGAAATTATATAGACATACCATCGCTCACACGCTCAACGCCCCTGAAGAACTTAAACAACAAACTTCAAAACTAACCCAATGCTATATATACACATACCCGTAGTATCGGTCATAAAAGGTATAGAAAGTAACATCATTTAACCTTACTCATAATCGTCTCTAAACCCCTTTCAACGTTTAACTCAGCAGCTTTAGCTTTGATCGAACTGATCATCGACCGCTCAAAGTCGTCACGAGAGCGCAGCACGGTCTCTACCCACGACATTTGTAGATCCCAGTATTCGGTCTTGAGCGCTTCATAGACGTTGACGATACCAGCGCCCTTTTCGGCTTCGAGTAATCGCACAAGCCAGTCGACAAGACGCCATTTATTCTTGATTGTGGTTTGAAAAGAGTCGGGGAATTTCTGGAAGAATGCAAATACGGTGAGAATGTCGTCTTTAAATTTCTCGGTGAAGGGATCCTGGCGACGAAATTTGACGCCGCGGTTGCGGATGGCTGATAGATAGCGCACGAGAAGCTCATCTGATAGCTCCTCGACGAAGATTTCGCTGAGTGATGGATGTAACACCGAACCGTAGTCTGACATGTAGTCCTCAAAGGTGGAGATCATGCGCTTGATGGCGAATTCACCGTACCATTTAGACGTGAAGAAGTCGGGTAGTGTGGTACGGAAGTCAACGACAAAGATTAGGTTGACGAACTGGCTCAAACAGTGAGTACTGAGATCGACGTAACCATTTCGAAGAGCGTCTAGTTCGACTGAAGCTCTGTCGTCCATATAGTTCGGTGTGACAAGGGACTCGATATCCCGTTTGAATCGAGTCAAATAACCCACTTGACCAGTTTCTTCATTGTCATCGATACATGCAATCTGGTCATTGGCCACGGCGACCAGCCAATCTTGCAGAGGCTGCAATCCTTCAGCCTGGTCGAGGTTTGTATTATTATATTTAGCACATTCTTCATCTAGAACGGTCTGCCAGGCAGTCTGTCGAGCCTTGAGAGCTCGGAACATCGAGTCAACAATGCCTTCTATGACATCGGCACGATCAGACGCCGATGCAGCGCCGATCTGTTCATTGAGCATTCGCCACATGTCTCCCAACATCTTCGTTCGGAAAAAGCCATCCGCGTTTGTTTCAAGGGCATCCGGCGAACGTTCCAGAAGCGCTTTCTTATCCGCGGCAAAGATACGATCCATCCATTCATCCACGGCATTGAGAATGACGCTCTGCCACTGGCGAACGAGCTCTGGTTCTCGGTCATCCAAAACGTTTGGCATAAGGTCGGTTGGTTTCCAGCCCAGCTTGGACATCTTTTTGTAATATTTCGGCGTCCAGTGAAGGATTGATAGTAGATTGTCGGGTGGTAATTCGGGATCTTCAACCAGGCTGATCAGGAAATCATGCATCATCCGGTGGTACGTCTTTGTATAAGTAGTATATATTTTCCATTTTTTGGGCATCAGCTGTTGCATGCCTTGCTGAACCGTGAAAAGATCATTAAAGAACCATTTCAGGCTCTTCTCAAGGCTATCTGGATCTCCCAAAAAGTCTTCTTTGCTAGCATCAAACTGACTCTGAGCATAAAACTCAATAGCCTGTAGGAACTTTTCCTTATAGCCCCGGACCGTCTTCGGCCCGATGTTCATCGACTTGAATCTGTTCGCCAGCTCCTCATGATCTCTTTGAGCCTCTTGTAAAGCACGGACATGCTCGTCATTTTTCTCTTCTTTCGCAATAACAATAGCCAGCCTCACCACCATGCCATTATTGTCGGATTGTAGCAGCGGGATCAGATTCATGCAGGCAGTTCCGACATGATCATCAAACCACTCAACTATCGAATCCAGTCCCTGGAAATAATCCAACAGTGTAGTCTCACTACTTGAATCATTCGCTCTCCGAATTTGATCGAGCGCTTCATCCCGAAAATCCCGTAGCTGCGAAATCAGGATATGCGCCTTCAACAAGTTAGGCTGGTTTTCCAGATCATCGTCGTCGTCGCGAAGCAGAGCTTCAGCCTTTGCCAGATCCGCATCGAAATTCTCCAATCCCTTTTTCATCATGACCGCAGCCTCAAAGTTGCGTTGCACCCTTGCCAGTTTATCGATCTGCGAGAAATCCTCCACCGTCTCCTGCGACTCGGCACATAGTTTATCGATACCCTGAAGCTCATCGCGGGTTTTGGAGACCTGGCGCTGCCCCTCCGTCAATACGGCGAGACTTCGTTGGACGTTCTCGAGTTGTTCGCGTAGACCTTCGCGAAGCTGGGCGTCTACTGCTACTTTCTTGCGTTGGTATTCTAGCTTCAAGGCGGGAAGTTTGTCGAGGTCTTCCGGATGGCGTAGGAGTTCAGCGAGCCGCGGGATCGCGGCTGCCTTGTCCAGTCCTTCCATCTTGTGACCTGCCAATTGTTTTCAAGTTGTCCCAAGTTGTTCCTGTAGAGCCCGCGGATTCGATGTATCAGTAGATGGGGAGCGATTGAATGTTGTTTACGCGCTTAATGTGTGTGATCGGGACATGGCATGAATACCGCTCGCTGCAAACAGTAATTGCCGTGCTTCGCATTCGCATCCGCAAGTGTCCCGCCTGTCTATATTATCCCCCGTGTTGTCTGTTTTCTGAAACGTAGCTGTTGGCCGGAAGTGAGATGTATTCCGCAATGTCCAATCATATGCGTAGGGAAAGCCGTCAATTGAGCTCACATGACTCACCGCCTTCTGTATTGGAAAATCATCGGCGGATTTGCATTCGAATTTCCATCCCCATCCTCTCCAGCAGTACTTTCCTTCGTCTTCGAAATTGAGCTTTCCATAACAGAGAAACAGTCAACAAGCGTCTTCGAATCATTGTACGCTTGTTGATGAATGATTTAGTCTAAACAACAGGCCTCGCGATAGGTCTTCATCAGCAAAAAGCCGTTCATCATACGACAAAGTCTCAACCGTCCCGTCACACTCAATTCTCGAAATCACAAACCATATACCCTCCATATATTACAATCAGAATGGCCACCAAAATCACCTACTTTCGCATAACCCTTATGCGCTCCGCCATCGGTCTCCCCCTCCGCCAAAACATGGTCCTCCACGCCCTCGGCCTCAAAAAGCGAATGGCAACAGTCTTCTACCCAGTTTCGCGAGATGTGGCTGGTCAAATCATGAAAGTCAAAGAATTGGTGGATGTGCAAGAAGTCGATAGGCCGCTTACGAAGCGGCAAGTACATCTGCAACGGAAGCCGGATCCGGGGTATTATGTTGAGAGGAGGGCGGAGGAAGATTTCCAAGAGAGGACGCTTTCTTAGATCAATCGAAGATTGGGACTGAGTTGATTTCTGCGCCGCGAAAGGTTGATTGGCTTGTTTGAAGGGTTGAGTATGCAAGCAAATGGGCTGTTATATGTGCGTGATGCTTCACTGCGGAACCATCGAAACAGGAGCGCTTGTATTATAGGAGCATCAGGTTTAATCAGGTTTACACATCCGGTCTGCCACCGGACTCACTGTGGTAGCCACAATACAAGGCACCACTACTGTACGATAGACAAAGAATGAATAATGAATGTAATTATACTCTTTGGTCGACTGTAAGAATATCTACAAGAATAACCCACGGTAACCCGAACGCCAACCAATGTAAATGACACTGGAACAAACCAACCCGAGAAGCTTCATACGAGTATACCAGAAACACAACTTATGGCTTGTATAAAGCATCAAGGAATCCCTCGGCCAACCGGCTGACAATACTTTTATCTGGCAGACTACCTGCCACACCGTACAAGGCCGAAGTATCACCTCGTTGCCTTGCGTATGATTTTCCTTGTCTTTGTCTCTCCTCCGCCTTTGCAAGCTCTGCGCTTACAACTTCAGTCAACTCAGTCTGGAGTTTCTCCACAGCCAACGCTGTCGGTCTCGTAAAAGCCATGTGAATAGCTGCCGGATCTTGAAGAGCATTGAGATGCCATCCCTTAGCTGACATTGCATCGGCAATATCGTATGTATCAATTCCGACATTCTTGCTTGCAAAAGCTACCACACTAACTTCAGGGTTGCCGATAACTTCAAGGTTCGCTGACAAGATTGGGTCTTCTCGGATGGCAGTTTCAAATTGCTTGGCTGCACCCATGATTTGATGACAGCTAGCAACATATCCTGCCTCTCCAATGGTCATCAAGCTGACCCAGCAACCTGCGATCAAGGCACCGGAACGAGATCCTGCAATTGATGGCGAGGCATACACTCCTCCTGTCCATTCAGGGAAGATAAAGTATTGGTGGTTTCGGTAAGACCGGTTGCGATATAACAGAACAGAATTGCCTTTGGGAGCAAATCCGTACTTATGAGTGTCGACACTAATACTGGTCACACCTGGCTGACGGAAGTCGAACCCACCTTCCTCTTCGTATGGAGACGGGAAGCCGGCTTTCTTGAGAAAGGCAATAACGAATGAACCAAGACAGCAATCGACATGAAGTGGTATCTTGTATTTGACAGCAAGGCGCGAAAGAGCTGGAATGTCGTCCACGATACCATGAGGGAAATTAGGAGCAGAACCGACAATGAGAACGGTATTGCGGTTGATCAATCGCCGAACGGAAGGAACGTGAACCTTATAGTCCGGTGCTGGGCAGGGCACCTGGTGCACCTTGATGCCAAAGTAGCTACCAGCCTTGAAGAAGGCGGCATGTACAGTTTCGGGAACAACCCTGCAATTGTTAGTACTTCATCTCGCCGCGATAACTTGCTACACTCACATTTCTGGTTCTGTAATTCCGCGCTCGACACGGCCTTTCTGTCTGGCCGCAAGGCATGCCATGAGAATAGATTCTGTACCACCACTGGTGGTTACACCAGCACCATCCGAGGGACCGTGGAAGAGGGAAAGGACCTAGTCAAAGTCAGGACAGACAACTTAAGTAATTCGAATAACAGTCCATACCATAGCCACAATCTCAGATTCCATCTTTCGGATACCAGGGAAGACATCAGGATGAAGTGGATTAGAGACAGCAAAAGTTCCAATAGCTTCGGTCTGTAGCGCCGAAAGATCTTCACCCCCATGATAAACGGCACCGCTGACACGACCCTCTTCCCATTTTGCGTGTTCCATACCAGCCAGTTGTGTGAGCTCCGCGCGAATTTGTTCAGATGTCCATCCTTCTTTTGGAAGAGTAAGGTAGCTGTTAATGCCAGGACCTCTGCGAACCATCTTCTCCTCCAGCTTGGTAACGGCGGTTGTGACCTGCTTCTCTACCTGGCCGCGGACACCGGGTGCACGTAAAAATAGGTAGTAAGCCCATAGCCGAATAGCGGCAAGGACTCGTTTGATACTTCCAATAATGCCATATCCGCGGAGGGAATCGAATGTCTTGCGGGTGTATCGGAGGACGAAAAAGAGGAAAACCACGTTCTTAATACTGTATTGAGGACAATTAATTGGCCGTTCGATGATCAAACAGAAGGATATATTTCACGCTCACAGGTCGAGATTGAGGTAAGTAAGAGTGGCGTTTGACAAGTTCCGCGACGAAATTCCCATCAGCTTGCTCTGCATGGATGCGGGAATCAGTGATGACGCCATGTCTGTTACAGATATCGGACAGCTGTGCAGTAAGACTGCTAGCTATGAATGCATAAAGGATATATACGATACTAGCGAGAGACTGTGTAATGTGTGAGAGAAGAAGACGGAGTAAACGGAGGGGAAGTAAGAAGTTAATTAAAGATTATGTCTGGGAGGCAATCGCCAATCCTTCTCGCATCATGGGGAAGGCGTGGCCTCGGCTCTGGCAGCAGCCCGCTTGCAATTACAGAGTTAATACGGTATGTAAATTATGAGTTGGGTTAGCCTGCGGCTTGCGAGGTGCTTGCGAGCCTGCCATCGTCTGCTTTGCCACAATTGATTACGATGCTGTAAGAGAATTACGCCAAGCCTGATTATCGATCTTACTTGGCTGTATTATCACTTTTTATCCGCAACATATTCTAGAAAAGATGCGATTGGACCTATTCATGAGTTCCGAATACTGCATACAGCGAGTCATCGATCACGATGCGCCTGTTGTCGTTGGCTATTTCTCATCCACATAATTACATTGCTCGAAATGATTGTTGAACAAGGCAATTTGTATCAGTTCTAATAAACAATATGCTTTTCTTTGAATTACATCAAATCATGTCGAAGATCACCGTGCAAGTTCTTATATACAGGCGGCGATCATGCTTTTTGAACGCCGAGACCCTTTTGAGTTCCCTTTCTGAAGTATTCTTCTTCGTTGACAAATGAAATGCAGGTGGATTTTGATATAATCCATCTTCAAAAAGCCAAAACAGAAGGACCATGACCCAAACGCCAGAGCGCAAAAGAAAGACCATTCACATCGTATAGATTAACAGGTAGAGCCAGTCATCGAGACCGACTTTTGCGTAGTAGATTTTTTTTTTTGTCTGAATAAAGAGTTACTTAGGCACCGATGTTTTCACCGTTAGCCTGAGCTGCGGCGATTTCCCTTTCCTTCTGGGCAAATTGGGCCCTTTCCTCTTCGTTGAGTTCCATCAGTGGCTTGTCAGTGCCGAGCTTAATATTGTGGTGGAAGGCACGGATGATGCTGTCGGCATCGTCAACAGCAATGGGGCGAATGTCGGCAAGAGCCTTGATCTTGGCGGTACATTCCTTATATTGAGCATCGGTCATCTCCATGTTGAGTTGCTGAGCACGAGACTTGATAGCGTTCCACCCAGTAAGACGTGACGCGAAGTGCACGTAACGAGTCATGCCGAAGTCAGCGGGGTTAATGATCTCGTAGGTGCTGGGGTTGTTGAGGATAGCCTTGGCGTGGATACCTGCCTTGTGGGTGAAAGCGCAGAATCCGGTGATGTAGTTATTGAAAGGAATGTTGACTTGAACGGACTCAGCGACCAAATCTTCCAAATCCTTTAACTTGTCCAACCTGTACTTGGTCTTGACATATTCAGGGGCTTGGACCATCATTCTGGCCATCAGCCCACCAAGAGGGGTGATACCATTGCGTTCACCGATACCAAGAACTGAAGTGTCGATGTGGGTGGCACCGGCTTCCAAAGCGCAGAAAGCATTTGCGATAGCGCAACCAGTATCGTTGTGGAAATGGGTTTCAATGTCACAGTGGACGACACCTCGAAGCACACGGACAAGCTCATAGACTTGGCGGGGAGAAGCACACTGTAGCCGGTTAGTCCAGATCTTGCTATATTATAGATCTTCAACCAACTTACACCAACAGTATCGGCAATACCAACTCGGTGGACACCAATTTGGTCAACGGCAGAGTAAATAGAAAGAAGGTCGACAAGATCTGTACATATTTTATTAGCAGAGGGTCCTCGCATGAAAAAGCACATATAATCTTACCTGAACGAAACGAGTCTTCACTCGAGAATCGGACCTCAATACCCTTGGACTTGACAAAGTTGATGACCTCAATGGCAGTGTTGATAATATAAGTGATATCCTTGCCGTGGGAGTGCTCACGGAGACTATATTTAGGTTAGATCATGGACACGACGTGTATCGACGAGTGTGATTATACTCACTAAGAGCTAGTGCCAATGACGACATCGACACCATCAACACCAGTTTCGACTAGTAGGGTCGTCAGTACGTGAAATTAATTACAGCAGTTGAATAAATTGAAGCATACCGGCTACTCGGGCATCGTCCATGTGGCATCGAATGTGTGTCAAAATCTAAAGAGTATGTGAGTAACAGAAGATAAACATTTGTCCAGTGCGACCAACCTTAGCCTTGAGCCCCAACTTGCAGATAGCCTCGCAGTCCAGTCTCGATTGCTCAGACGCACAAGGACTGGTCAATTCGATCTATTTCCGTATCCGATTAATGCATGATCAAACCCACAACAATACGGGAATGACTCACGTAGTCTACGCCAAACTCATCAAGGGCTTTGGCAATCTCAATCTTCTTCTCGGTATCGAAAAAAGCATTGGCGAACTGTTCACCCTCTCGCAGTGTGCTCTCTATGATCTTAAAACGGGAGACATTGCTCAGGAAATCGGTGACGCCGGCGTTGTGGCCGTAGGGGTTTCTTGTGGTTGTGGGGTGAGGGTTCTGACGAGTCTCAATGGCGGTGAAGCCATCGTGGTTCACTATGTCGAGAAGATTATCAGCTCAGTCGAGCCGAAGCAATATCGAAATTTGAAGATGGAGGTAACACTGTACCTTTTCCGTTGGCATCGGTAGTGCCATTGCCATTGGCGTGCCCATTGGCCGTGCTGTCTGCGCCGGGACACATTTTGAGCGCAGGTATGTCTGAAGTTTGGGTCTAAATCAAGAGAGGACTGCTGAACAATGGAGGTAGAAACGTAATGGGATGGAAAATAATTGGTAGGCAAGATGATGGAGAGTCAACACAGTGTGTCTTATACATAGAGAAGAAGAAAAAAAAGAGAAAGAGTCATAGAAGGCGGGGCTTGATCCGGTATAATGACTCAACCGGCGGGCGACGCGTGATTGGCTGTGCTGGGAATGATGACTGAGGCAAAAACTGGGGAACCCTAAAAATTTCCTTTTTTGCCTGCAAAATTTGTTAGTCTTCTTAACCAGGCCGAAATCGCTCTCAGTGTCGTCGCCCCTCGCGATCAACTACTACGTAGCCTGTACAAATTAGTCGGTTTGTAACGGATCAATGATGGAGTGGTAATTAATAATGTAACTGTTCTAGGCTCACCACCATCATTGGAATTTACCAGAATCAATGGCTGGGTTAGGGCACGTAGACTCACGCTTCCAACGCATCGCTGTAGTCTCCGTCCCGAGCGAAGATCGGGCAGGATCAATAATACATCATCGCATACACAATCCTTGCCTCCAATGCTCAGCGTCACGCCGCTTTATGCTCTCCCTGCCCAGTCGATCGCAGCGCTGAAAATGGCAGAAATGTGTCTCATCATTGGCTAGGTATGTTGAACTTAGCGCCCTGGTAGCTCACAGAGACTACTTGGCATGCTTGTACCTGTGAATGTGTGCTTCTTTTGGTTGATTGATCACGTGATTTTGCGTATAAGCGGCGGCAGAGATTCTTAGAAGTAGTGGAAAGGACGCGTACTCCACGAACTTGAAAATGCGTAACTAGGCATATTCCTAACTGAATTGTTCATGTCAAAGACCTTAAATACTGAAAAATTTTTCTAACATACCGTGGATTCCACGGACAATGTTCGCGACATTTGGCGACTGAGTGATAGATGTATCGCCCAATGCGATATCATTTCGATGAATCAAAGTCATTCTGACCTTTCAAGAACATTATTCTCCGTATTTAAGCAAACACACGTGCAGGCTGTTTGCATTAATTATGCCCCGGGTCCGTAGGCGGCATTAGTCAGTACCCCCCCTATTAAGTTAACAGCTAGCTCGACTCGTGTATCATATTTGCGGCCAGCTAGCCTCATCGAACATTCTGCTCGAACTTCTATCAACGTCCAGCCCGAGCATCTTCCGTTGACAAGCCAGCTGCTCTCTTTGCTTCGTCGACCTTCTTTCATCTACAAAATCCATATACTTATTAGTTTAATACCTCTTTTTTTCATCCGACCGACCTTCCCCGTCAGCATGCGTGTTTCCGCTTTGGTCACCCTTCTCCCGGCCTTGGTCGCCGCTCAGGAGTCGCAATTCGCGTTCATGGACCAGGCCAAGGGCTGGTTTGACCAAGTCAAGTCCTTCATCCCCCAGGCCCCCAGTGTCGCCGAACCCGTTCAGCAGGCAGTCCACCACACTACCTCGAAGATCTCCGAACAGGCTGTTACCCATTTGAACATCAATAACTACAAGGATGTTCTAGAGCCGTCAACCCAGCCCCAGGAATGGCTCATTTTCTTCACTGGTGGAAACAAGACTTGCTTTGGTCGATGCCTCCGCGCCGAGCATGCTTTCAATGTATGTCATGTCCGACGCATTTGATGTCACGCAAAACAACAAGACTAATTGTTTGATAACCAGGACTCCGTCGCACTCTTCGCCGCAGACCCAACCGCACCAAACCTCGGATATGTAAACTGTGAGCAAGATCAAATTCTCTGCTCAATCTGGGCTGCCGCCGCCCCCTCCATCTGGCATCTTGACCTTCCGCAGGTCCACCCCGGCGAGAAGCGTCCCGCAGTCCCTCTGCACGTCCAGCACTTGAACTTCACCACCGTCACCCCCGAGACCATTTACAACGTGCATGCCGAGAAGACCTGGGAGAAGGAGGACCGCTACGAAGGCTGGCTTCATCCTTACGATGGTTTCTTGGCTGAGTCTGGATTGAACGTTCCCCTCGGTCGCGCTATCTACTACTTCTCCATGATCCCTAGTTGGTTGACCATGATTGGTATCAGCTTTCTCAGCCGTAACGTAATGTGAGTATTTCCACTTTGACTGCACAATTTTTGATTATTGTGTCATGCTGACTGATCGTGTCTAGGGGTCGCCGTGCGGCAAATCCAGGCGCAATTGCCGGCCGTCGTTAGATTAGTTGAGTTGGCAATTTAATTCAATCTGTTTAGGTTATATTAATACATTTCCTGTCACTAAATCGAGTTTGACGCACATCTTCCATGTATATGATTATTTCTTTATTTGCAGGCATTGCACTGGTAGTAGGTATTGGGTTTGAACTGTCTAAGGAAAGTGAGCTTTGCGTTTCAGGTTAAACCGCTCTTAGAATGTATAAAATCTACAACTGCCTGACAATCCGTGGATTCCTCTGGACTGTCATAAAGCGACTGTCGCTGCGTTATAATGTTATGTTGAAGATTAGGGCATGTAGCTAGCTTCTCCGGATTGCCCGCCTAAAAGGGTATCGCCACGGCGAGCTGTTTTTTTTTTTTTTCCCTCTCCAAGCACATTTTGTACATACCAAGTATATACAACACATCATCAGCATGGCCGTACCAGTAACTTCTGACAACATGCCGACTACTGCCTCTTACGTATTCGCGACCGCTATCATTGCCGGTGTCGTTGGCTACTTTGCTGGTCAAGGTGCTTCGCTCGGTTTATTCGGTTCTTCGCTGGCGGCGACTGGAGCATCGAAGTCGAAGCGTGCAACGAAGGAAAAGGAAATATACGAGGAATCAGAGTCGGAGGAAGACGAAGATGGTGCTGAGTTAGCGACATTTGAGGATAATCAGGACGAGGTGAAACTTGTTCTCGTTGTGCGGACAGATTTGGGGATGGGCAAGGGTAAGAAATTTCTTCTCTACATGGAAGCTTCAAATCGCTTACCACGTTCTTGATATCAGGAAAAATCGCCGCCCAATGCTCCCATGCCACCCTCGCCTGCTACAAATACTACTTCTCCAAAGCGCCCGACTCGCCCATCCTCAAGCGCTGGGAAAACGGTGGACAGGCCAAAGTTGCTCTGCAAGTCAAGACGGAGGAAGAGATGTTAGTATTACAAGCTCAAGCGATGAGTCTGGGACTTTGCGCGCGCGTGATACAGGATGCTGGACGAACGCAGATAGCTAGCGGAAGCAGGACGGTGCTTGGTGTTTTGGGACCGAAAACGGTTGTTGATCAGGTCACTGGTCACTTGAAACTTCTTTAATAACTGCATCATATATTCCGCTACGAGCGTGCCAAATGTATACTATGAATTACGAGTAACCTTGGATCTGCCATCAAGATCCTCCTCAAAATGAAACATAATCAGAATAAGAATGTTGGCTAGTCATGGTTTTTCCCTAACCTCATCAGCCGACGGCCAAAAAGATCAGTAAAGGGAGTGGGAATATGACGCCGACAGCAACTCAATCCTCCAACTGAATTCACCAATCCCGTAAAGGGACAGGGAGCTCAAAGCCAAAGGGTGTTGAGAGCTGTACATCGATCTCAGATCTGTCGACAGGAAATTGACACCATAACAGTATAGGAACTGAGGAGATGGCTCCTTCGTCGTCGAACTGCCCAGCAATCGACCGATCACAGCTTGTAGAAACAAACTGGCCAGGATCGCTGAACACAGACCTGTGTAAATTTTGTGATGAGGAGAGGAAGAAGGAGAGATGTGGAAATTTTCTGAGCGAGATAAATACTGCTGCACTAGCGCGCGTTGTGGAGTTTGTCCGCAGCGCTAGTCCGGGAATGGCTCGGAGCGGATAAACTTGCAGTAACACTCGCCGCCTAAATATCAGTGCTTGTTTAATCTTGACAACTACCGGTAAGCAATTCTTATTACCCTCACATCCGCTGTAGTCACATTGTATCGAACGGTGTATTACCATACACAACATGGCGGACGCTCTGTCGATCGAGCAAAACAACAAAATTCGAATCGCCCTCGGTCTCAAGCCGCTCCCCGTCCCTGGAGCAGAAGCCCCCTCCGGACCCGTATTCAAAGAAGCCAAAGACTCTGCCGAAGAAGATGAGCCCGGTAGTACGCTAGAGTCCCGCGAGGCTCAAGGATACCAAAATTGGCAAAAACTACAAGATGAAGCCGACGCAAGGCGCAAAAGACAAGAGAAAAATGCCGCCATCAAAAGAGCACGCGATCTGGCGCAGCGAGATGCGAAACTAGAAGGAAAGGGTTTAGGCGATGCGGGCGCTGAATTAGATACAAAGGCTTGGTTGTCGCAGCATAAGAAGATGACCAAAAAGATTGAGAAAGAGAGGGCCCGGAAGCTCGCAGAGGAGCTTGCTGAACGAGATCGCGCCGCTGAATATACCGCTGCAGACCTTGCGGGTATCAAGGTTGCGCATGAAATGGGCGCTTTTGAGGATGCCGAAGACGGACAAATCTTGACACTCAAGGATGCTACGATTGACGAAAACGAAGAGGAAGGAGACGAGCTGGAAAACTTGGAAATGGTTGATAAAGAAAAGTTGAAAGAAAAACTCGAGCTAAAGAAGAAACGAGCCGCCTATGACCCTATGCAAGCAGATGGTACTGCTGGCATACTGTCTCAATACGATGAAGAGATTGATGGCAAAAAGCGAAAGCATTTCACACTTGATGCCAAGGGTTCTACAAATGAAGAACGAGAGGCAAAGCGACAGCATGTCTCAGATCTGCTTAACAAACAGGTATTCAATCTTGATATCATACCTGATGCTCCCGTGTCGGATTACATGGACATTAGCGAGGTCAAGATAAAAAAGCCGAAGAAGAAGAAAGCGAAGGCTACGAGGCAAAAAGCAGTCGACGAGGACGACATCTTTCCTCTTCCAGACGCTAACGGGGCCAATAATGGTGAAAATATGGAGGTGGATTCAGCACAGACAACTACAAATGTCGCGCCACGAAAGAAAACATACGACACTTCATTCGTCGATGACGAAGATTTGCAAGCTTCCCTTGCGATACAGAGACGCGCTGCGTTCAAGAAGCGCAAACAACTTCGCCCAGAAGATCTCGCACGCCAATTACGGGAAGAAAGTTCTCAAACGCCAATGAAAGTGGATAATGGAGACGGAGCAGAGGAGGAACCTGGCTTGGTTATTGATGAAACGTCGGAGTTTGTGTCTAATTTACAACGACCGGTGATATCCGAGCGCCCTTCCAGACGAGCAACCACCCCACCTGAAGAAAAGGATGAGGAAGAAGGGTCACCGGAGGCAGGTCTGGCAGACGTGGATATGGAAGGTGCTGAAATCAAGGAAGAGGGCGAACTTGAGGCAGCCGAGGCTGGAACTGCAAAGATCAGTGGTACTGGCTTGGATGAAGAATCAACACTCGACGAAGGTCTGGGAAGTACTCTCGCCATGCTACGTCAGCGTGGTCTAGTTCAGCAGTCCGACGCCGCAGACATGAACTCATTGCATCGTGATCGCCAGAAGTTCCTCCAAGAGAAATATAAGCGAGAAGCTGAGGCCGAGAAACGTGCGCGAGCACAGCGTGAGCGAGACCGTGCCACTGGTAAACTGGATCGAATGTCTGCCCGCGAGCGTGAAGAATACGCCCGGTGGGAGAATAAGCAACGAGACCAGCAAGAATCACGACAGATTGCTGATGTTTTCAACCGCGAATACAAGCCCGACGTTCAACTCAAATACGTGGACGAGCACGGTCGACTCATGAACCAAAAGGAAGCCTTTAAGCATTTGAGCCACCAGTTCCATGGTAAAGGCAGCGGCAAGATGAAGACGGAGAAGCATCTCAAGAAGATTGAGGAAGAGAAGAAGCGAGAGGCTATGAGTGCACTTGAGAGCAGTCAGCATACTGGGATGAATAGCGCGATGGGAGCCACGGCCAAGAAGAATCGGCAAGCGGGAGTGCGTCTTGCTTGATTGTATACACTTGTTATATACCTCAGATGAAATGAGAGAAGATACATAGCATTTGTACGTCTAGTGTTTCTAGACCTTGTATTGTATTCCGGTTAATTAAGCATCACGAGCTGTCATGTGATGGCCACCTCGCGGTTATCGCCGATTGGGCCGAGCCAGCGGAGAAGCGCCGATCCAGAACAACAGTCAGCCAATTTACCCGCTACCCGTACTTGCGCCTTTCTTTCGACTTCATCTGAGTCAATTATTAACTGTCATCTGTGTGTGGATGTCTCTTCCTTCCATCTCTTCCCTTTCTTCCCTGTGATCTGTCTTGCTTCTATTTCAATTGCCCATCCTTTCTGTCTGCAACCATGTTGTCCACTTTGAGAGTCGCCAGCCGCCAGGCTGTCTCGCGTGAGTCAAACATGCGGGTCTTGATGACTGGAGTGCGAGCTGGCTCTACCTGGGCCAATGTTCCTCAGGGACCTCCTGTACGTCACTAGAAGCTGGGAAGCTGATTGATGTCAAGCTAATGAAGCATTGATGATAGGACGCTATCCTGGGTATCACTGAAGCTTTCAAGGCGGACTCTTTTGCGGAGAAGATCAACTTGGGTGTTGGAGCGTACCGTATGTTCTACTCCAGGGACGCAAATCATTGTTCTAACTGTGAAAAGGCGACGACAAGGGCAAGCCCTACGTCCTCCCCTCCGTGCGTGCCGCCGAAGACAAGATCGTCGCATCTCGTCTCGACAAGGAATATGCCGCCATAACCGGCGTTGGCAACTTCACCGCCAAAGCCGCCGAGCTCGCCTACGGCGCCGACTCTGCTCCCCTCAATGAAGGTCGTATCGCCATCACACAGTCCGTCTCCGGCACCGGCGCCCTCAGAATCGGTGGTGCTTTCCTTGAACGCTTCTATCCCGGCGCCAAAAAGATCTTCCTCCCCACCCCTACCTGGGCTAACCACAATGCTGTCTTCAGTGACTCCGGTCTCGAAGTTGGCAAGTACCGTTACTACAACAAAGATACCATCGGACTGGACTTTGAGGGTCTTGTCGAAGACCTAAAAGCCGCTCCCAAGGGCAGCATTATCTTGCTGCATGCTTGCGCCCATAACCCCACTGGCGTTGACCCTACCGCCGATCAATGGCGCCAGATCAGCGATGTGGTTAAGGAGAAGGAGCACTTTGCTTTCTTCGACATGGCTTACCAGGGCTTCGCTTCGGGTAACGCCGACAAGGACGCTTTTGCGCCGAGATACTTTGTCGAGCAGGGCCACAACATTGCTTTGTGCCAGAGTTTTGCCAAGAACATGGTTCGTCTTCCTTTTTTCCCCTTCTGGAAGTCTGGACGTATTCAACTAACATTGATAAGGGTCTCTACGGTGAACGTGCAGGTGCATTCTCACTCGTCTGCGCTTCTGCCGAGGAAAAGAAGCGCGTCGACTCTCAGATCAAGATTCTCATTCGCCCCCTTTACTCTAACCCTCCTATCCACGGCGCCCGCATCGCATCTACCATCTTGAACGACCCCGAGCTCAAGAAGCAGTGGTTGGGCGAAGTGAAGGGCATGGCTGACCGTATCATTGAGATGCGCAGTCTTCTCAAGCAGAACCTCGAGGCTTTGGGTAGTAAACATGATTGGTCTCATATCACCAACCAGGTACGCTTTCCCTCCTCTCTTTTTCTTGATCGTACTTTTCTATGATTCGACGCTAATATGGTTTTTTCAGATCGGTATGTTCGCTTACACCGGCCTCACGCCTGAACAAATGGATGTCCTTGCCAAGGAGCACTCCGTCTACGCTACCAAGGACGGCCGTATCTCCGTCGCTGGTATCACCACTGGAAACGTCAAGAGACTTGCCGAGTCTATTTTCAAGGTTACCGGTTAAGTTCGTTGACTCATCATGGGTTAGGGTACTTCTTACCGAAAGGTTGGAAAAATATACTGAAAATCAAAATATTGGATCTGTAATTGTAGTATGTTGCTGGAGAGAAGGGTTGAAAGAATGTCTATACGGTGGGACAATATAGAAATAATATTACATTGAACAGCATTTCTATTACCTCGATGGAATTACCTAAATATATCTATCGAGCGATGCTTGATGTCTCAATCTTAACCTGTCTACCATTCGTGTAGATGACCGATTTGTGACCACTGGTTCAGCACATTGCTCTCATCAGGAGGCATACGTTAATGATTGGCTGGCTGAGGGTATAATTACTATTAGTGTGGTGACTACAGATGTCACACAAAGCGCCGTCGACGAAAAACTGCGTAGCGACCTCTGTGCTGGTTGGTATTAGTCTGTGTCGACGTTAGTTCAGCAAGTAGTATCAGCACGTCTCGTGTTTCAGAGAAGGTTTTCGAAGCACAGCCTGGTAATGAGTATGTCGATTGTCGTTCATTTTGACATTGCTCTCATCAGCAATAGCAACACCAAGCATATCTGGTGTATGATCGGACGTGTTGTTGTGATACGGTATAGGGTTATGGGGTATGTCAACCGTCGTTTCTCGGTCAAATAGGAAGAAAGTGGGTAATAACGTAGTCGGGATCTACAGCGCTCGTATGCAGTTGTCGTTCATGGCATAGCAATTCTTTGAGACTGATAGGAATCGGCACAGTAAAGATCGATTTGGGGTATGTTCCGAATTGATTCGAGCGTCGGCATACTCTCGCGATCGTAAGGCGATTCGTGTTCACGGATAGGCTACGAGCAGTGTGTCATACCAGAGACTGCATTGACAAGATCTCGTCCAGCAACCAGATAGACAAGGGCGCCATGTGCTTCTCGCTAGGGTTGAGATCTGTCGAGCCGAGAGGGTCGTGTCCGCAAAATCTGTCGGGCAAGCCCTAAGTCACCGCAGGCGTCGCTGACGGTGAACACAATTGACGTGGGCTGGGGCAAAATAAGGATCAAGTATCGGGATCAAGTATTAAGGCCAAACATGATACTCATGCAAATCTCATCTTTTGACGTAAGTAACTTACATGTTCACAAAATGTGTTTGCTGATGCAATGTCCTCGGGCGTATCGACAAGAATGAATGCCATCGGATCATCCATATCGTACATAGTAGTCGGTGAACTCGAGAGAATAGAAGACCCCCACGGTTCGTTGCGCCGTTTGGTTCTGCGGAACGCTTGCCAGCCAATCGCTATGTAACTACACACATTTTGAGTATGTGCCTTGAACTGATGTCGGGTGACAACGCCTATTGTCTAATAGGTTCTTCTTCGCAGATGACAAGATCATTGGTTGTCTGACAGTCATCACCGAGTACAGCGCTAGTCATGCGAGAAGCTCATTCCGGACTTCATTCCAGTCAAGCGTAGAATAATCGACTATACGTCGCATTGGAAGCATAGATTCTACGATATTCCATCTCGATGCGACTGCATTGTTCGATGGACTTGCCCTACCGGGTTAGGCGCCTGGTAAATAGCCACAGCAGGCCCAGAGTCACAAACAGGGTTGACGGATGGTAGACTCTTACATCTTGCATTTGTCGCCTAACTGCTCGTGCCGACGGTTAGTGAGGTAGTATCAGTCCTCTCAGATCGAATCAGATCAAATCAAAGCTAAATGTCTCCAACGACCCCTCTGGTCTGCAGGATTAGTAGCTGGGCGAAAACAGCTGGATTGGATATCGTGCCAGCTCGCTTGTAAGTCGGACAAGTAAAGTGGAGCATTCCAGATTCTGGCAAGGTCAAATTGTGTGTAGTGTTGTAGGCTGGCGTGTTTTGAACTTGGGACCGGTTTATTCTCCCGTTTTCCGGTTTCTCACCGATGCAAACGAGTTGGAGAGATGCATGGTTTGCAGACAGTTGTCACTTGCGGATGGCGTATGGCATTTCATACCCAATAGTAAAAGAGGAAAAACAAGTCCAGCTGCAGAGTGGCACGAGATTAAAGCAAAATGACCAGGAATGGGAAAGTAACATGTAAATCAAGGATGGGAAGAAGGGAGCCTTAGGAGGATTGTTTGGTTCCTCACCTCAACCAGGGCCTTTCTTGGCGCAACACGCATATCCACAACTCTTTTGTCAACAATAATCTAACTCGTCGGTCGTTAATCATGTATCTTTGTTGTATGGTAGTATACACACAAGAGGGGTAGCCCTGACTCGCAATAGTACTGTATGTATTTGTAGTTTGCAGTGTTCCAGGCGCTGGGATGGCCTAACCCATTTCACCGAACAACAGGCCAAATCGCTTAGTGTAATTTAGTCCCCGTTTTTCGATGAGACCGCAACGCTCGAAATGCGTGCACTACTGGGAAGGATTTGTCGAGGCTTGCTGAGAAGGAGACCACCCGAGGTTTTTTTGGCGTAACGAGTACCAAAGATACCCTGTGGACCGGCACAGGCGTGAGAAAAGGAAGAAATGGGACGTTCTGGCCCATGCATGTTGATGTCACTGTTCTCTTTGGGGGAGTTTTCTGTGCGGCGGATGACGCTTGGGCTGTGTTGCCGAGAGACAATCAATAATTAATATCCTTGTTGGCTTAGTCTTTTAGCCCGGTTTTTGCTTAATTGTGCCGGATCCAGTCGTGTCCCTCTCAGCAACGGTGGGTTGGTTGATTTCATGATGATCACGCCGTAAGTGGTTGCCCGTTCCTTCTCCCTGAGTTCGGCCTAGTCGAATGTCGAGCAGACTGAGCTGTTCGTAAAGAGATGTTGTCCATTTCCCTGATGCGAATGCCGTAGATGATAGATATTGTGCTCACAGGCTGGCCCTATACACAGCGTAGAAGCAAATATAATTGGTATTCGACCACCGAATCAATGCTCGCGCCATTCAGACCGTTCAGACAAAGTCTCGACCTGATAGACAGGCAATGAGCAAACTGACTGACTGACTGACTGACTGACTGACTGACTAATAGGGGCATGTGACGAATGAGACAGGAGAGTTTTGCTCTAATCCCGTAAGCCTTCGTCCGTTCAGCCCCTAGTCTCCCTGAGCACGAAGTTCACCCTCTCGTACCCAAAGTCTTTTGTCAATCTCGCCAGGGAGAAAACGCATCTACGCAGTCTACGATCTCTAGGAAGCCGCGCTGATTATATACGGCAGGTGCTCTTTCCCTGGCCTCAGGATGTGGCTTGCTCTTTCCTCGACGACCAGGTCGAAGCCAACCACTGTGTCAGTGTCTGGCCCTACGTAGGAAGGCACGACGTCATTGGCGGTTGTGCAGGCTTGGCACTGACCGCGACACGGCACACGGCACGACGTCATAGGCTCCCTCTGATTGGTGGACACACCCCACACTCGAAATGTTCTATTTTTTCCTACTGCTGGCCAATCGCTGTGCCTGAGTCACGTTTCAATCTAGCAGACTAGCCAGATACAACGTGGTGTTCGTGAGCGCTATAATCTACTCTGTGTAGTTTTTAGTACGTAGTTCTTGTCGGTATGGAGCACCAGCTCAGGTACGGGTCGAGGCTAAGGGAGTTTTCTCGGCATTAACGTCATACGGATACCCATAAAAAAGATCTCATCATGCATCCGTAGCGTGTCTCTCTATATCCGTCCGTGTGTCTCAAAAGGTGCCGGCTCTCTCACATCTGCTCTGTCTGCGAACTGACTCTTTTATGACGCATCCTCAGCCAAGCAGATGACATGCTGACCGGGAGACCCGAACACGATCTGCAGCGATGATGTACAGAAGCCCTACGTAACTTCGTTGCGCTGAGCGAGCGACATAAGACGCGACCTCGACCAGATATCAAGCAGACTCCGTCCCCGAGGGATCGCGATGCTGTTGACTCTCCGTGCCTGATGCCGAACGTATTAGTAAGTTCCACTTTTATCTCATATCGTACCGTTGATGAAGGAACGCTGACGGTGCTCGTTTGATGTAGTGAACCAGTAGTCATGGACGTGGTGTGGTGCAAGTATCTGTCTGAGTGTAGCGCATAGCTTCTGAGAAAACAAGCCCTGCAAGTAGCTGCTAACCTACTCCTTCTAGGAAAAAGTAAGGGAAAAGCAAGCTGCAGCGTAGTAATATCCGTCGTCGTAATATCAAGGCTTCTAACTGTGGAGGAACTATTGTTGTGTGTGTCCCACTGAACCGCTGGAAAAGCAGCCCCTCATCCCGCGCGCTACGCTTTCCCTTAGTCCTCCTCTCTCTTCCCTCTCGCTCTGCCCTCCACCATGACTTTTTGACACCCGGCCACTTGAACAGATTATTTCCTCTCTGTCAGACCTGTGCCGTCGGCGAATACTCTTCGAGACGCTTATTACTTCCGGTCCAAGAACGTATCACCGAGACTCCCCTCTGTTATGTGATTGCCCCTCCACATAGTGTCTCCCACTTCGGCTTTTCCTCTTTTCTTCTTCTCTTTCTTGAAGCTATCTATTATCGCAGCGCCGGTACGTTGCAGGAAGAGTGATATCCCTGAACGTCCTAGACCATCATACAGTATTCATTGATTTGTTCTGAACAAAGGTATTGTGTATGATTTGCATGGCTTTGACTTGTGCTAATAAGTTTATAGTCAGGGTGCTGATAGATTCATCAAGCCCTACCCCTCCGTTGCGGCCTCCTCAACGTAAAGAGCTCTTTCGGCGACCTTCACCTAAAACATACCTCGGAATAGCAACCGTATACGGTCAAATTACAAATTCAGAAGACTTGCGCTGCTTTTCAAAAGGCGAGTACAAAAATCCTACGCCGTCACCCGCATTTCAGAAACGTTGACTAATCTTTCATTTTTACAGTTACCTTACAATCAGCTCATAAAACCATCTCTCTCCGCCAAACATTCCGGCTGCTTGCACATCCTTGGTCTGGTCGTTACGGTTGTGCGCGCAGACAACTCCAATACACGACTCGGTGTTAATCTGCGCACATCTCGATTTCTCGATCTAGAACGGAGAGTAGCGTCCAATTATCTGGACGAACTACAAAAGCGCTTTTTTCTTCTACAGAAACCTCTACAACCCCCCTAAAAATGGCGCCCAGTCAGACCTCCAAGGAGGCCTCCGTACGTGTGCCGTAATCCTGCTCATTTAGAGCTTATATGCTAATCAATAGCACAGAAGAATGAAGGTCCTCCCGATCTTACACATTACCAGGATAAGCTCGACTACAACACATTTGAGCAGATCCTTGAGATGGATGACGATGAGGAGGAGCGAGATTTCAGCAAAGGAATTGTGTTTGGATTCTTTGAGCAAGCAGAGGGGACATTTGAAAAGATGGAAAAGGCACTGTAAGTGACCATTCATTGGTGATCCATTTTCTTGATGGTGCTTTTTTCAAGGGCTATAATGGGCACGTGAGCAAGTCACATGAATGGATATGACACGTGCCTATATAGTTCAAGTCTTAAAGTTCATCTTTGACTAAGTCATCATCATGCAGAGCCGCAAACGACTTTGACGACCTCTCCCAGCTCGGTCATTTTTTGAAAGGGTCTTCCGCCACCCTAGGCCTGACAAAGGTCAAAGACGCCTGCGAAAAGATCCAACATTGCAAGGAGGATCTACCAGATGGGAAGGACGAGTCGGAGCGAGAAAGGTCCATTGAAGGAATCAAGAAGACCCTGAAAGATGTACAGGTTGATTACAAGGAAGTTGCCAACATCCTGCGACGATTCTTTGGCGAGGAGCCTGTCCTCGACGATACCCCAGATGAGAAGAAAACAAAAGAAGAGAAGAAGTCTGAAAGTCCCAAAGCCGAGAAGAAGTAAACTGTTACTTCGAGCTTCAAACATCAAAAGCTGAAATCATCTACATTCTCCTTGTATGTGTTGTGGATTTTGTAAAGGGGGCCTGCCTTTCAATTGATCGTGGTGTTCTTATCTTTCTCTCTTCTTTTTTTGCCTATATATCTCAGCTGTCTGATGATTCAAATCCCATTTTGAATAGACTTTGCATATCTCTTTGATTCAAAGGATCATATCATACCATTATCCATTCATATCCATCTTTCATATCCGTGCTCACTTGTCTGTGTCTTCTTTTATTAAGTATTCCATCCAGCTGCTGTTATTTATTTTCTTTTTGAGTCATTCCGAGCCTAGCATTCCTTGAGCAGGTGATGTTGTACAGAAGGAGAGAATATAATAACTTGCCTCTCGCAATATGCCCACTAGATTCAAGATTAAAGACGTTATTGTATTCGCTATTTCATCCCGACCTAGGTATATAACAATATCAAGCTATGTATGTGTATATGCATGTATCTACACAGCTCGATGCCTACTTAGTCAAAGCTAATCCGTAGCCTTGCTCTCATCCTCCTTTTCCTGCTTTCTCTCCACCTCTTCCCTTCTCTCCTTCTGTCGACGCTCATTCTTCAATGCCTCCGTCACCCGCTCATCCTCCTCATCCCCCCTCTCATCCCAATCCACATCATACTCCTCCGCAACAGTCTTAATCTCTCTCCTCAACGAATTCGCCTCCTCGATCAGTGACTCCCAAACCTGAAGATCGATTCCGCGCGCTTGGTAGAGTTTTTGCTGTCGACGGTTTACCGTAAAATCGAGCGCGGAGCGGTACGAGATTTCGCGGTTGTGGTACAGAAACCAGGCATAGCCGCCCATTAGCGTGGATAAGCTGACGAGGTACGTGATGGGTTCCATGGTGTCCCACCCGTAGTCGGTCTCGAAGGTGAGTTTGTACACGATGTACCACCATGAAACCATCACGCCGAGGCCGCCGAGGGCGACTCGCTGCGCGCCGCGGTGGGCGAGAACGTCGCATTCTTGTTTGATTATGGCGAGATTTTTGAGGCTTTTGGAGAGTTTGCGTAGTCGCATGCGGAGGTAGTAGGTGCGGTCATTGAAGGAAGGGACAGCTACAGGGATTTTGCCCAGGGGTGAATTCTCGATTTCGACGTGAAATACTTTGACACGTGCTGCGTCGCGAATGAAGTCACCCAGCTCGGTGGATGAGGACCATCGGACAAAGGAGCCCTTGCGTAGGGCTTCGGTCTCTTTGGCTGTCTCTGCATTGTGCTCAGCGTCAAGGCTCTTCCCTACATCCTCTTTCTCCTCGGAGACGTTCCCGAGTCGAGCTATCTGAGAGTCTCTCGTCGCTACCAACGGCTTTTCTCCATCCCTGGCCTGCGACCCCTGTTCATCATCTTTTGACTCGTCGACCCAGTTTCTGGCCTTTGGTTTTCTGGGCTGAATTGTTCCGTCTTCGATTTCGACGGTTAGAAAAGAGACGTGTGGTGGACGCAGCTTGCCCTTTTCGTCTGTGATGGGCGGGACTTCTGCTTGGATCAAGCGTTCGAGATATGATAGTGGTTGCTGGGAGTGTAATAGGAGTGCCAACGGTTCAACGTCTTTCTAATTAGCAGGTGAAGATGTGAAGAGGTGAATGGAAGGAAAACTAAACATACCCTTTCTGTCATCATTATAATCCTTCGTCGTTACTGGTAAAATCAACTTCAAAAGTCGTGATGGTGTAGTCAAGAGCTTTCCTAATTCCTGTCAACATCACACCCTTCAATGCTTCAATAGAGCTTACCCTTCGTCATAGCGGATGCATCTCTCTCGCGTTTCACTGGCGGTATCTGAGAACCCTCTCTCTGCCATGGTGTCTTCCTCTGGTTTTGCTTGACATACGACACAGCCTCGTCCAGTTCAGAGGACCCATCGCCAGGCTCATTCTGTGATTCTCGCGTTGGATCGGTTTCTGATGCCCTTGACGGAGTTGCGTATTGACGCAGCCATGTAGTTCTTGGATTCGTCAATACGTCTAACCGTTTGGGGGCTGGTAATGGATAACTCTGTGGTTTCCCGATTATGAATAGATTGCTTTGAGTGCTATATTTCCTTGTTGCTGCCAGCGTCCTCGGACCGTTGTTCAGGCATAATCGCTGTTTCCGCAGATTACACTGTAGTGCCACTCTGCTGCGAGCATTACCCATACAGTGTGCCAGAGAGACCATTGTGCAATTGAGGTCTGAAAACAGCCTCACAGCATGGCAGTCAAGATATCAACAGAACTTGGCAACATGGCCAGACCGTCACTCAAAAAGAAACTACGGAGTAGTCTAGACGACACAAAAGATGCCGCCAGGAACGCGCGAGCATCGGAACTACGTCATTGTCGGTCGTTACGTAGGCAGACAAACAGTGCAAACAGGAGCTAGGCTATCCAAGCTCCCCGATTGGTCGAACTATGTCCTAAATCCTTCGAGTATCTTAAATCTTTTTCTCCTCACCCCTTTTTCAACTACAATTGATTGATCGTTCAAAATATATTCATTCCCGAAGATACGCGCTCTATACAGAGGGTCATCAGATTCGTCAAGTCATTATCATCATCATCGTCATCACAAAGCATCAAGAAATGCAAGCAACGATATCAGTTCAACCCCTATCATCACTATCTCATTCAGTTCTAGCGGGCCAGATAGCATATCATCATAATAGTCATGTCATTGAGGTCGTTAAGGTCGTCATAAATGCCAGTGAGGCGTCAGTTTATTCTTCGTCTTGATCTTTTCATTTTCTCTCGTTTCTCGTTTCTCATTTCTCATTTCATCTCATTCGTTTTTGAGCAGCGTCCCCTTCAGCTATGCTTTGGAGCTAGTACCGGTAAGCAAGCGCGCGAGTAGGAACCCCCTGACGGCGGTCATGGTGATCACGAGTCATCAATCGCGCTCCGTCGTGACTCTCGGGACTACTCCCGCCGCTCCGACTGCCACCACTAACTGAAGTCGAGTCGCTCTCATCATGGTGCACAGTCACATACCGTGAAGAAACTCGATGGCTTCCACGTCCAGTTCCAATCGCAACGGGCACCCCCTGCAAAACTCCGCCGTGGTCATGGCCAGCCGGATACATGCCGTCATTCACTGAGAAATTCCGACAAATAAGGTACGCGCGCATAGCAGCGTTCTCGCGGGCCATGACTTCGGACTCGCAGATCGAGTCGGTCTTGTATTCGCGGTTGTTCACTCTGACTACGCAGGTGAAGCCCGTGGAGCTTTGGAAGGAGTCATAGTGTGGTTCTGACCAGTGTCTGCGTTTGCAGAGACCTGTTACTGTCAGTCAGCACATATGCCACGAAATCATTGGCTTGTTGAGGATCAGTAGCAGGGATGGCGAAAGATGAAACATACTTGCAAGGTAGAGGATGTAGTACATGATAATCTAGAATGGAACCCCTTTTTCTGATGGCTCACTGCCCAATAGGTTCAATCCCAAGTCTCGACGGGGCGAATATGAGGCGCGGACGGAACTTTTTTTTTTTTGTCGTGGTGGGGGTAGACACAAACGCACGCGCACACAGTCTTTCCTCAAGAGGATAATGAGTGAGGCATAGGTGGTCTCGTGTCAGGTCCGGCCAGATTGTGTCAATCAATTGATGCCCAACTCGGACCCTTTTCTAAGGCGGTTGCAATATTGTCTAGTTGTGCAGCTTGTGGTGTTGTTCGATATCATGTATCGACTAAAGGATCCTAGTGCGGGATGGAAATGATTTCTGAGGAAAAGAAGATCGGGGATCAAGTTGGGGTATAAATAGGATGCAGAGCCCGAGAGATTCAACTGTTGGAAAATATCTTTTGAATATTTCCCCTCGGCAGTGATGGGAGGTGGCAAGAAATGGTTGAAAAATCTGCAGTCGACAGACAGACAGAGTCTGTAATTTTGCTTGCCGATACGAACTGTCAAGTGTCTTCTTATACGGCTCACACAGCTCTGCAGCTTTGCAGAAAGCTCAATTGGTATAATAAAAGCAAGAAGACAAAAGCAAAAATAAAATAAGTTGAAAGGAAAAAGAGCGGAAGAGGGGTCTACGAATTAGAGATACCTTTTACTTCTTCCAGTCTTCTTCAATAATCCCGACAAAATACTAAGCCTCCAAGCAGATCCCCACGAGGACAAACCAGAAAACAGCCAAAGTCGCGCACAAGCGCGCTCACAAAAACTCCTAGTATGTTGTCTGTGTGTTTTATGTGCGTATGTATGTACGTGTGTGTATGTAAGTAAAGTTGCTGATCGAGCTAGTTGTACACTCTGGTAGGTATCTGGAACGGACGGACGGAATTGATGTGCTGGCATGGCTGCTCTCCAGTTGATGAAACCCTAGGATCCAGTCTGAGGTTTTAGCTGGAACCTATGACGAGTGATGTTGCTTGTCGATCCAGCGTTCACACTGATTAAAAGAGAAAGCACACCGAGAGCTTATTCTGAGTTTTTGTCTGGCCTTGTAATGCCAGTGGTAAGTTGTTATTCTCGGATTAGGGTTAGAGATGTGTCTCTCTCACAGAAGATGATTTGAGGGGAGCCAATTGATCCATTTTACCCTGGACATTGAACATACTGAGGAATTTTGTTTCTGCTACTCACTATGATCAATTGACACTTTAATCAATGCCTAGGTCCGCAACTCCGCTCCTACATATGTACAGCATCCAACATCCAACAAACAACGTTTCTCCCCCGCAGCGACAATTGTCGCCGTACCATTTCAAGCACAGTAACCACAATGGACTCGCTCTGCATTAACGACATTCCCAAATCACCCTAACCAAATTATCGCTCTGGATTACATTATATGATGGAACTAAACACGGCACCGAGGCGAAATTAATTGAGCGATCCCTCCAATTGGCAAAATCCGAGAGAGGCTCCATAATGTCTCCATTAGTATGGCTCTCAATGGAACACCGTATGCATTTCCGGATCGAAAGAGAAACTCGACATGCCGCCAAATTACGGTGAATATATACATAGTCCATCATCCTGGTCAATTCCCACGCACTGCCGAGGATGCATTGAGATGCAGAGAAGGGTCTCAACCAATCCATGCATCGACGAAGGTAGGTAAAGTTCATCACCGGTTTTGTTCTACGTAGTACTTCCAAACAGACAACGAGCAGGCAACAAGAAGAGGGGCAATTAATAACGTTTTCAAAGTGCAAAAAAAGAAAATATGTTTTCTATTTCCAAGCCTGCATGTCATACATGCCAAGTTGCATTAGAGGCATGTTTTGGGGCTAGTGTGGCTAGTCAGACAGGCAGCGTCGAATGCATTGATGAGTTGTCAATTCCCGATGGTCTCGCCCGCTGAGTTGGAACTACAGAATTTGCGAGCTAGCATGTGGAGAGTCGTGTTTCTTTGGAATCACCTTTGGGTACGGAGTTGCTGGTTTCAAATTGTTTATCTGTTGGCTTCGATCTGGACATTGATAGGGTGTCGCTCATGGTAGTGTAGTCGAGTACATTAATGTGTACCCAGGTAACATTGATACCTTCATTGCTTCCAAGTCTGAGTCTCAGATGTCTTTCTCCGCGTTAATTTCCCAATAGGGCTCACATAGATTTTATCGCCGACAACTTATAATCTAGGACTAGCGTCTAAAAAGAATGCAAGATAGTTATCGAGATCGCGGACGGCACAAAAGCCAGGTAATAGTCCTTGTTTTTTTTTAAAAGGAAGGTTACTCGATTCTCACTAGGTATCTCATAAACTACGTTCCTCGCTAGCATAGATTTCCTGCGTGAACTCGCTTTCTCGGTGTATATCCATTATTCCCATCTTTTGTACTTGAATCCGCTGAAAGCAGTATTCCGCTACAAACAAGTTTGAAACGGTGTTTCTCGGTGCTGACTCTCTCTGTAAAAACAGACCTCCCCTTGGCTTCGGACAGTATCTCATTGTCGCCATCAATGAATCCATCCCGAAGACTACAAAGACCGTCTTCAACATCACTGCGTTTACGACAGAAAGGTGTTTGATTTAGGCAATGAAACCCATTGTATCTCATCATCTGACCTATGAATGGAACATTCTGATAGCTCTTTCAAAGATGCCATAGAGAAAGGAGAACCAAGGATGATTCAGTTTTGTTGGATATAAGGGAGGTGCTCGCCCTCTGTAAGAAAGAAACTCTGTGTAACAAACCTGCCTACCTAGGTACAAAGAACTTTGGAATTAAAGAGGATATAAGTGTCCTAGGTAGCCATCATACAGGCCATATCAAACATAAAAACACAGCAGCATTGACAGAATCAAGTTATAGCTACCTCAAAGGCAAACCTACAGGAAACACAGGTAGGTCAATCCCCCTTTCTTTGTGGTATCTCATCTTGCGGTGCTTTCCCCTTGATGCAATTCTGGATCGCTGATCCTTGCTGCGCATGGTTGGGAGTTTGGCGGCTCTGATAACAAAGTGGCGATGCCGAAAACGCTGAATGTTTGCGCTATGAAGCCATTCGTTGTCGGCCTACTTTCTGGTAGCACTGACAGAGGTGATGTGACACTCTTCACCCTACTCGAAGCAGTGAAATCGGAGATCGAGTCCTTGACTGAAGAAGAGATGGTGTGGCCTCCAAAGCGTTCTACCTGTATGCAAACATGGGAGGAAGGTTACATGGACGACGGACTGTAAAGCACTAGTCGTGCTCGGCCACAGCTTGCTGCGAAAGATTGTATTTGTGGACTGGCGGCCCTACGGCTGCTAATGTAAAATCCGCGAAAAGGACCTTAAGTCTTCATAAGAATGGGAAGAGTCTGACTGTAGGACGTTGTTGCAACCAAGAAGCTGCGCGCATACTAGATGATCTAGTATGGTATGAAATAGCTAGCAGGGATGATCATGATGGATGCCGTAAGATTGATAGGGTATTCGAAAACACCCACGGCAGGCAAATATAGCGTATTGATAATCTTCGGGATGGATTCATTAATGCCATAATCAAATCCCTTTTTCATAAAGAGAGTCAGCACCGAGCAACACCATTTCAAACTTATTCCTTGCAGAATCCTACCTTCAGTAGGTTCAAGTACAAAGGCTGGGAACAAGAAAAATACACCGACAAAGCGAGTTCACACACGAGGTTTATGCTAGCGAGGAACGTGAGTGACGAGCTAGTGAAGCATCAGTTGATCCTAGTTCGCTGGCATGTAGGCAGTGCCCGCCTTTTAGTAGAATTCAATGATCAGAAACGTAGATCCTCCAAGATATAATCCATTTCGTAACAAACGTTTCTCTTCCGATAAGTTCTATATAGGCTTCCCCTCACACCACCTCCGCAACGCCTCCGCATTTTTATGCGGAATCGTATATATCGGATGAAATGCCACGAGTCGATCGCACTTGTCTACTATGTTCCTGCTGGATTCGTCGTCTCCGGTCGTGGTGATCTGGGTGGGTACGCTCTTCCATGAAAATGACGAGGCGAATACGCCGCTTATACGTGATGAGGTTGTTTCTTGCTCGGTCTGGTAGTGGTAATATTGGATTGTGCTCAATCCGGTTAAGGTGTAGCATGTATGATATGAGTCGGGGTGTCTATCAAGCCATCAGAATGGGTATCTGTTTGTTTGTCGGGTTGCAAGGGGAACTCACTTTCCAGGCTTGTCGCGAAGACCCCCATTCTTATTCTGGCAGCAATTCATGATATACCGCGCCAGACCTTCGCGACTAAACAAGTATTGAGGCACATTTGGGACTGCATCTTCGTCCCCATGTGGCCCGTTCAATGCTGACTGTACTAATGGCCAACAATCGCCTACCCAGTGACTATAACAGCCGTCGACGAGTTTGTTGGTACGACCTGAGAACCCGCCTTCAGGTGCATACTGTCGGGCTGAGAGCCAGGATACTAATAGTGGGATATCCATATACCTAATCATCGCTTCAGTTGAAGAGCTTTCACCTTTACAGATGTGGAGTCTCACCTTGTTATCATGTCCTTTGGCTGACCCATGATACACAGACATGCCAGCACACAGAATGCATATGCACCATGGGCCTCTGCAGCACCTGGTTTGCCAGATAGCCCGCCTTCGTAGGTTTGACCTGCCACTTTCGTCAGTGCTGGATATCGTAGCGACTTCTCATACTCACATCGAGACAGATACTCTGGAAGACCGTCTAGAAATGTGCGCAAGCCATGATTGCGCGCTTCAGCTTCTGGTGGCAGTTCCAGCGGTAGGTTTAGAAGAGATATTGTCACCATTGCGCAGTAGGCACCTCTGAGGCATATGTTAGTATATTTGAATGTCATATCCTAACGTTAAATACTCACCGGACATCTTCCTCCCCATCTATGACCAATTGAAAACCTCCATCAGGTTGCTTCAGCTGTCCCAGCCATGACCACCTGCCGAGCGTGAAGTTAGTAGGGTAACATAGACGTTTCATGTGAATCCTACATTGCTCCGCGATCGACCACCTTATATGCATCCTCACCCCCAACCAACGCCAAACTCAGCACAGCAGGAAACGTAGATGCCAAATGCGACATCTGACCATGGCCTCCTCCAAAGCCCCCCGTAGGATTCTGTGCTGCCGTAAATGTCGCCACCACCCTGCCAGCAAATCAATAAGCACGAATACCCACAAAAACGAATATCAATGCAGAATACAAAATCCACGACAGCCATACAGAACCCACTAACCCCTTCACCAACGTCAACCCAAGAGAAATAGATTCTTACCGCTCGCGATATTTACTAACATCCTCCCCCAACAACGCCAACCCGGCAAGCGCCCAATAAGACATCCACGGCCTACTCGAATCCATAGCCACAAACCCCTCCGGGTAATCCTCAAGCGAGTCATAGAGGTACTCAATATGCCGATCTTTCATCAAATGCGATAACCCGAATTCATTCAGATTCGACTTTAATGTGCCATCGCGGCCTGTTAGGAAAGGAAGACATTTTGTCACGGTCTCGTCTTGGTCTTGGCTTGTTTTGGTTTCTAGAGAATCTTGAAGTGGAGGTAGGGTTGTGAAGAGAGACGGGATGAATAGTTCAGTGGGCATATTGCTAGTGGTGGTAAGTTCAAGTGACGAGTTTTTGATGCGGCGTGTTGTTGAAGCTTCCCCGCGATATTCTGTTGTTGTCGCTTCTGATGCTGCTGCTCGCGTACTCCGTGGAAATCGGATCTTGCGCCGTGACTTCCCTGATGCCGCCACAATCGGCATGGGAGCACTGGCTTTCTTTTTTTTTTTTTTTCTCCCTAGGTGCTATTAAACGTTGTGGCGATGCTGCATTTGGAGCTTGTACTGTGATGATGTTGATGGAGGAAGATTTTGATTGGGTGGGATGTTCTCGGTTGAGGCCGCCGAGTTTCTTGATTCGCTTACATCACGAGTTAAAGATACTCCATTTCATGATGTCGTTCCAGAATCGAATGATAAGATATACCCTTGTGGCTTTTTGGCAGGAATTGTATCCACGGTTGTCGCCTTAATATCGTTCTCGACGTAAATATATTCTTCTACCTACAAATTTGAATTTGCAGAAATTCGAAAGAACGTTGAACTGTTCCCCTATCAGAAGTTCTGTCTACATTTGATCACCCCAATGGTAGCGAAAATCCAGTGCTCTGTGTAACGTAGAAATCTAGAAGAGTGGAATAAGAAATCGACCACGTCAACCAACAAATTCTCAAAGGACTGGAATTTCGAGTCGCTAGCTACACCTTTTTTCATTTCACGCACATTCCAGAACCAGCTTATTCAAATCTACCTTGAATATTCTCGAATTACGATCCAACGACAGCATCGATTTCTATTAAACAATATGTCGGAGTGGAGGCTGATAGGTGCTCTCTTCGAATTTTATGCCAAGTACGGCAATAGAATCCTTGTGGATGAATGACCTGGAGGCTGTCTGTACCACGAGGCATTTTATTGATCATTGGAGGAGTGGGTTGGTGGCGAGGATGCTGGCAAACTTTTTGAAGCAATCAGTACGCGTGTTCTTGGTTTAGGAACCGAATAAACGTGGGCAAATAAGCATGGAATCAAAGAGTAGAACATTGGAAAAATACCTGCAAGTCTTGTCATACAGAGATATCGCTAAACAGACAGATCACATCAATATCCGTAGCGAATCCGGGATTAACCCTGCTACAGCCTACGTCGCCTTACCTGCAAATGTGCAAATCTTGTCATTGAACTACCTGGAGGCTGGTCGCATGCTTGACAAGAACTAGCCCAGCATAAAGAGCCCGAACTATTGATTCAAGTGCATGGATTTGCCTTTGGTGGATGTTGGACAGCTGTCATCTGCAATCCTGCCTTGCAAAGTGGACACACTATCCGGTGTCTGAGCTTCGAGCCTTGATTTCCCATCATGATAAGAGTCCAGTGGGACCTCCACATATTAATCCAAAAAGTTTACCTTGAAGGACGACGGTTTGCTGCACAAACGCATGCGATTGACCTGATTTGTCATATTGCATGCGCTCGGGGATGAAAAGACGCGAAACAGCCAAACGCACTGGTAATGGACAGATCCCCTGCATTGAGCATTGTTTGCCAGAGCCGCACCGGGTAAGTCAGATGTACTCGTGAGAATGAGGTATCTTCGTTCGCACTCCGCAATCATTGACAATATTTTCGGTATCCACGTACCCAAGGTGAATACGTATCGATAAGTAGCACGCCTTGAGGATAATCCCCGATTTGTCGATCAGCCGAATCCCCCGCCACAGTGCTGTCAAACACAGCGGTCTGAAAGCCCGCATGCCGAAAAGATCTTCATCTGCAAATAATTTCTAAATAGGGAAGCGGCTAAACGTGAATAGAGATGATATGCTTCGTATGCGTGTTGTGCGTTTAAACGATGTATGCATGGTAGCCAAATACATTATTCAACAGATGCCGAAAATAGCGAGAAAGTCATGACCTGACTCGGAACTAGCGATATCTAGATAGTCAAGATTTTGGCTTCGATTTTGTGCAGCTGACGTATACGAAGCCAGGCGATTTCAAGAAGGTCGTAATCTGGACGCGCTAGCGTGGTGACGATCGAGCAGCATCCCAGAAAGAGAATGAGAGTAAATCGTCCATTCATCAAAAGCGCCAAAAAATCGACATGCAGCATGGCAGACTCTGTGACGCGGACGTGGCGCCATCTACTGGCATTCGCTTCTTCCAATCTTGTCCGACAGCTGGAGTGGTATGGTTGGCTCGGATGAGGGATGTACAATGGATGGTCAGATATGGACGGCAAACTAGACATGGTGTGCAGTGCAGTGTGCAGAGAGCAGTCTGAGAGCAGATTGGTGTACAAACTCCGTAGAGTCCGTACTGCAATGGACTCGGCCGTTTAAGTCAATGAGCGTCGAGCGTTGTGTTCCCGTGACACTCCTGCCATAATGCCACGGCCCACCGAGACCCATTTCACTTTTGCAAGTTACAAGACTCAAGACTAAGACTTGTAGTAGATGGACGTGCGTGTCAAGATAATGCACAGACACGGACATACTCGTAGAGCCCGCGCTAGTACTTCATACACCGTGTCGAATCATCTCTGGGCCATTGGCTGCGAACACGGTTGAGAAGATACTTACATAGTAATGAGTGCATGGAGGCACTGGTGACTGTATCGCGGTACGGGACGTACTGCGTACCGTTGTCATGCAGTACGACTCCACGGCGTGCGCCTAATGACATTGAAACTTGGAGAGTGAAAACGAAAAATTCGGCCAGTGGGGCATCACCGTGTTATTACTGGATTGAGTACAGTCTCGCCTTGAAAGTTGTACTGATGTAGAGTGTAGACTAACCAGACCAGGGAGGCTTGTCTGGGCGTGAGATTCGTTGGCCGATGACACCAGCCACCATTGACCGTGATGCTACCTGTTCATTAAACAACCTCGCATTTATCAACTCAATCCGTCAGTCCGTGAATAGTAAAACGTACAAAAAGCTGCTTGCATGAACGCATCGATCGAATATATACATGGTGATTAGCGGACAATCAATCGGAGGCATCGCACCACGAACGCGGGCTCAATAACGAGGCTGGACTGGCTGGCGACGGCACGGAAAGAGACAAGGCTCGCTTAGGCATGATCTTATCACGTTATCCCATGTACATACGTAGTAACTTATCAAAGCAGCGCTATCTCCATCAGCCTATCAGCCTACCATTAGCACCCACTAGTGCTGTTTCGGACTAGCGCGAGCATGGTCTAGAGCGGTGATTGGCTGGTGCTCGGCTGGGATGTTGTCGCTAGACCAAATATAGTAATATGGAGACCAAAGAGAAAAGTGGGGAGAAGTGGAAACCGGACGGATCACATTGGCACTAGCCCCAAAAGGCTAGTGCTAGAGCTATCGATAACACAATTGGCGCACGCAGCCAATCAGCACGGGGTCTCGGCCTCAGGTGTCAACCCTCCATCTCCGCCGTGGATCCCTCCTAGCGTTCTCCCAGATTCAACCAACCGGCTCGGCTCACTCACCGCCTCTTTCCACCACTGTACGACCTCGACTTTCCCTCTTTCTCTCCCCCACCGCTTCTCTCCCCAACTCACCTCGCTCCCACGTTCACTACAAGCCCGCCTTTTCCCTTCCATCTCTTCTTTCCTCCACTATGAATCGGCGAACCAACTAAGCTGAAAGAAGGCGTCCCTCTGTCCGACGCTCACCTTCTCGTCTTCCCTAGAGTTCGTTCTGCCTGTGCCGGCCTCAGAGAGCTGCAACCTATTGTGTGTTTCTCTCTGCAACGGAGATTAAACCAATTCATCCACACACAACATATCAGTACGACACCACCTCTCTCCCATCCAATTCTCCATGACTTTTTTGTCGTCTGCTGTCATTGTCGCCTGTTGATCCCCAGTATATGATGTCCCAACATAATCTCAGCAACGATGGCCTGGTAGATCTCGACTATGACTCGAGAAACTATCTCCAGGCCCAGAGCTGGCCACTGGCCGTTGACCAGAATATCCCGCGACACGATGATGCCCGCGACATTGCGCCTCTGCAGACAAGCGGTCATACCTTCGACCAGATCCCAACAGGTGCCAATTTGATGCCCGAATGGCAGTTTCAGCAATCGCTTCACAGTCAGGTGCCGTATCCTCATGTTGAGACGACTAGCCCTCAGTTCACTTCAAGTTATGGCGTCCCTTTGCAAACGTCTCCCGTCGACTTCCTGCCTGCCTCGCAAGCAGCAGCCTCTTTGGATGCCAGCAGTCTGCTTGATAGCTCGTATCTTTCGCTGTCGGCTCCGGTCGATATCACTATGCCATTTGCCTATCCCGACTTTCAGGAACTCATGACTTTTCCCAACGGGATACCGGATTTGACTTCCTATGGAGGTATTGCCCACAACATTCCTGGGAGCAGCTCACCCACGGACACGTATCTTGAGGTCCGCTCCTTGACCAGTTCGAGCAGTGACAATGGATGGGCAACTGTCGACCATCGTGCCATCGACCACTTCCACCACCACGACCATGCATTGTTCATCAACCCTACTCAGACCCTGCACGACCGAAGTCTTTCTGAATCCTCCTACTCGGATTTTGAGCCAAACCGCGCTTCATGGGGCAGTAGCTGGGTGGACGTTCAACATCCCATCAGCTCACCGGGATCTGACCATCTTGACTCGATTTATAACCCTGCTGTGGACCGGCGAATTTCTCTTGATCACGCCTCCCACGGATCCGTGTCCCCAGTTGCTGTCAGCCCCGTCGCTATCGTACGACCAATCCCAGTACCCTCCAAGAAAGCTACTCCTCAATCCCATTCACCCAGGTCATCCACATCGTCTTCCTCGTCCTCGCCTACATCGTCCTCGCCTCCCGCCAGAAAGAATGCTCGCAAGAGCCCGATTGCCGCAAAAACCGCCGAGACAAAGGTTCGCAAGCAATCACAGACAGGCAAGCCAGAGACTACCGAGAAGCGTATCGGGAAGCGTAAGGGTCCTCTCAAGCCAGACCAGAGAAAGCAAGCCAGCGAGATTCGGAAGCTACGAGCTTGCTTGCGCTGTAAATTCCTCAAGAAGACAGTAAGTCAATTCCTTTTGCCTCTGGAAGATCGGAAGATCAATTATCTGACTCGAACAGTGCGATAAAGGAGAACCTTGTGCTGGATGCCAGCCTGCACATGCTCGTTTGTGGCAGGTTCCTTGTACTCGAATTGACATTAAGGAGATTGGCTATTTCATGAAGGACTGGAAGGCCGACTATGAGCGTCACGTTACCCTGGGGTTCTCGGTTGGAAATATCAAGGGCTTTTCCGATCAAGAGAGAATCCTGTTTGTTACTCACGGCTACGGCGAGATCATGCCCATCAATGCCCGTGAGGTCTTTGTTCGGGACGAAGAATGTTTCAACATGGATTGGTGTGAGACTGTCGAACGCGAGATGGGCCATTACCAAGTGTCGACCATGAAGTTTTCAGCTGGTATCGAGGGTATCTCTCATTCGAAGCTGTCAGACTATTTGGACCGCCACATTGACGGTAACGGAAGTTATGAGAAGTTTGTGGACGACTACTTTGACGGCACGCCATTCCTGACCCAGATGCTGAAGACTGCATTCCGCTACTACTTCCGTACCAAACTGCCGGTCATCCGCAAGGCTTTGAAGTTGATCCTTGCCTACAACCTCACTCTCAGTGTGACCATGGTTGAGGGTATTGGTGAGGACGAAGACTTCCTGGGTAAGATTGAGGGCGAGGGTTCCCGCTTCCGAGGAAAGACAATGGCACCCGTCATGATCAACTTCCAGATCAAATGTGCCATGGCCAACATGTGGCGTGAGTTGCAAAAGGATGTTCTTGAGGAGCTATCGGCTCTTTACTCGAGCGTGTACAGCGGTGATAGGCTTAAGAACTGGCCTACCATCTTTATCCTCGCTACAATCCTCCTTGCTGTTTGGGAAGAAATGCAGTTTGACTGCCATTACCGTGTTCCGGTATGTACCATTGTATTTTTGAGGGATAGCACTTCACTAATATGCTTTTCAGGATGTCTCCGCTGTCGACAAGTTCTGCCACGACATGGAGTCTACTCCCGTTGGTGTCATCGTCGGGCTTTTCCAGGCTATTTCCCAGAAATTGCCCGCTTTCACCGATTGGGAGACCAGCAAGCATCACCAGTTGCTTGCCTCCAACCCTGATGTCTGCCAAACTATGACCGAGGTCCGACATCACGTTAAGCAGCACGGTATGTACTATTATTAATCTTTCTCTCTCTCTCGACTAATGATTTCAGAATCCTACCTGCGCAACCGCTCCAACACGAAATTTAACCGTACCGACTTCGACTGCTTGTCGAACAAATTCCTTTCACGACTAGTTATTCGCGCCAACTGAAATGATTAATGAACTACGAAAAGCGAGCCGCCATTGATACAATTTGTGCTATTTATGTTATTGCCATTGATCCGATTTACGGTCTTTACGAGATACGGCGTTGATGTACGCAAAAGAAAAATATTGAAAGAGTGATGACTTATGCAAACGCGTGCGAAGAGGTTGGTTGACCTTGACGACCTTTTGAATTACGACGACGACTTCCTTTCTTTGATTTTGGAGATCTCGAAGGACTATTTTTTTGTTCATACCGTTCATCATACAGTACTGTATGATTGCGATTTCGTGTTGTTTACTTACTCTTAAGCGTGGCGATTGACGATGATGAAAGATGAACGAAACTTATGAAATATTGAGTGTTTGATTTGCATGAGTTTCAGCTTTGCTGGAATGATGTGTTTTGATTTGACTGTATTGTTTTTGCTGTACTGGATTGGATTGGGATATGGATTGACTTTTGTTATTTTTCTTTTGTATTTGATTTGTCTCGCATTTCAGCGATACCGAGCGATTTGAGCCACTGTGCCATCGAACTACTTACCGACACTGGACGAAGTTCTGAATCAATGACTGAGTGACTGCACTGCACTGCAGGACTAGGTACATAGTATTTGATACCTTGAACAAAGATATTGCATTTTCAGCCTTGAATTATGTACTACGATGTAAACAATTGGCAAGTCAGCGTGCGTAACGAAGTAACAAAAATAGATCGGCTTGTTATGCCTGAGCAACAAGCACAGGCACCGTCTGCCGTTCCAGCCGACTAAGGTTGGAAACGAAAACGGCACGGGGCGAAGTCTTGCCGTGGCGTGACCTGATCGAAATCAGCCGCTGTGGAAAGTAAACAGCGCAGACTGTCAATGAGCTACGTAGTCGATTCTTATCCAAGCTGCACATAGTAACAAGCAGGAATTGTGCCATCCTTGCATGATTGGTAGTTCCATTGTAGTTATCAATAGACAAGCCATATGGCGTCATCGCGGGACGCTGGCTTTGCTATCGATACTGAACTGATAGTACGTACTCCATCCATCTCTACAGTGCAGATAGATGTAAACAACCAGTTCATGGAAAAATTTCTTCAAGGTTTGTCACCGGACGAATTTTCGGGATCATCAGGGGTAAAAATGTTCAGATATCAAAGGTAGGTGTCGCAAAAAGCCTCAAATGTCGGATCAAGAAGGAAGGGCTGTATGGCGTCACACATTGTAGTAGTACTAGCGTGGCAGTACGTACTAGCGACTGCTGGAGTACAAAGCGCTGCGCGACTCACCTGACTTGCTTCATCGGGCCTAGTGCGCTGGGCTCAAAGTGTTGCGATTGGCGGGGGGCTTATCGTGAGTTCTAGCAGGTTCCCCAGCCTCAGCGCCTACGGTCGCAGTCTGCTTGTCGCCACGAGCCAGAACCAGCCAGAAGGAGTCTCGCACAGGAGAACTCAGAACAGCACTAAGAAAGTTCAAACAGGGGAAGCTGCCGAATACCGGGTGACCAGTCAGACCGCGATTACTAAGGCTACTACGACGTCTTCCTACTTGCGGCAGTGCTGCCTGCCTAACCGCCTCCACCCGGCTTCCCGCCTTCGCTCCTGCCCTCCAGCGCGTATAAGTACCTTCCCCTTCCCCGCTCGCCTTCTTCCTCTTCTCTCTCTCTCTCTCTTTCTCTCTCATCACACATCTCCCTCTGTCATCTCTGTCAGTGAGGCTGCTCAACACACCTAATCATCTATCTCTACAACTCGCTACTTTCCACCGATACACGCCATCATGCAGATTTTCGTCAAGACTCTGACCGGAAAGACCATCACCCTTGAGGTCGAATCCTCTGATACCATCGACAACGTTAAGTCGAAGATTCAGGACAAGGAAGGCATTCCTCCTGACCAGCAGCGTTTGATCTTTGCTGGCAAGCAACTCGAGGACGGTCGCACCCTCTCTGACTACAACATTCAGGTATGTCGACTTATGGTGAGCGCAAGTGGCAAATTGACAGACATCTAACTTTTCTAATAGAAAGAATCTACCCTCCATCTCGTCCTCCGTCTCCGTGGTGGTATGCAGATTTTCGTCAAGACTCTTACCGGAAAGACCATCACCCTTGAGGTCGAGTCCTCTGATACCATCGACAACGTTAAGTCGAAGATTCAGGACAAGGAAGGCATTCCTCCTGACCAACAGCGCCTGATCTTCGCTGGAAAGCAACTCGAGGATGGCCGCACCCTCTCCGACTATAACATCCAGAAAGAATCCACTCTTCACCTTGTCCTTCGTCTCCGTGGTGGTATGCAGATCTTCGTCAAGACTCTCACGGGAAAGACGATCACATTGGAAGTCGAATCCTCAGACACCATCGATAATGTGAAATCCAAAATTCAAGATAAGGAAGGCATTCCTCCCGACCAGCAGCGATTGATTTTCGCTGGTAAGCAACTCGAGGATGGCCGCACCCTCTCCGACTACAACATTCAGAAAGAATCCACTCTACACCTTGTCCTCCGTCTCCGTGGTGGTATGCAGATTTTCGTCAAGACCTTGACCGGGAAGACCATCACATTGGAGGTTGAATCATCCGACACAATCGACAATGTGAAAAGTAAAATCCAAGATAAGGAAGGCATTCCTCCTGACCAGCAGCGATTGATTTTCGCTGGTAAGCAACTGGAAGATGGACGCACTCTTTCTGACTACAATATCCAGAAGGAGTCTACTCTTCACTTGGTGCTTCGCCTCCGCGGTGGCAACTAGATTCTTTTCTTTTGTCGCTATTTATATGGGATTGCATCGGCCTTTTCTTTGGCGTTGGAGGCTTTATGGGTTTATGATTCACAATATCTTTTGACTTTCTTCAAGACTATTAGTTAGTTATTGACAATGCAATTGACCGATAGGTCTTGTCAACTATGATCTTTCATTCTTGTAAAACACTTGTAGCTTTCATGCCAGTGGAGTATTCCGAGCAAATGCGGAGGCGGGTCTTCATCGCATCAAGATGACGAGACTAGAACGCTAGAACGCCTACATCGCAGCGTAAGTACAGACCAGTAGCTTCAAGAAGCATTCAAAATAGTTAGTAAATGAATTCGACAGACAGCAGATTCTAATGATAGCGCGATAATCCGTACTGTATGGAGAGGATACTGCGACACACGCCACACGCCACTTGCCACTCACATGACATCCGTGCTCATTGGCCCAGCGGAACCACTTTTTGACGTTGACGTTGACGTTGAAGTTGACAGCTGCGCTACGTGCAAGACAAAGCAAAAATAACGAGTCCGCGATCACACGAACGTAGCGACGACAGTCCGAATTTCATAGAATCATGCGTCGGGATGCCCTCATACTTCTACCATATAACGCTTGAGCTTTTAACCTCCTCATCAAACATCGCACACGATCTCTACGACGACGGCAACGATAACCTCTCTCGTTTGCGATCGGACCGTTCACTCGCCAACGAAGCTGTGCGCGAAGCCTTCCTCCCTTTCCAGCGACATTCCAGCAAAAAGACGTCCGTAACCGCGCATCGACAGCACCGTTCTGTTAGGTCACAATCGGGGGTAGGAAGCGGGATTAACAATTTTGGCGGGGTTGTTGGCGACGGCCATTACCGCCCAGCCAGTTTCGATGCGAAGTTATCTTCTCTATCGTTACAGGACCATACTTCTTCAGCAAATATAGCTATCCAGTCAGATCTCAGATTTAGTCAAATATTCATCCAGGGCGTCGATATGGTTGCTCCCGCGCACAACCGCCACCGCAGACCGTCTGCCGATACCAAAAGCGACGATCGAGATACAATCACAACGGGCATAGGGACGGATATTCTAGGCGGCCTTCATACGCGCGGCAAATATGTGCCCCTCGATCAGACACTGGCCGATAGCGTGTATGGTATTGTTCATCTCTACAGAGATGCGAAGGAGACCCCGTCATTGATCATTGATGATCATCCGTTGTATCTCAAGGGATCTTCAGCCGCTGCTCGGCGACCACCGAATGACTCGCCGCATACTGCGAGCAGTGGGATGGTGCACAGGACTCAATTGGGGAGCGCGCATGGCAGTAGTTGTAGTCGTGGTTTGAATGATCATGACTCGGCGGAGTATAACTCCTCGTCATCTCCTTTACAGGCCTTCTCGCCGAATGACGAGGATTGCTCCATATTATGCATCCTTGCTGTACCGTCGTACCTCTCTCCGGCAGATTTTTTGGGGTTTGTGGGTGAGGATACGAGAGATGAAGTCAGTCATTTTCGCATGATCAAGACTGCGAGAGCGAATCGGTATATGGTTTTGATGAAGTTCCGGAGTGGGAAGAAGGCGCGTGAATGGCAGAGGGAATGGAATGGGAAGGTATTCAATAGCATGGAGGTATGTTATTCTATCGTATTTGAGAAAGTGTATGTGCTAATATACGTATAGCCTGAGACGTGCCACGTCGTCTTTGTCAAGTCAGTGGAGATTGAAACTGCGAAGCAGCATGAGATGAGCGATGCTTCTGTTCAGTCTTCTGCATTAACGTTAAATACTACTCGATCCCTTGGAGCTGCTAATAGTTCTTCGCCCGGAATTTCGTCTGCGTCGCTATCCGCAAAACCCTTGGCTCCTCCAACTCCTTCTCTAGTCGAACTGCCCACTTGCCCAGTCTGCCTCGAGCGCATGGACGAGACTACCGGTTTATTGACTATCATCTGTCAACATGTCTTTCATTGCACATGTCTCCAGAAATGGAAAGGCAGCGGATGCCCCGTATGCAGATATACACTCGACGACTTTGGGCGGCGAAGTCAAGTCGGATTTTTTGACGAAGGCGGCTCAGGCGAATGCAGCGTATGCCATTCCGAACTCAACCTCTGGGTATGTCTTATTTGCGGCAGTGTTGGCTGCGGACGTTACGATGAGGCACACGCCTTTGCACATTTTAAAGAGACCTCGCACGCGTTCGCCATGGATCTTTCCACCCAACGAGTATGGGACTACGTAAGCGATGCGTACGTCCATCGCATTATCCAAAGCAAAACAGACGGCAAACTCGTCGAGCTACCTGCAGCAGACAACTCCGCCCTCGACCCCCCAGACTGGACGGACGCAGTGCCCCGCGAAAAACTCGAAAACATGAGCGTCGAATACACACACCTACTCACCAGCCAACTCGAGTCTCAGCGAGCCTATTTCGAAGAAATCGTCGAACGCGCTGCCGATAAGGCCTCCAAGGCAAGCGCGGCGGCATCCGCAGCCCTCGAAGCAGCCGAAAACGCAACCAAACAACTTTCAGAGCTGCAACAACGCTACAACGCCTTGGCCAAGGATAACGTACCCGGCCTGGAGAAGGAGAAAGATCGCGCCGAGCGCCGAGCCGAGAAATTCGAGACCATGGCCCGCAAACTCGAGAAGGAGTGGCGAGAAGAGAAAGCCATGAACGAGAACCTGGTCAAGCGCGTGGAACTGTTGACCGAAGAAGTCACTAAGTTGAAGGCAGAGAATGCGGATTTGAGTGAACAGAATCGCGATCTGACGTTTTTTATTAGTGGGTCGGAGAAGTTGAAGGAGATTGGCGCTGCGGGCGATGAGGAGGATGTTGTGGAGGGGACGGTTAGTATTCCGGAGCAGCAGTCTTCGAAAAGGAAAGGGAAGGGACGGCGGAGGTAGTTTTGCGAGATTGGATGGCATGGTAATGATGGTGCGATGCATTCATGGAGTTGTTGCTGTCTTTTTGCATGTGTTTTTCTTATGATACCATATATTTCTCTTTTTGGTTACTCTGCTACTCAATTGAAAATTCTCTTGGAAGTCTATTGACCCGGTAGTCGTTTCCGGTTCATCTAGTAGTAGGAAAGGGGCATAGGGCTAGGGCATTCAATGAGGATAAAGTGCTTGAAGAGCAGTTGACAATAGGCTACACGCCGCCTACTCAAGATAGGGATAGAACCACATTCTCAAAAATTACAGCCTAGGAGATTGCTACTATCGACAGATACAATAGAGCCTGACAAAGGACAAAACCCTTCCAGGTAGCGAGTCGATGCGGTTGGATATCACCCACTTACTATTGGCTCTATCTGAGGTGATACTAGTCTATGTCACACGCTACCTACTTATCCATGAAAGCCAGCCTGTTTTAAACATCAACATCTAGCCCATACACTTCCCTAGCCTCTAATCTACTACTCTTCCCCACATCTCACTTATTTGTCTGGTAGCTAAATCTAATTATACCTTCTTAATTAGACACTACTATCAAATCTATACACCAAAAAAATCATAGTATATCAAGTGCAAAGATGCATGATTGGACCCATCTCGGACCAAATCTTTTTCTTTAGGATCGATCGCCAGGAAGCATCTGAGCTGAACGCGGACCTTTATAGAGTATGACGCAGTGCTTACCTGGTCCGATGTAGAGATCAAAACATAAAGGGTTTCTGTTTACTTTTTGACCTCCCATCCCCTCCAGTCTAGTGCGTTATACGCCGTGATGCTGGATGTACGCTGGCGTTAACAGACGACTGCACGGTTATTGAGAGATGAATCAGAACATATCCGTGAGAAGTTGAGTGAAATACACCCCAATAAAAGTGTTTTGATGTGCAACTCGTTTTAAGAGGCTGTATACTTTATTATACGTCATTTCATGAATGAATATGACTGCATTCATTCGATCATGATAGAGGGGGGCAATTTTCCCGTATGTGCATTGACTGTCCCCTCTTTGCCAGGAAGATATGCGAATGTCCAAGACAACTCCAAACCCTTATCAATACGAGAAATCTCCGAACAACGGCCTAGATCCAATCCATCTCCCATATCGACCAATGATCCTCAACGGCCTCGTCATGTTCGCCACTCTGCACAACATCTCCGAGAGGAACAAGCCCTTGGCACCGCTCTTGGCGGCGGAATTCCTCTCTGTCTCTACCAAAATATGCCCGCCCGCGTGATGCCAAGATGCTTCTATATACCCAATAAAGTGACTTTCCGATTAGGTCAACCCGAGTAACAACGACTTTTCCATCGCTTATCAATCGCCGAGGCATCTAGAAAGTTGTTTGCGTACGACGCGGGTGGGTCGCCTGCTCCGGAATAGGAAATAGTCCGGGGAACATGCCCTAACCAGACATGGTTCAGTTAGGGCTTGGAGGTGGGGCGGGGCCTACATCGTGACTTTTGGGTATGATGATTGGAAGACACGAATTTGATTCGCTGGGTATGGAGTCTTGGAAGTACGTATGTATGTCTTGGAAGGCGATTATTGATATTGGTGAGGGGAGTATAAGTAGGTTGATGTTCCCATCTTGGAAGGATTTGTAAGTCCAAGATTTCTGGGTAAACATTCATGGTATAGAATTTGATAGACATCAATCTATGATACCCTTGTACATTTCTTTGTTCTCCATAGATATAAATACCATATGAAGCAAGATGCGACGCAAGTCCTCATCCTCACCATCCACCCAATCCTACCCATCTCATCCCTTCCTCCTTCCCATCGATGAGATCACATCTCACCTGGAGACGAACATCGACACGGGCCTCTCAACTCAACAAGTTTCGTCCCTTCAAGCCCGCTATGGAGACAACAAGCTCTCTGGCGAAGGAGGAGTGACCTGGTACTCCGTCCTAGCGAAACAGGTCTCCAACGCCATGATACTCGTACGTCTCCGGTTTATTTTTCTTATCCACACCAGTGAGTACTAACCCAACTCAAACATAGGTCCTCGTCCTAGCCATGGCCCTCGCCTACGGCGTTTCAGACTACATCGAAGGCGGCGTCATAACCGCCGTCATAATCGGCAACATCTTGATCGGCTTCTACCAAGAATACCGCGCCGAACAAAAGATGGACGCACTACGCAGCCTCTCCTCGCCATCTGCGACCGTGATTCGGAATGGCGAAGTTGTGACCATTCCATCGACGGAGGTTGTACCCGGCGACATTGTGCTTGTCAAAACGGGTGATACGGTCCCGGCCGATTTGAGGTTGGTCGACGGTATGAATCTGGAATGTGATGAGAAGATCTTGACCGGTGAGGCGGTGCCGGTTGCGAAGGATGCTGCTTTCGATCATAAATCGCTTGTTGAGGATTCTTCGGCGAATGCAGAAACGCACATCGGTGTAGGTGATAGATTGAATATGGTCTATTCTTCCTCCACAGTCACGAAAGGACGCGGGAAAGGTGTCGTTGTGTATACGGGTATGTATACAGAAATCGGCAAGATTGCTTCCTCAATGCAGGGTAAGAAGAGACCCAGTGGAACCAAGAACAGGTCAATGTCAATGAAGAAATACGGTCCCTTGCAAGTCTTTCGAGGCGGGTTTCTCAGATCCTGGGATGCCCTGGGCAGGTTCTTGGGATTGACGACTGGGACGCCGCTGCAGAGGAAATTGAGCAAATTGGCTTATAGTCTGTTCGGACTTGCAATTATCCTTGCTATCATTGTCTTCGGTGTGAATGAGTTTCATGTTACGAACGAGGTTGCTATTTATGCCATTTCAACTGGTATGTACCCTTTTTCGGAAGCCCTGATTTGAAGTATGCTAATCGTTGAAGGTATCGCGATCATCCCCGAATCTCTCATAGCAGTCTTGACAATCACCATGGTTGTTGGTATGACTCAAATGCACAAACGACGAGTTGTCATCCGGCAGCTTTCAGCGCTCGAGGCTTTGGGTGGAGTTACCAATATCTGCAGCGATAAGACCGGCACTCTGACTCAGGGTCAAATGGTCACGAGAAAGGCCTGGATTCCTGGCGTGGGAATTTATAGTGTCAATAATTCTGATGACGCTAGTGATCCCTCCAGAGGTTTCGTCACTTTGGACATTGCTTCGACAAATAAAGCAGAAGTTGAGAAGCAGAATAAGAAAACTTTGTCCACCCCAACAGACGGCAAAGAGCACGCAGTCACAGAAGTAAACCCAGACGTTGAAAGTTTTCTCCTCGCGTCTTCCTTGTGCAACCTTGCAACAGTACGATATGACAGCACAGCTGGCAAATGGCAGACAATGGGTGACCCGACTGAAATCGCACTACAAGTGTTTGCGCATCGGTTCGGCTACGGCAAGAAAACTCTCGAGGCAGACCTTAAATGGAAGCAGATTGCCGAATATCCCTTCGATAGTGCAATCAAGCGGATGTCTGTGATATACAGTCGAGGAGCGGATGAGCCCGTTATCTTTGTCAAGGGTGCTGTTGAACGAATAATCGACCTTTGCACATCTGTAGGAGCTGGAGGTCACCAAGAGAAAATGACGACCGAATTGAAGGAAAATATTCTGCAGCAAATGAAATCTCTTGCAGAACAGGGACTGCGAGTCCTTGCCATTGCTCAAAGACCTGTGTCCGCCGGATACCAGAAAGGTGACGAGCTACCTCGTGAAGACGTTGAGACCGAATTGAATCTTCTCGGTTTAGCCGGTTTATATGATCCACCAAGACTAGAGACGAAAGATGCTATCAAAGGTATTGTCCTTTCATTGTTCTTAAGTGCTTGGATGCTAACTTTACCAGAATGCACAAATGCAGGTATTCGGGTCCACATGTTGACCGGAGACCATCCGTCCACAGCAAGCGCGATTGCAAAAGAAGTCGGCATCATCCCCAGATACACGGAGTCCCTCTCAGCTGAGAAAGCTGCCTCGCTAGTCAAGACCGCCGCCGAGTTCGATGGTATGACAGACGATGAGATCGATGTTATGCCAACCTTGCCCCTAGTCATTGCACGTTGTGCTCCCGACACGAAGACAAGAATGATCGCTGCTCTGCACCGTCGTCGATGTTTTGCCGCCATGACCGGCGATGGAGTCAATGATGCCCCATCTCTGCAGGCTGCCGATGTAGGCATTGCAATGGGCATGGGAGGTTCTGATGTAGCCAAATCCGCATCTGATATCGTTCTTACAGATGACAATTTCGCAAGTATCGTCAATGCGGTTGAAGAAGGGCGAAGAATGTTTGACAATATTCAAAAATTCGTCTTGCATCTCCTGGCATCGAATGTGGCCGAGGTTGTTTTACTGATTGTCGGCCTCGCGTTTCAAGACAATGATGGCGTATCCGTCTTTCCGCTTTCTCCGCTTCAAATCTTATGGATCAACATGTTGACTTCGTCTTTTCCTGCGTTCGGCTTAGGGCGCGAGAAGGCTTCGGCTTCCATCATGCGGCGTCCTCCACATGATATGAAGAAAGGTGTCTTCACTTGGCGGGTCATTGTGGACATGATGGTGTATGGAATGATTATGGGAATTTTGACCCTACTCACATTCGTGATTGTCGTTTATGGTGTTGGCAACGGGACACCTGATTTGGGATACGATTGCAACAGAAAAGACTCCGAGTCTTGCCATGTTGTCTTTCGTGCTCGTGCGGCCGTTTTCGCTGAACTCACTTGGCTCATACTTATCTCGGCATGGGAAATCAAAAGTCTTAGAAACAGCATGTTCAATCTTGATCCACTCCGCGCTGGGCAAGAGAACGTAAAGTTCCCATTCTTCAGAGATGTCTGGGAGAACAAATTCCTCTTCTGGGCCGTCGTAATTGGAGCTTTGTCGGTGTTTCCGGCAGTTTATATCCCTGGTCTGAACACGGACGTGTTTAAACATCAGGGCATTACCTGGGAATGGGGACTGTCGTTTGGCGCCATCATTATCTTCGTCCTGGGCGCTGAGGCGTGGAAAGGGTTGAAACGTTGGACGGGCTGGTTCCGTGAACCTGATTCTCGGGAATATGCTTCAGTTTCTGAATCGGACTTTGGTCTCAAGTCATCTCTTTCGACCGCGAGGTCTATGACTAAGGATAGTCGAAGTACTACTACATAAGAATGTCGCTTGGTAATGCCGAAGTTGTATAATATGCATCTTTGTTGTTACTTTCAGATTAGAATGAATAATAGAATTGCCATCCTTCATGACACGCAAGAATTCATCATCCTCGAACGTCAAGTATGTTAAGGTAATGCATCGTATCTCCATTTGTCAGTTTCATTCTCAAACCCATTGTTGAACAAGCCTTAGTTAGCATGTCTGATAACTATCCGAAGGCACTGGTATCACATCCCGCTAGGATCAACAGACCTTTCCATATCATGGCTTCAGCTTTTTGGGAGTGATATTGAAGAAGGTGGCATCAAAAAGTCGAATATCCTCTTCCAAAAAGTAAGAACCATCAACATTTGTCGTTCCATGGTGCTCTGTGCCAGGGTGATAAAAGCCATCAAGGTCAAATCGATCTGCTGGTGGTTTCTTGGAAATATCTCTGGGAGATAGCAGGAACTCCCACAGCTTGGATGGCGAGCTCGCATTGCCAGGAAAACGACAGCTACTGCCGATTATAGCGATGGGTTCGTTCACTGGTGTTACGTAAGACATAACGGAATCTTATATGATACTTTTTGGAAGACTTCAATCAGTTACTACGATAGGGGTACGCATAATCTTTATTTTCTGGCTTCATCTCCAAGTTTGTCAGTCAATATATATAGTTTTTGAAAACTTGAACGAGGACATAATCATCAGAAAATCGAAAAGACTGAAACATAGTATAATACAAATCTTTTCTTAACTGGTTAAATCCTCGACGACTACAGCCCGACTTTAATATCTGGAAAGCCAATAGCAGTCAAGGCCGGCCATCGGCTACACTCCATCAGACCGGATGTGCGAACTGTCAAGGGGATGCCGAATATCCTGGATTCCTTGATCTCCTACAGACCGGACAAGAGACCAAGAGAGTTGCTCGCGCTCTCGCAACGCTGAAACCGAGAAGAAGGCTAGTGCGATTGTTACTAACAGCCTCCAACAGGCTTACTGGATCAAAACCCATCCTTCCCATTGTATACAGGTCAGGTGGCACTGATTAAGAACCCTTGCTCATTTCTTACAGAATAGGCCGTTCCTCTCGTTCGTCGACCAGGCAATGGCTTAGGCTTTGCATGGCTTGACTTCTCTTCTTTCACCTAAGCTACACCTTACCATGCGTTCATTCGAAGCACTAATTTGTACAGGATCTACGCTGCGGGTAGGACTTTTTAATTATAGATTGCTCGACGAGACAATGTCCGTCATACCCCCTGCCTTCCGCCGTGCTGATGCGTATTCAAAATTGAAAAAAGAAAAGAAAAAGCATTTCAAAAGTTGCTACAGTGTTCTGGCATTTTGAAAATTGGTGAGGAGCGAGGAAAGTACCCGGGTATTATTGTAAATGAGCTATAGTATATCTAAAGAAAGAAGGCTGTGTCGAAGCTTATTGATCGTCTCAATCAACTCATCCTCTCTGGTACTCACTGCGGTGATTGTAAGAGACATCAGATCGTTCATGCCACTATCATTGTAGTTAGTCTTAAGAGACTTGATGATGGTCCCCATCCGACGTAAGAGGTGCCTAGACAGATGTAATATCATCGTGATCTGGAGGGCAGAGGAATCAGGTACAGAGAAGGAACCAACTTTCATGTCAGGCATCTTGACGTAATCTTCGCGCGCCGTTACCATGGAGCGATCCAAGCATGCTTGCATATTACCAAAAATATCATGGTAAGTTTCAATGAGGCGCTGGTAGCACGAAAGTACGAGCAAGAAAGACGACTGATCGAATGATGGAGAGTCCTTCGGAGTCAACACTAGCAACGCATCCTCCTGCGGAGGTGTCGTGATACTACCATTGGACTCCAAATCGCGTGGGTACAGATCATCAAGGATTTCTATGAAACGCTGTGATAGCTGGAAAGTCTTGTCGATCGAAAAGTCTTTGTTCTTCCAGCTATGAGGTTGTGATAAAGAAGATGGAGGCTTAGGTATCGTGGAAGAGAGTGTAAACATTTCAACGTTGAGATCCGAGAGCCTACGAATAATAACGAGTCGCGAGTTTGGTGGTGTATCTTGGGGTTTGGCCCTGGAAGCACCAGGGCCAGTTCGCACAGTCCCATCGTCTGAAGACGGTGGCTGTTCTGCAGACAACATAGCCCACTCCTGATTGAACCGATACTGCCAAGTGCTGATGGTATCCTCTGATCGCAGGTAGAGATCGGGCGTGGGAGACGCATTAGACAGGTCGAATGTTGACGAGAATCCTGAGACAAGGTCGACAGCAGTCGGGCAGGACCAGGTGGCTGTCGTTGGATTGTCCGGCAGTGGACATGTAGTGAGCGCGCTGAGATCATATTCGGCCTGAACGGTGGGGAAAGATGTATTCAACGGCGACATGGACTCGATTTCATTTCTATCATCGTACGCGGAGCTGCTGCCCGATGTTGCAATAGAAGATTGTTGAAGGTTTGGCGATTTCGAACTCAAGTGTTCGCTCTGGTGGCGTATTGAGGGCGTCCAGGTACAGACAGCTTTTGCCTTTGTACAGCGGATGCAAGACCCTCCATGTCCGGACCTTGAGCAACGCAGCTTCTGGTCGTGGCACCTGTCACAAGCAGACCGTTGCACCGGGTTTGGCATGGTGACGCAGGCTAAAGAGATCGCGTCACACTCTAGGTAGCACAGTTATGTGGGAGCGAGCTTGATGAGTATATGATGTTGGGAGAAGGAGAGTTGGTGAGTTTACGCTGACCTGAGCGGCATTAGCGGTGCTAGTAGTGTGGACAAAGCGATGCTCTTGAGCCAATCCGATGTTTCAGGGTCCATTTAAAGTGGGGCGAACTCATAGATGAGGCATGTTTATTAATCTGGAGTTAGGAGGTTGGACTTGATTTTTAACTCGAAATATATGGGCTAATGCCAGGAGAGTATGCGTAGAAAATTGCATGATACAATCAGAGGGAATTGATTTCAGTATATTCGCATTCCATACTTTATCTCGTATACTCGCGCTCAGTGATCTCTGTCGCATGTAGTTATATATAAAATGTCCGCCATGAGGTGGCTTAAATGATATTGTACGATATATGCAATTAATTCATACGTCGCAATTCTTATTTCAACATATTACTCAGGGGTCCGTCTGGCGCGACAAACGCTTCAAATGAGGGTCTGTATGCCGACACTCCGTCCTCGTCCAAGCCAACAACACGACCCTCTTGAACAAAGACTAGACTTCGGCCCAGGCAAGACTCGCGACCACGTGACGCTCGCTGAGATACGGTGCCTCTTTCTCAGGGAAGGTTTGGCGAATTGGATCGTATGCGATTGCACGCAGAGTTGCAAGATTGACTGTTGATCATGATCTGGTAGTTAGTATTGGGCAGATATATTCTTGTGTTCAGATCATCCTTCAGCGCCCCGTTTCTGTGATGCAATGTGATTTAAGGTTGGCCTTAGCTCTCGGCAGTTAGTGGGGCGGAGATTAGTCACTCCCGAAAGGCTGCGGTGCTTTCGGCAGTTACGTTGATTGGCTCAAAAGACCCTTTTCGGATGTACGATGTATGAGTATGGATGTCACGCGTTTGTAGATGTGCAATATAAGCCTCCAATTACGAGGCTTTCCCGCCAACATGAAATTGGTTCTCTCACTGCTGGAAATCGTCTTTTGCGCATCGACAACCCAGTAGTCTGTCGCAAACACGCATCGCTTGCAAGTTCGCCTCAATTCAGCCATGAGCAACAACAGCAACAACGAAGAAGCGCCGCCGGAGCCGCTTCCTGGCATTGACACACCAGCCGTTGGAGAAGAGCATGGGATAATTGACAAGCCAAGCAGCACTGGAGAGTCGCCAAAAGATAGCGAAGATCCCGAGAGCTTGACTAAGGTGGAAGTCGCCTTGCTTGTCATCTCTATATGCGTGAGTGGCAGACAACGCGCCGCTTCGGTGATGAAAAACTGACTCCTTCCTACAACAGATTCCCACATTTATTGCGGCTCTTGAACGGGTACGTTTGTAGATTGCAAACGGACACATCCATTGATAATATCTCTTGCAGACTATCGTCTCTACCGCAGTCCCAACCATAGCTAAATCCTTCAATGCCAGTCCAGTTGAATATGCCTGGATTGGAACGGCCTACTTGCTTCCCGCTGCCGGTACGACCTCCTTTCCTTTGGCTATAACTTGCGCTAATCCAGACAATAGCTTCGGCCCCTCCGTGGGGTGCTCTTAGTGACATCTTTGGCCGGAAGCCAGCACTGCTCGGGGCCATCTCCGTCTTCTTCATCGGTTCCCTCATTGGTGCAGTAGCCCCTAATATACATGCCATTCTCGCCGGAAGAGTCATTCAGGGTACAGGCGGTGGTGGAATATTGGGCTTGTCAGCGACAGTCGTTGGTGATGCATTCAGCCCTCGGTAAGCCATGAGGTCGAGTCACCACTAGTGGTTTGCCTAACACGGGACCAGTGAACGAAGCAAGTATTACGGCATAATTGGTGTCACCTGGGGTTTGGCCTGCGGGCTCGGTCCCATAATTGGTGGAGCCTTTTCCGAATTCGTCAGTTGGAGATGGTGTTTCTGGATTAATCGTATGTCGCATCTTTCGGAATCTTTCTATGCCACTTTAAACTCATCTGTTTGCAGTCCCCGTCTCTGGCGTTGCTGCTGTATTCGTTGTCTTTTTTCTCAAGGTCCATACACCCAGAACCCCCATTATTAAAGGGTTACTTGCAATGGATTGGCTCGGCACTCTCTTACTGGTATGCGCAACCGTGATGTTCTTACTAGGATTGGGCTATGGTGGCGGTGCATACCAGTGGAGCTCTGCCATCGTTATATGTCTCATAGTCTTTGGGGTGGTGACGCTGGGCATATTTGTTGTGGTCGAGTGGAAGGTGGCCAAATATCCCATCGTCCCAATGAGACTTTTCCAGTCCATATCCAACGTCAGCGTCTTTGCTATCGCATACCTCCACGGCGCCATATTCATCGCCGACCTTTACTATCTTCCTCTGTACTTTCAGAGCGTTCTGGGCGCCAGTCCCGTCCTTTCTGGTGTCTATCTACTTCCAGTAGCAGTCACCTTGTGTGTTCTGTCAAGTTTGAGCGGATACTACATTAGCAAGTCGGGCCGATACAGACCACCTATCTACATCGGCTTGATAGTAATGCTTTTGGGAACCGGTCTCTATATTGACCTCAAGCCTTATCCGTCCTGGTCACGAATTATTATCTACCAGATAATATCGGGCCTCGGGCTTGGGCCTGTCTTCCAGGCGCCAATAATGGCCATATTCACTCTCACAAAGCCAGCAGATATCGCGGCCGCAACAACCACACTGCTCTTTATTCGTGACATAGCAACTGCTATGTCAATCGTATTCGGGGGCGTTATCTTTCAAAACCGCATGTCACAGCAGTCGGACAAGATTACTGCCGCCTTCCCCCCTGGAACAGCCGAACGGATAATTCATGGGGATGCATCGAGTGCGCTCACTTTGATCCCCACCCTGCCTGATGACCAGAGACGTGTCCTCAATGAGGTATACACTTCGAGCATACGTACTGAATGGATATTTTACACGATACTTGCTGGTGTAGCTCTGTTATTGAGCTTGTTAATTAGTAAGCAGGTTCTCTCTAAAGAGCACAAGCTTCACAAGACAGGCCTCGATACCATGGAGCAGAACCGACTGGAGGAAGAAGAGAAGAAGAAGGTGAAGCACGAGAATGGACAAGCCCCTGTCTAGATCCTTTTTCGATATACTAGGCCAAATGTGTACGAGTTTGAATTTCATAGTCTGTTTACTAGATGCACTTATTGCACATTGTTGGATGTAATTGTATGGCTTGGGAAGCCATGATTTCTCAGTGACAGTTGACAAAATGCTCTAATCCAAGTTATTTTTGACTTCGTCATCTCTAGTACCTCTTTCAAATGCACATCATTTTTACGGAATTCACGGCGGTTGTTCTTAGTGACCACCACCTCTATTACTAAGACACTCTCACGAGTTTGTATGAGCTCACAAATGTACTCCAAGCTTACATACTTGCTCGTGGCAGCATAAAAAATAGCCTATCTTCCAGGTAGTTTCGGTGTCTACCTTTTATCCAAGAAATTGATGGCTGGAAGCGGTCATTCTATCGGACTCGGCGCCAAAATGCGGGTTCGGAGTAGCATAAATCGGGCATGAAGAAAAGAGGTTAGCCTAAGGCGACACTTAATCGTTACTTTTACTCCGCTTATAGTCAAATATTCTTAGTGACAGGTCTATATCATCCGCGTATGAGTCTATATAAGAGGTTCCGTGTACACTGCTCTGTCCATCCCTTGGAATCAGTCGACACTCGGTATCCTCCTTTTTTGCTTGTGGATTCAAATCAGTTTGAGAAATTCCATCTTTATAGACAGGATGCACACCTTTTTTAAATCACCCTTCTTCAATTTCGAGTTCATGCGACTGCTTGCCATGGCTCCTTTCGAGGGAGGCGAAATCGCAGAAATTCCCGAGGCTGTAAGCAAAATCAAGGACCAGGATCCCGAGAGCTGGTACGACGCCTGGAGCGAAGCAGGCACGAAGGCTGAGCAGATTGCCCGGGAAGGAGAAAACTCAAGGGACCAAGTAGCTGCCCGTCGCGGCTATTTACGCGCAGCACGACATCTTCAATCGGCTACGACAAGCGTGTGCTGCCAACCATCGAGCGCTCAATCCGCGACTTTCGAAAGGGTGTTCAGCTATTAGATGGACCTGTTTACTTTCTCGAAATAGACTACGAAAATGGCATAAAATTGCCAGGCTATCTATACTTACCACCATTGAATAAACGCCTTCCTAGCGGCAAGACACCTATCCTCATCAATACCGGTGGTGGTGACTCTCTGCAAGAAGAGATTTACTTCATCAACGCGTCTGTAGGCCCAAGTCTAGGCTACGCGGTTGTTGCATTTGACGGGCCAGGACAAGGTATAGTGTTACGGCGCGAGAAGTTGGCGATGCGTCCTGACTGGGAGGTCGTCGTTGGGAAGGTACTCGATCACATATGGAACTTCGCGGCGCAGCATCGGGATGCCAATCTGGATCTAGACCCACGTCGCTATCACCGAAGCGTCCATGGGCGGATATTATGCCCTGCGTGGGGCCGCTGACCCCCCGGGCATCACAGCATGTATCAGTGTTGACGGATTCTACTCGATGGAGAGCTATGCTGAAGGCCGAGTACCGGCCTGGCTTTGGAAAGGTTTTAGGTCAGGGTACATTTCGAAGCCGTTCTTCAACGCCGTCGTTGAAGTCACGTCGTCGCTCAACTTTCAACCTCGCTGGGAGTTCAATCACATGAAGTGGGCGTTAGGCCAGGATAATGAGTACGACGTGATTCGACGCATGCTCGATTTCTCGCTCCGTCGGCCCGACGGCTCAGAGGTCCTGCATGATGTAAAATGTCCAGTCCTGGTCACCGGCGCCGGCTCATCGTTCTATTTTAACCCAAGCACCACAACGCGTAGGATCATGGACAAGCTTGTGCATCTGAGAGCTGAGGAGAAGGAGGAGTAAAGGCGAAGCTGTTGGTACCAATAATGTTCCTCATATTGTATCTATTTTGAACAAGCATTGAAGAACTAATATTTGTCGGTCCTTGGCATTTATCGAAATCCAACCAAGCTTGCTCAAAATAGATGTTGTGGTAATTCGCGTATTACCCTCCTCCTGACTGTATTCCGTTTCTATTAAATCCAGGTGCGCTCTATACACCATATCATCACGTACTTTTCTCCTAGCTGCGCAACGTACAATGCGCAAGCTGTCGTGTCACACAACTTGCTTAGAAGACGGTGACTTTGCATGGATACCGTCGTGTCTCACTACACCGTCGCCATAATTGAGCAAGGATGAATCTGCATGCAAATCGCACCACCAGGTACCTTTATTAAACTTATCAGCCAACTGGTGCTCCCACTGTGGAATTTCCCATGTCTTTGGGACAGGGAAATCACCAGGGGGGGGGCTAATAGGCGATGTGAAGAGTGTGTAAAAACTTGCCATGCTCAATGTCAACATTTCGTACCGAGCAGTATGCGGCTTCTGCCCTGCTTTACCGCTCGCGCCCAAGACAGTTGAGTATCTGCAAAAATCCCTTATAGAAACGTCCAACGTCTGAAGATGAGAGTACTAGACCCGAACCTCGACCAAAACGCTAAAGGTCACTTTCATATGGATGATGCACAATTAAACGGAATGAGCGCTGGAAAACCAGTGCATAATGTTTTCATTATCTTGTAAAGGCCCGCACGAAGTCTCAGTGTGAGATTCGTTCAATGTTGGTATTGGACTTTATCAGATATATTGCATAGTTCAATGATATGCCACTTCACCATTAAGACTAATCTTCAGTGCGAAACAGCCAAAATATGTAGAAACGGCTTCAAAAAATAAGTTGGTGTCGATTCATGTTCATGTCAACGCTAGTAAGGCCTCGTTTGATGTAGAAGTTACTGTAATTACAATTGCCCCGATCAAGAATTCGGTCCCTCTCACTAATATGCTTTCCACTCTGATGTCCTAGTTGAGTGCTGAGAAGGAATTCCTGTTAGGAACGCCTAGCAGCCCGAACACGCCGTTCCATCAGACACTTTCTCACCAGATCATCATTTCAATCTTAGACGATCCACAAGGTGTGACGACTGAATGGGGGAAAACATGCTGCTGAAGTGGATCTGAATCATTTATTTTCTGCCAGCTTGTAACCTTTACGGGCTATAAGAGGTCATTACCCTGTCGAAAGCCAATCGAAAGTTAGGTGACACAGACAGACATAGACGAATTACTGGAGACACATTTCAATTCAAGACCGATTTGAAAATTATCCGTTAGAATGGAAGTATGCTTATTCAAGGTCAATTGCACGGTTCTCACGCATGGACCGATCAGCAGCAAGAACAATACCGAGCGATTTAACCGCGTCTTGCATATGTTTCGACAAATCCCGATCCTCACGAATCGCATCCAACAGGAATTGCTGCTCACGCGCACAAAGCTCATAATGATCCGGTTCCCCCTCCATAGAAAGCATCTTATTCCGTGCCTGTCCATCGACCACAGTGCTCACGCGTATATTCGACGTTCGGGTGTGGCTGTTGATATCGGCTGAGCCGCAGCTATCCTCACCATCAGCAGTAGCCTTTTTACTTTCGTCCATCACAATCGATACCGAACCACGCGGCCCCATTATATCCTTGACAAAGTATGCCGTCTCAGACATCATCGGTCCCCATCCAACCTCGTACCAGCCGACCGAGCCATCAGCAAACAGAATCTGCAAATGCCCATAATTCACCTGCCCCCGATCCGGAGGGAGCTCATCACTAAGCCGCAGTCCCATACCGCGTACCTGTACAGGCTCGCTATCGGTAATCTGCAACATAACATCCACGTAGTGCACCCCACAGTCAATAATGGGATTCTTCACATCCTCCAGAATCCGCCTATGAATCGCCCACGCATCACCACTCGAGCGCTGATTCAGGTTCATTCTCATGACGAACGGGGGACCGAGTTGGCGCGCCTGATGAATAAACTCAACCCAGCTTGGGTGGTGGCGCAGGATGTATCCTATGACCAGTTTACGGTTTGTGCGCTGCGCTGTGTTGACGACTCGCTCTGCGTCGGAGACTGTTACTGCCAGCGGCTTCTCGACGAAGACGTGTGCGCCGGATTCCATTGCGGCAACGGCATAGTCAGCGTGAGTCGCTGTGTGTGTGTTGACGGATACGACGTCGGGTTTCAGGGAGAGAGCTTCCTCAAAACTGGACAGAAGGGGGTAGTCTTTGAGTTCGTCGGGAAATGTCTTTCCTGGACGTCGTCGGTCGACTAGGCCGATTATCTGGAAACCAGGATTGTGATGGTAGGCCAGCGCATGGCTGTGACCCATCTGGCCGAGGCCAATGACGACGACAGTCAAGGGTTTATTTGTGGAAGTCATTTTGAGATATAGATTGTAGAGCTCTTTATATATTTTTTGGTGTTGCAGTGTGAGATTTCAGCTTGGAGGGAAGCGGGGAAGATCGAATATATACACAATTTACGTAGTAGAACACATCAGAAAAGTGCCATAATGATGTTGCCATGAGTCAATGTGGTACTGTGGTACTGCAGCACCTAATCTGTATATTCCGTGCAAAAGACGGCTGAACAATTCAGCTGTAGCGTTGCTGCCGAAAGACATCTCGGTTGCATGCCAAAACATCCACGTCGCATTCGTTGATGCGATGGGGTTAGGGTTAATATTTCTAAGGGCCGTCCGGGATGGAAGAACATTTAAGCGAGACGATATTGGATTGCTTGTTTTGTCCGTCATTCCCAGGCGTCATTGGCTATTATCAACGACATTCATCCATCACTCCAAATAATCAAACAATGGATGCGAGGCGACAGGGAGGACTAAACGCATGATTATACTGGAATTAAGGATTGCATTCTTGCATATAAGGCCTTGTGCTGTTGGAAAGTCAAACATCTGATCTGAGCTCAAGTTCGGATCAAGAGCTGCAAAGTGCTGCGTGCATCAGAGGATTAGAACCGCTCCGATCGATACCGGGGACTTAATCGGTCAGTTCAGAATGTCGCATTATAAGGTCCTTCGACCTGCCGCCGCGGCCGCAAGCAGGCTAGCAGGCAGCTCGATAAGAAGCAGTGGCTACATCTCCAGACAGACGCAGAAGCAGACATTGCGACATCATTCGTCCGTATCTGCCAATGAAATATCACACTTTTCAGGACTCGCCAGCAGCTGGTGGGATCCCATGGGTCCTTCGAGGGTTCTTCACCTCATGAACCCTACCCGACACGACTTCATCGCGTCTTGCCTCTCAGAATCCGAGCTACAGACGAACAGCCAACATGGTCTACGATATCTCGACGTAGGCTGCGGAGGCGGCATATTCGCCGAATCACTTGCTCGAACCCTCCCCTCAAAGACATCTGCAAGACTACATCCACGCACAAAAGCGGGGTCAATCATCGCCATTGACCCTTCCACCAGCCTCATCAAAATAGCGCGTGACCACGCCAGCAATGATCCAGCAGTATTTGCGCATTTGCAGAGCGGTGCGTTTAGCTATGAGAATACTACGATTGAAGCCTTGTCGCAACCCCGCGGCGAGAGCGACAAACAATTATTTGACGTCATTACCCTCTTCGAGGTCATTGAGCACGTTGACCCGAGCACATCCTCTTCCTTCCTAACGCATTGCCTCAAACTCCTCCAACCGGGCGGATGGCTCATCGGGTCGACTATTGCACGCACAATCCCGTCTTTTATTGTCAACAAGATGGTCGCAGAAGCTCCCTGGCCGATTGGCGTGGTGCCTTGGGGTACGCATGAATGGAGTAAATTCGTGAATGCAGATGAGATGCGCGCGTGGGTTGAGGAAGGTCTGATGAGAGCGGCGGATGGAGTGGCTTATCGGGCGGGAGGTGAGGCGTTGGTGGGGATGAAGTGGAAGGTTGCTGGGGTTGTGTATGTGCCTGGGTTGGGGTGGAAGATGGTTCATGGGGGGGAGGATTGGGGGAATTACTTTTGGGCTGTTCGGAAGGGTGTATGATTCATGGCTCGTGGCTGATTCGCGTTGTATGTACTATATACTATGTACTTAATATCAATCCGCATCTTGATTTCACACCGTTGAATTGAAACTGCAGAGACATCTGTCTAAAAACCTTCTAGAAGCCGACTAAGTGAGTTAGGAGTTGCTGATGACAAAGCACAATTCCTGTGTCCTTGTCGGCCGATCGACAGGGGATGTTGTATCATGCGTACGTGTTTCCTACGTCGACATTCTTGATGATACGTTACAATGCCATTGGCAAGGCCCGTACCCCTTTAATCGTATCCTAATTACCATCCGCGGAGTGTGTATGTACGAAAAGCACTCTCCACAAAGGGTCATTACTACATAGTCAATACTGTTTACCATGTACACTAACAATCGCCGGCAGAGCTAGGAGCCACAACAATGAACCGCATCCAATCGGTCCCCACCATCGTGACCTCATTGTTCCCTGAAAACGATCAAAACAGCCGAGACAGTAAATCTTTCTTTTCTCGCCCTGTCCTCTGCGTAGGGCGACGCCTTATCCTCCGCCTCCCCCTTTATCCATCACACTAACACCTAAAGAGTCTGCCTCCCGTGACCCTCAGCCGAGGGTCAGTGGGGTCACTGGCTCAGGGCTGGCGTGCCCCCCTGATTTTCGTGCGACCAGTTCCATTGCAAGTGGACACTGTTTTAGATGTCGACTCCGTACGTCTACGTAATTGTAACACAGTCCTGGTATGAAGTGTCGACTTTTCTCTCCAGTGTGCTCATGTTCGACAATACGTAATAAAGAGAAAAAAGAAGTGGGCCCGCGAACGAGCCCCCCTTTTTCTTCTCTTCTAGAAAAATACCTGATTCATCTAGCGTGACTGCACTCCGTAAAAACCTGCTGTCGGTGGTTTAGTGTCACCCTACGTTTCACCCTGCAGCCAATGACCCTCGCATACCGCCCTTGCGCCTCGTTTCAGATTTGGCTTTGCTTTTTTGTCTGGTGTTTGTACCCCTTTATGCTCATTGCTCATTCATAACGATCTATCCGACAGTGGACACTCCCTACACATTCCGTCTTCGTACTATAAAGGAGTGTGGGTACAGACAATGAGCTGCAGGGGCATGCCTACTCCGTACAGTAGCACCGGGGAGGGAGACTAGCATAAACTAGAGCAAGACACTAAGTACGCTTAGGATGTCTTCTAGAAAACGAGAAGAACAAAATAAAATGACGATGCACAGATGGCGCGCCTTGGCACCGTCGCTCCACTGTTTCGAATGCTTCTAGCGGCCTTCTGGAATAACTTTGTTAATTAATTTCAGGGCTTTCTAAATTTGGATCTTACTGACGGCGTGCGTAGTATGCTTATAGTACGGCTTGCCGTACGATATTATACGAAGCTAGCCGTGAATCTCATGTTGGATGTATGTATGCACTCCGTCCTCCTTAATGCCAGAGTATCCATCATATTCCGTATTTGTAATAACGAGTACCCGGACTGCCATGGTGAAATCATGGCCAAGAATGTACGTACTGTGGATGGACGGAGCGGTGGGTAGCATGTACAGCTCACGGACGGGGAGTTCTCGGCGGCTTGATATGAGTACGACAGCCACGCGTTGGCAACTTGGCGCCCGTCCTATCGATCCCGTACCGCTGAGCGCTACGCTTAGTGCGGTAGTCAATCGCTCAGCTAATCCTTAGCGTTGTCGACAGATGTCCTCTATATGGATTCCTGACTCGCGCAGAGGAGTAGGAATAGTAAATGTTGGGGGCGTGATCTCATGAGCGATTAATTCGACAAAAAGTTGGCTGTTGAGTCATGCTGTCGTATCATGCCTAGCCTACAACTGCCCAGGACAGCGGACAGATACGTACAGAGTACGTATCGTACAGAACCCTACTGTCGGAACCGCGACGGAACGGGGACTAGGGTAGCCCTGGCCCAGTGTTTAGGAATTTAGCGTGCATCGTTAGGCTTAGACCGTTTGTCGCCGCCAGCTCCAACGCCGGCCGGCGTCTGTGCTGGCCGCTTAGCTTGCATTCAGACGACGACGACGACGACGACATGACTGAGTCAAGCATCGGGTAAGTTGGTGGCCAGCTGGATGATTGATTATCCAGTCTCGCAGACTACACCTAGTCGTAGCCTGCCACATGGCTAAAGATACTCCGTGAGGTACAGAGTCCACGATTCATCATTCTGTCTCCTGGCACTCGTGCTTGGCGTGGATCTGTCGGTAGCCCATGTAATGTAATGAATACCTTCGCGAAGACTATCGTGAACACTGAACGGGTAGGGACAGAGGATATGGGATAGAGTTACCATGTTGCCAAACACCTATCAACTGACTACATGAAAAAAATTAAGCATATGAAATTGGACAAGAACACGAGACCAACTGCAAGCCAACTGCAAGCCAACGGTTCTCAGCCGTATTGGCAATACGACCCAGCGTAATTTATGCTAGCGCTATCCCTGCAGCTCATACTATTAATACGTGCCACTACCGACTATGCCGACTGGGTTACGAATTTTTATTTATTTATTATTACTTTCTTGCCTCTTCTGCCTGAATCATTGCCCTGTTGTTGTCATCCTGCGTGCTGTTCTATCTATTTACCACGCATGCTAATCTCGATCTGCCGTGTATCGGCTCCACTGTAATTTTTTTCCCTTTTCACCGCGTCATTCTCCCCCATTGGGCTGGCCTGCCATCACAAATAATCATACCGCGCCATATCCGACCAACGTCCTTTTCTTCCATCGAACAACCTTGCTCTCTCATCCTACCGCATCTCTTCGAACTGCGTCCTTGGTCTTTTGTCGCGTTTGCGCAGGTACATCGAGACGGCACTTGTTGCAGCACAGGCGTCATAGCGGATAGTGTAGGTGATTTCTTTGCTTGACTTTTACGCTTGGGCAACGACAGCAGAACGACACGTACAGTTGAGGGACGGGCATCCTCGTTTCTTCCTACCTGGGTCATCGGTCTTCACAGTCAATCTCGTGCGAGATGACTAAGGTGATCGACTGAGGCAAGGGTGGCCGCCACTAGCTGTTCTCTTGTCACCCCATCCATCACTCACTCTTTGTAACCGACGTGAATGGAAGCTTATTTCTTTTGACAGGAGCCACTTGCACTGCGATACCGAAATCAATTTCAATCATCATCCTACGTTAAGACGACGATACGATTTGACACATAGCAACAGCTTAGTCATACGAGCGCAGAATCGGCTGATTCTATCAACATATCGACAACCTCAATAGCGAATCTGAACACAGTCTATCTCTACTACCGTGTTGATCTTACGATCCGATCAAACGTGCGAACACACCCACTGAGCTCCTATCCAACGACTCGCTATTCACTCACAATACGAGGACGACGTTGACTTACCCGCAATACTTTTTAATCAATCACAACCTGCCTCGGGGGCAGGTCATGGAGATCCCGACCATTCTAAATAGGAAAGCGTCCGCGGCAGTTGCTGCAGATCCTCGCTTCCAGGCACAACTCGCGCAGGCAGTGCATTTGCACACACAAGAGATGAGCGAACAGGCGAATGCTCAACCAAACCACGCCGTTATGGGTTACCCTCCCAACACTCAACCCCTTCATCAGGGACAATTGCCTGGTCAACTCTGGCCTACGCATCCGAACGGTGCTCCAATGATGCCGAATCACTGGGACCCAAATCCTTTTGCTGGCGCTCCACCGCAGCCTCCACAACCGTCGCATACACCGCCTGTTCAGCAACAGCAACCCCGCGCTGAGCCAGCGCCTCGTGTTTTTCACTGCTCGACTTGTCAGAAGGGGTTTGCACGCCGTAGCGACTTGGCCCGTCATGGTAAAGCCTCATTTATATACTGGATCGAATGAAATGCTAACTAGTCTAGAACGCATCCACAGCGGAATCCGTCCTCATGCCTGCGATTGGCCTGGTTGTGGTAAACAGTTTATCCAGCGCTCGGCGTTGACTGTTCATGCCCGCGTACATACCGGAGAGAAACCTCACATGTGCGAGCGATGTGGAAAGGTGAGTCCGATTCATTTGAGATGCAAGGCGTAGACTAACTGTAATAGCCCTTTAGTGATTCCTCGTCACTAGCACGACATCGTCGAATTCATTCGGGGAAGCGGCCATACAAATGCCCCTATGCCAACTGTCAAAAAACGTTCACCCGCCGTACTACGCTCACTCGCCACCAAAACCACCATACCGGAACTATCGAAGAGGCAGCAGCTCAGACAGAAGCTAGTTTACGACAAAACAGAGAAAAGTCAGCTCGGGCGTCTGAGAGTATCTATTCGGAAACAGGATCAGGCCATTCAACACCATCGCCTGGACAGCAAGCTGCCATGGGATTAGGCAGTGAGCTTCCACCGTTGAATATCATCCGTTCTACAGGGGAGTATTATATTCCAAATGGAGGAATCCCGCCGCATGTGCGCGGCGACTTCCAGCAAGCAAGTCCTCGTGCTTCACCGGCAGCTACATCGCCTGCGCTGTCGAGTTATAGCAGCCATCCTCGACCTTCCATGACCTCGCATCCCAGCGGTTACGGACCACCCCAGCCACTCGAGCCACCGGCGACCACTGACCACCGCCCCGGCAGCGTTACAGGCAGTCCCCATATGACAAGCATGGGCTGGGCATCACCGTCTCATGCCAGTATGCCGTCACCTGGGTCTCCACACGAGTTTGGATACACTGAGCCGAATGTAGCGGCATACGCCAGCGCCATGCCGCCGCACATGTACTTTCCCAACTCGACTATCCGACGACCTGGAAGCACCGAACCGGAGAACTACGAAATGAAACCCCGAATCGGGCCTGACGGATGGTCCACTCCTATCTAAGGCGTTTGTGCTTGATTTTTTCGTTGCTTTGTCCTGGTGACAAATTTTCTTTTTTCAAAGCGAACCGATTCCCCCTATTTGTCTCGTCTTTCTATCGCTATCTGTTTTATCTGTCGAGAGCATTGATTGAGTCCCCTAATATTCCCTCCATACTGATTGCCGCTTTGTCTATGAATCATGTATAGCATACCTTTTTTCATTTGTTCAGAGAGACCCAATGTCTTAATACTAGTGAGTCAGTCCTCACAAAACCACGCATTCGCACTGGATGGAGCTCGGAGTACGATTCAGGGCATGGTTTGAGTTGTTGGTTGGTAGGATTCGGTGGCGTTTGAGATATGGTCTATAACCAAGAATGGTGCGCCTGGCTTGTATGTATGTAGTTGCTTGACTTTTTGTTTTTCATTTGTCGGGGTTTTTTTTTTTTTATTTTTTTTGTTTTCTGTGTTGTGGTTCTAGCATTATTGTAATAAATACTTGAATCTGTACACTTGCTGATGTTCCAATCTGAGCATAACGCTAAGCGCTGTGGATGGAAATAGCCCGTTGTTCCATGTTCGAAGTCCGCGCCTACATGTTCATGTCGTGCGCCATTCGGGAATCGTTTGAGCAAACCCTACCAAGAAACCCTGAAAATTGATTATTATGCATTTGAAGGACCCTATCGCCAAATCAGATCGATTGTCACGTCCACTGTTGAAAGTGAGCCCGTGGATGCATATCTCGAAGATGATATTGAAAACGTTCGAAACATTGTACAACGCTATTTCCCAACGCCGGTGCCGTTAACGTGGCGTGGCTCTCTCCAGTCTCGCATGCCAACTATGGAACAAACACATCGGCTAGATACTGAGGCTGATGTTATTAGACTCGCTACACTCCAATTACTTCATCCCGTAAACGTGGCACTGCAGGAGTTGTTTGTCCGAGACACACAAAGATCATGTGAGGTAGTGACCTCAAGAGAACCTGCTCCAATAGAGCCAGCAAAAATTGCCTGATTCTACATTGATACTTGAGGATATAGGCGAACCATGACCGTATTTACTGTCTGTCTCAATCTATCTACACTGTACCATATACCAATCAATCCTCAGTTTTGGGAAACAACTCAGTCAACCGTTTGTTCTTATAATGATGTTCATTCACATTTGTGTCTTCGATTTGCACGGCTCTATCCGAGAGATCAATCGTCTATCTTCGACATAAGGTATGTCTCCGAGTATCTTCTTGTTTTTATCTTGGAATCCGTGCGACATTTCATAGAGATCGAAGTCAGTTGGGCTCAGCTTTGGATCATTCTATAAGAGCAAGTATTTTCGATTAGCCAGCGCCGATGCAATACAACGGAACTGGTCATAGAATCATTTGAGTAGAGCACTTGCCAAGACTAGATGTTAGGAATATACATGTACAGGAGCTCTAGGAAACCCTGATACCTACCTAGGTAGCAATGGTATGGCAGAAACGAGGGCTGTTGGTTGAAGACTTTAGTTCATCTTTAAAAACGCTTTCAAATGAAGTCGACTATATGTCAAGTGGCAATCAATCAAAACTAAGCATTGGACACAGAATTCCACCCATTTATTCGGCTGCGAATCAGCATAATTATGAGATATAGACATACACCAACAAACCCCATAAACATATATAAATATATATATATGCACACTAGCGAGGTAAGTATTAAACACTAGAGTTAAACGCCGGACAAACACACGTCCCGCCAACGCCCATCGACGAATATGGCGCGCTCATCGCCGACGATGACGACTCCCGTCCGAGCAGATTCATCATCAACGTAGAGACAAACGATGGACCGGCGGGATTCTCAGCTGCATGGTTGCTAGACAGTATTCCAAATCGGAGAAAGACTTCGCTTGTGGTGACGAGGATTGAGATTATGATTAGGATGATGATGATCCATGTTTGATCTGTCGAAGTAAGTATGGGGTTATACACAGTGAAGGGATCAGGCTTACGTGACTCGGTATTGTCTGCTACAGAATCAGACAGGATCTCGGTCAAATCGAGAAAGACTCGGCACCGCTCGTTGAGGACCTGGATGCGCGGTTTGATTTCGAGGTATTCTCGGACGGCGATGTAGAGTGGGTAGAGGGTTGGCTCAGACTCCCAGAAAAAGTTGGGCACGTCCAACATATTCGATGCTGTCTTCATTAGTTCCAGACTTCTTCTCGAAGGCAAAAGGGGGAACTTTTACACAAATTGACTTCAACACGACTTTTGAACAATCGGCCCAATATCCGAAACACCTCATCACGCTTCATGCCAAGTTTGCCCGTCAAGGCAAGTCGGCGTGGCACATCTTTGGCTTCCGTCATTTCCTTTGACATGGCCTCTTCGAAAAAGCACAATTTAGTACTTTGGGCTATGCCGTGCGATATCGCTAGTTTGATCATGTGGTCTCTCGACCGTAGTGTGATCATGTCGTTGTATACTCGCGGTCGAGAGATCTCAGTTGAGTACTCAAAGTGAAACTCTTCCGTCTCAAAGTCTTCTTCTGCAAGTGGCAGAGTCGCTAACGAGATTTGTGACCCGGTGCCGGACGATGAGAATGTCAGGTCGGCGAGTATGTCCTTTTCTTGCCGTTCGGTAAAGTTCCAGAATACGACGACTCCGTAGCTAAAGACGAACATCTCGGCGTAATCGAACACGTTTGACGGTATTCGGTGTACTGTCGTGGATGTTGTGTATGTTGACGATGATGTCGTTGGCTGAGGTTTATGAGATTCCGATGTTTCTTCCTCACTGCTTGCAGGTCGACTGTCTCCGGAGTCCGTATCTTGTGCATCCGATTTATGATCGTTTTGATTCCTGCCGCTGTCCTCAGACTGGTTGTTCTGGTTCCGGCGCCCACCAACAGAATGCTCATGCTCCTCCACATAATACTCATCATGATAATCCCTCTGCTCGTTCCGCTCAATCTCGTCATCCAGCACAACCCGTCCACCGGCCCCTTTCAGCACGGGACTACTGCGTAGCCTATACCCGCCTCGACCAGGAAGTAAAGGCAGATGATACGCCGTATACAAACAGTCATCATACAACTTCGTCCTCGCTCCATGCCACTCCTTGACAAAAGAAGCGGTAGCACCCATCTTGAATCCCTGCGCAGTGCAATAAGCCGTTACACGAGGTAATTTCTCTGCTCGTCGGGCCTTCGGCAATCGCTCGGCATAGCTTTTCGCCTTTTCCGGTGGCACAAATCGTTGTCTCAATGCTTCTTCCTCAGCCAGTAACGGGGCAAGATCATTATCAACTCCAAAATCTCCCTGTAGACGCTGCTGCGCCGCTAATTGTAGTCGTCGGCGTAACGTATCCGGGTCCATGTTTCTTTCTTCTGCGATCCTACGAATTAGTTCCTCATCGACCGGCTCGGCGAGAAACTCTTCGTCTCCTCCATCGCCACCAATCCGACCGACGGATTCTGCTTCTGTGGTGTCTTCCAAATCCGGCAATAGAACCAGCTTCTCACTGACCTTGGTCGATCGAGACGGCAATCGAGCCTGCGCTGCCAATCTACCGGCTGTACCTAATGTGCCCGTTCCACCACCACCGCCGATACCGCCACCACTGCTACCAATGACATTCCCACCGCCGCCGACACCGACACCACCAATGCCTCCGCTCAATGGCGCATTGGATCCAGACGCCGCGCCCGCAATACCAGTAGACGCCGAAAGACGCGATCGAGGCCTCATCTGCGGACGCTGTTGCATGGGCCGCCGTTGTTGCATCGATGGGATATCCGAGGCGTATTGCAGGACGTTGTCGACCGTGATGAGACGCGTGGCAGGCAGCGCGGCCCGGCGACTGGGGCGTTGCGCATGTTGGTCTCGCGAGTCGGTTACCTAGTTGTCAGCCTGTCAGCATGTCAAGAGAATCAAAGTTATTTTCAGGCAGTATACCAAGACAGTGGGATTCCGTCTCCCAGCTTCGGGCGGCGCCATCTTCCCTTCTTTCGATGATGATGGTTGTTGCAAGCAATTGAACGCAATTGAACGCAATTCTTCAACGCAGCCAATCTCTATGACTTTTTTTTTTCTTCAACTCATCTGTAACCCCGTCCTCACTAATCAGACAAAAATCAAAACAATGTGCGTGCGTGCAACGATCAAACAGGCGGGGATCTGCAGAGTCCAATCGTCACCCAACGTCGCTGCCAATGATTGGCACGGGACATTTGGGGAACTTTTCTACATGACGTCGAGCGGCAGTGCTTATATAATCATTACTTACAATCTGTCAAATAGGTAGTACGACTAATACCGCTAACGTATGGAGGATGTAAAATACAAGCAGCGGCTAGCCACGTGCTGATGGTGGCCCGTCCAGTCTCAGCAAGTCCACATTCGGGCCATAACATCCGTCCGTGACTGTTTTGTGTACTATGTACCGTCAGAAGCCGTACGGCTGTGTACGTAGTACGTACACTGTACATGCACCAGTCGGCCCCAGCCGAGTTGGCATCCGCTTTTCTGGCAGCGCTAACAAAAACTAGCTGCACTAAATTACTAGCACTGAGCAGCCCACCTACATAGACAGACTCCTCAGAAAGACAAAAAAAAAATAAAAATAAAAATTGCAAGAATCCATAAAACAATGGGTGATTTATCAGACGGGAGCTAGGCGACTGAAGAGTCGAAATCCAGAAGATCTGATTACATCGTAAGGTCATCGGTCCCAACCATTACTTTTTTACATGTATCATCCTGTACTATAAATATAGATATAGAGATTTAAAAACAAAGTATATTTCTTTGTACATTTAGTCTAGTCCAACCAAACCTGGAACCATCGCCCTTATTGGTAAGCCCTACAGACAAAGCATTGTATTCCCTTTCAGACTACTGTTGACCAAATGGTTCGACGAATTGATACCAAAGTCTATTAGACGCCGGCTCGTTTATAATTTCCTATTTATCCCGTCGTACTCATTACCGTACCACGATTTGTGGTGTTCATGTGAACGTTTCCCCGAGAACAGTCGAACTCAAATGGTTGGATAAAACATATGCTGGCCATGTAATCCGATAAAACTCCGTTGTTTCCTTTCTAGTTCAGACCAAAGAAACAAGATGCAAATATGTACATGCGATATCAATGATGCATTATGCGTGTTGTTTTGTGTATCCCGTCGTCCTGTCTGTCCAAGCTGTTTCGACATGCTTATCTGCAATATTTTGTGTAGAAAACCAAATGATGAAATAACAGTAGACAGCGCAAAAAAAAAAAAAAAAAAAAAAAAAAAAAAGAGCCAGCCGTTAAGACTTTCCCCGCAATCGTCGATCTTCGTCCCAGATTTCCTTCTTCATCCGCTGCACTCGAGCATGCATTTGTTTCAAGCGTGAAAGATCTGAGGGCGTGGGATCCATCTGGTTGACCAGGGAGTTGTGAAGATCTCTATACCTCGAGTATAGCTTCTTAAAGTCCATCGATTTCAGTCGTAATTGTTGGCGATGATAATCGCGATTGTGCGGTGGTGACGCGCTTCCAGAACTCGTTCCACTTGGTGACATTGACTCAATCGGTCGCCGGCGTTTGATGTCCTCGCCATTTCGATTCAACCGACCAGTCGGCATCGGGTCGGGTAAGGCCTTCCTCTTCAAGGGGTTTGTCTGCTCAGTTACCGGTTTCACCGTGCCATTGGGTTTCGCAGGAACTTTTGGCTTGATAACGGTAGTAGGAGCCGCAATTTTCGTTTTGTTTTGCTTGGCCACCTGTGCTATCAGGGGTGATGAACTAGATGAGCTCGTCTGTCCAGAATTCTGACTAGAGTTGTCGATATCAGAGGCATTGGTTGGTGGAGAAGACGCCAATGGAGACGGCTTGACCGGAGAAGTAGGTTTTGTTGCTCGAGATCCAGGCAATGTCTTTGAACCAGTTCCATTTCCATTGGTGGCAGGAATAGTCTTGATAGTTCGCGGCTGAGGCTTCAATGTAATCTGAGGCTTGACTGTTGGTGACTGAGCGGCAGAAGTCGGTTTAGAAGCCGGCTTTGCAGGTTTGCTGTCTACTGGCTTAGCTGGCAACTTCTTGCTTTCTGTAGATTTCTTGGCTTCTGGAGGTTTCTTGCTTTCTGTCGTTGCTGCTGGCTTTTTAGTTGCTGGCGGAGGCGATGGAATAGGAGGAGCGTCCGGAATGTCCGTGTCTTCGTCTGAATCATGCACAAACTCGGCAGATTTGAACTTGCCAGTAGGCTTCAGAGGTGGAGCCTTCTTCTCCGCCTTCTTCGTAATCCGTCCTGTGAGTGTAGTGTTCTTGGCTTTGGTAGCCGGCGGCTTCTTCGCCGCAGGTTTGGATGAGGTATCGGCTGCCATAGCGTTGGGTGTTAATCGGCCGTTGGTGCGGTCAGTTTCGTTGCCAGTCAAATCGCCGTCTTTGCTTGCCTCTTCCGCAGCATGCACTTTGACAGGTGGTGGAGGTGCAGTTTGAAGTTTTAGTCTTGATTTGCAGATTCCTTTGGCTCGCTCTTCTTTCGAATTCAGCATCTGCCAAAGCTTGTCTGACGTAGAAACTCGCTGTCGGTCGAAAGCTGAGATTGCGTTTTCGATGGCAGAGGCCCGATCGGACTCGCTTGGGTAAGGGAAGCTCCAAATGTCCAATTCTTTGTAGCTCTTATCCTTCAAATTAAATTTGGAAGGGTCGATACGGTTCTCAACTCCATACTTTCTGGCCAATTCAAGGCAATCTTCCTGCGACGAGCGCGTTGTTTGAGCGAGGTACTTGACTGAGACGGGTCTGACAGCGAGAAGATGGATGAATGGTGTTTTCAAAGCGTCCTGTCGGGCCTTTCGCTTGTTCTGGTGGGAGGACGGAACTGACGTCGGAGTGAGAGTTGGGAGAGATGCGGGAGATCGAATGGCACCCAGTGAGGGACTGCCGGAAATGGAGCGATTCTTAAAGAAACGTTCCTTGTCCAGGTCAATCTTGCTCAAGGGAACTTTGGACCGAGATTTTCGGTCGTCAGGCTTAAGATTGACAAGTTGCGTCTTCTTCGATTCCTTGCCCCGTTCAAAGGCGCTCAGGCTCTGTTCAAGGGTGGCCAGAGCTTCGTCTGTAGCAGCCGTTGCTTCTTTTGCCTTTTGTACCTCGAGACTGTGACTGAGCACACCGGAAAAGTAGAGGTTTTCTTGGTCGTCTTCGGAGGTCTTGTATAATTCGGAGCGATGGGTTTCGAGGTGGGAATGGAATTGCTGAGATTTGGACCCGTAATAGAGGGTTTGGTGCTTTCCGAGGCGTAATCGAGCTTTCTGGTCGTTGCGAAGGCTTTCCACAAGCTCGTCCAAGGTGCTTTGAGCGAGGTTTAGGCGCAAAATCTGAGACTGTTTGGCATGGGGATCTGGAGAGTGGTTGCCCGGCTGGGCTCCACGCCAGAGAGACAGCCCGGTGTCGGGGACGGAAAGAGCCATGGCAGGAAGTGCCCGACTCAGTACAAGCGGTGGAAATAGTCGACGTTGAATAGGCCAAGGTATGCAAATGAATTAATTTGACCAGAATGGCACCGACAATTAGATCGCAGGATGTTGTAGGAGTGTCGGTATCAAGGAGGAGCTGTTGGTTCAGCAAAGTGGAGGCGAATGGCGGATTCTAGCTCCATAGAGAAGCACCAGCCAGGAAGGAAGATTGGTCAAACACCACAACAAAGCAGCAAACAAAGCGGGCACTCAAGATGTCACGGCATCATCAAGCACAAAGAGGGTGACCACAACCTGGAGGGAGTAGAAAGAAGAGGGTGACAGAGGGAGAGAAGGAGAGGTGAGGTGAGAGAGAGCCAAACGGACGATTGATGGAGTCACGTCGGTTTGTTGGAGGGAAATCAGCCCCGGGCTAGGTAGGATACAGCCGTCCGTCGTACGATACGTACGATACGGCGGTGGTACCAAAGAACCAAGCCTATGCACGGATGCAGCGCGCCGCCATATATACAATCTATTACATACATACGAGTACGGGCGCTGATACGCTGCAGCGTTGACCCGCTTCAATGCCACAAAGTTCGTGATTCGCGTAATTACCTAGTTTCAGGCCGTAACAGTACGTACGATCTTACGCCTAGCTTCGGTGATCTATATAGCTCCAGATTATTCTCTACTCCTGTATAGGAAGTTAGTGTAGAGGATTGCCTTGAGTAAGCACAATGAGCTTACAAATACGTCCTTGTACATGTACCTACGGCGACCAACTCTAGCTTTGCGGCGGCTTTGTTCGGGAGCCAAACTCAATGAAGGACGGGCCCTGTCGTAGCCAATACTAAAACTCCGGCAATCGGAATCTGTAAAGCACCAGACAACGGTATTGTCCGGTATGTTGAAACGAGATCTTAAGATTCAAACAAGCCAATGAAAAAGATAATGATGAAGAAAAGGACGGCAACGAGTATTATGACTTTGTATGTTTCGGGCAATCTTATTCAACCCGACCATTGCCAGTTTGAAGCACGAATAATGACTACATCTGGTAAGGCAGAGGGACGGGTTCCTGACTGATACCGGGGCGCGGCAAGCAAACCACGAAACAAGAAGCTTATTGCGTGTCTCCATGCCGCAAAAGCTGGACAGTGATTCCCGTAGATGGCCATTAGTTTGCAATTACAATGATTACATATCACCGGTCCGTATCATTTGCAGACTGCTAGACTCACCGTTTGCTATATCCAATACCTCTGAAAGTGGGGAAGACCCAGTCCACCTGGGCCGGACTTAGTAATCCAGCTGTGGCTTACGACTTTCTTCACATCAGAATCCGCGCTGATTAATCTGTTTTACATGAATGATGAGTTGTACATAACACACACTACATACTACATACAACGTACCAGGGGCCTGGCCTCAAGTACAAGAGCCAGCGCTGCAGACGATGACAGTTCCCTTAATGGGTCAGGTACAAACCTGTTTCACGTACATTCTTGCCAATTCTATCGGGCTTTACGCTGGACACTGCTGTATGATTAATATCGGAGTTAGCCTGAAAATGCGGGCCACAATCTGCCCGTCACTCTTTTGGGCCCGGTGTCGCCACACCACGGCCCCACCGCATTAGCACCGGGAGTCTGTATTCGGTCGGAACTGCTTCAGAGGTACTTGTGCCTCGTTGGAGTCTTGAGTCTTGAGATGAGTTCGCTGAATGAAAGTATTCACGATGGTTGAATCTTGAGTCGTTGATGGACAGATCTAGAATCCGATACAATCGTGCTGGCCATGGTTTTCCCCACGAGAGGGCCATGGGCCACCCAAACCTTCTCTGCCAACTCGTGATCGGGGAAGGTCTGGGCGGGGCCACGGACATGTGTAATTACCGTATTTTACCTGAGTCACGGTAATACTGGTATCGATACACGCTTCGACGGTGCTTCCAAGGTCCGTATTCGTCGTGATCGATGAATGTTAATAACCGCCATTCATATAGTTAATCTCCTAGTTTGGACTGATTTCTTTAGTATATGTAACTGCCGTCTCTCGTATGAAACGGAGAGCTGTCTAATCAACCCAACACACACAGGACACAAAACATTAACCACGTCAAGTAAAACATCCATTGGCAGCTGTTACACAAGACCCAGGAACCGGATGTCTCTCCTCAGCTTACCACGTAGATTGTTGTTGAAGTCAGCTCTTACATACACATACACGCTTTGTAAACAACTAGCTGGCTAGCAGAAACCACAGCTACGGTACAAGAACAAGAAAAGCGTGTGGCCCCGCGCAGAAAGGCTACTTCTTATTCGACGACAGGTCGGCGACTGGTATGAGTTCCTTGCGTTGCGAAAAAGCAAAGATGGGGTAGACTGGTGGCGAGAGTTGTTACTGTACCTGTTCTCGGATCGCCTAGAGGAAGCAAGTTGTCAGGGAGCGTAAACTGAGTTCTAGTTTTACTTACTATTGAACGTGCTTTTCGTTGTCAAGTAGCAACGAGCCAGCCCTTAGGAGGAGGGTAATACTGTCCTGCGCTTACAGTTAACTGCATGTAATTAACCACGGAATGGAATGTGAATTTGGTATCGACAAATACATGAATCATGAAAGCAACTCGTATGACCCTCACTGGACAAAGCACTGTGAAGCGAACTTCAACTGGTGGTATTTTGTAAATGCTAAAATCGTCGAAAATCATGTCGTATCAGCTAGACCATTAGGAGTAAACTGTAACATTTCTGTACAAATCAAAAGGATCAACTGATGATCCGGCTCCTTTCCCCCTCTTATGGAACCGGGTCTATTATTGTCTAGTCTAACCGGTTTCGATCCTGCAAAAAAAAAATACCCCCCTCCCCTTCTAATCTCACAATGTACTCAACTAATCATCCCGATATGATCCTGTTTCTTAATTAAATGCTCCTATTATCCCGCCCACTCATAACAAATTGAATCATGGGAGGAAAGCTGTTCATGCAGGTACCGAAACTGCTGACTTGGTCGTTATGATGAGTCCTATCCCTAGGCGAGCAGATCGGCTGGGATGTATCACTTTTTCTCGAGCCTTATTTGTGTGCACACGAGTAGGTTTGCTCAGCATTTCGATCTTCCGCCTTCGATGTCGAGTTTCTGCAAGTCAGAAACAAAGAACAAAGCTAGACCCTCTATTCTTCTCCGGTCCAGTCTGCACCGAGCATCATTACATGCAGACATAAATTACTACCTAACTAGGTAGGCCTTTCGCATGTTGATAACCTGATCGTAATCTTGTGGAAGTCACAGTTCTCCGCTATTGTGTTACCTGTGCCGTCTACAAAGTAGTACAATCATAGTCATGGTAGTCGCAGACCAGAGGATCATAGCTGCGTTACATCCATGACCTCCTAGGTATGCAGCAGCCACACCCGTCCAGGTGTCGGTAGTTGAGAAGCCTGTTCTTCTTGTAATATCAAAGTATCATGGAATGGTCCATCCAACTCGGATATATTAATGCTTTACGTACGTGACCTGCCTAGATGGTCATCTGGCAGTACTAGTGCGTGCGGATAGTTGACACTAATTACCAGACAGTGATACGCCGACACCAGATAATATGTGCTAGTAGTGTTTTAGCAAATCAGGAGAATAAGTGGCTCTTCTGCAACCTTGAGGTATCTGTACTGGTCAGCTTGAATAAAGTCCGCCCTTCCGCATGGTGGTGTACAGGTTATTATGTATCCCATTATCCCGTCAGGTACACAGTCATGAGCCACAGGTTTCTTTGCTTTTGTTTTCAGCTGGATCAGGGACTGAAAACGGTATAGTTAGCTTGTGGAGCTCGGTCGATTACAAAATACATAATCAAGATGTATGTATGCATTTGATCGGTTACATACCTCCGCTACTTAAGATCTTAAAAACCCGGCAGTATTTAAATTCAACCCTTCATCGATGCTACCCCAGCACCAACACACTAAAATCCCCGGAGTATCGCCAAAAACAAACCAACTCCAAGACTAAATTACATAATGTAACAACCCTAGAAGCGGCCCCTGCTTCACTGACCTGACTATCAGGGTCCGTCATCAACAAACCACGCACGATCCAACTGTGCGTACGTACATACTATATTTTCAGCCAAACAGATACGAACTTACGATTCATCTGTGAAATTATAGATTATGCTGACCAATCGCTTGAGTGGACGATTCTGTCTATCATCTGCACGGAGCCAAGATGAGGGTGTGGAAACGTTAGGTGATCAATGCACGCGGAGTGAGTCGAGTCTTGGGGTGTATGGAAATTGCTAGACCCCAGAGGTACTGATTAGACTTTTCGAAACGATGATTTGTAGATGGGACCTAGATAGTAGATACAATGTGATTGTCAATATCTTGATCGCGGATTTAGGATGTAGGTTACCTAGGTAGGGCCTGAGCATCGGTCCTTTGGCCCGATTCTCCCCTCTTCATGATCAGACATCGAGCTTGCGAGTGGTATTCTAAGTTTCAAGAAGGCAAGAAACAAATTGCTAATCAAATCAGAATCCATAAAGCTAAAAGAAGGTTCACAACCAAGTCAGTTATCCCCCGCATTCTATGCTGACATCGTCAACATGTAGTAAGTTAGGATTAGGGTTATCGATCCAGCATGCCTCGGCTCGTTGGATAGCCCTAACTCATCCTTCTTCATTTCCCGTATTACGATGTAGAATATCGATGACTCAATACCTCTACGCATTAAAAAAACTTCTCCAATAAAGCCTCATGAGCAGCAGAGTGGAGGAATAGATTATAAAGATTGTAAACAGCGAAGCGATAGCAACAATAAAAATGCCCTCCAACAGAGCCCTCATCACCTCAACCGCTAACATCCAACTCGACCAAGGAACAATCCTAGCTCAGGGTGCAAGTATTTAAAACTCCAATAGATACATCATAATGGCCCAAATGGAATCGATGGGTTCCGTGCTGCACAATTCGATATCAGCCACCCAGCATCTGAGCATCAGTCTTGACGAACAATGAAGCAGATTCGAACAGTGAAGAGTACTTACCTACACTTCCCTCTGCACAAAGTGCTCAATGCACGTCAACATGTCTCTGACGCCAACGAAAACCCTCATCAACTCCTTGCATCCCCACGAACAAGGAAGATTGATGACAGCCCACCTCACCGTCACCCTCATCGAGGCACCGGATCCATCAACTGACAAGCCCGGGAGAATTGCCTGGACGCTAGACTACGATGAAATGCGATCTGTGCCGAGATGACTGATCAGTAGGGAGAGGATGCATGTTATATCCGAAAGCTACAGCCCAGAAGAAGGGAAGGTAGTGAATGTGAATACGTGGGAGATGGTGGCGTCATCGTGGACTGCTTGCGTTATGGGACGGCATTTGAGAGGCAGGTTTGAGGAAGTCTGTTTTCCTGCTTGGATTAGTGGGCTGAAGGGGTATGTTGAGAGTTGTTGATGCCTTGGAGTTTTGTGTATTTATAGTCTGTTGATATTCTCTACTCTGTAATATTAGAATACACCCATCCTGTGAAGTCATTCGTAACTGCAATCAAATTCATATTATAGTGACAGCTTTTCATACAACGTTGAATAGAATAGTCACTTCACATCTGCGCGAAATACTTCTCCCATCCGATTTCCTTAATCTTGTTACCTTTGATATCGAGGTTCTCTGACTTGGCGCTGGCCGCGTACTCCTCGACTTTGCGCTGGAGGGCGGGTTCATATGAACCCAGAATGCGCACTGCCAATAACGCGGCGTTGATGCTATTGTTGATGCCGACTGTGGCGACGGGGACACCTGTATTATGAATTAGTAGCTGTGTCAGAGATCGAAAAGAGTTGGACTAACCTCGTGGCATTTGCACAATGCTGTACAAACTATCAACACCATCCAATGCACTGCCCTTCACTGGAACACCGATAACAGGCAGAGCAGTATGTGCAGCCGCCATACCAGGCAGATGAGCGGCACCACCAGCAGCCGCAATAATAACCTTGATACCCCGAGATGCCGCCTTGGAGGCATATTCAGCCATATAATCTGGTGTCCGATGAGCAGAGGTAATATCCACTTCAGGATCGATACCAAAGTAATCTCTCAACAGCTTGAGACCGGGAACCAATGTCTTCAAGTCACTATCCGAACCCATAATAACGCCGATTGTAGGCGTGGGGTTTGCGACGCTGGATTTGACAGCAGCGGTTTTAATGTCGTTGCGCTCAGCACGGATATTGTCGACCAAGTCAATCAATGGCTGAATGTCTGTCTCGGCCTCGTACATGGTCGCACCAGTGACAGTGATGTGTCCCATTTTGCGACCCGGTCGTGCGGCGCCTTTGCTGTATAGGTGAATGCTAGCATTCGGTATTGAGAGAGCGTGCTCAGCAACACGCAAATGGGAATCACTAGTAGCTCCACCGATAATGTTGAGCATGATAGATGGTTGTCGGAGCTCCAAGCTCTTAGGGGGTATGGGCAAATCCAAGATAGCGCGCATGTGAGCATCGAACTGAGAAAGACCGCAGCCTTCGATCGTGTAGTGGCCGGAATTGTGCACTCGACTGGCGATTTCGCATAGCAAGATCGAGTCATCTTCCAACAGGAACATCTCTACGCCAAAAATACCTTTGCCCTCAAAGGCGGCTACGGCGTTACGAGCGAGCTCTTGGGCCTTCTTGTTGATGGCATCAGAGACATTGCGGGCCGGGGCATAGACGAGTTTGCAGATAGAGTCTTCTTGAATAGTCTCGACCGTGGGGTAGGACAGTACGCTGTCCTTGGTTTTGACGACCATCACAGCCAGTTCCTATCCGTATTAAATATGAGCTTATACAATGTCAGGGGTATAGCTCACCATTTTGAAATGGGCCCATTTCTCGGCATACAATGGCCGGTCCTTGAGTGCCTCAAGGGCGTCTGGAATATCCTCATTGGATTTGACTGGGTAGTTTCCTGCAACACATTAGTATCGAATATCTCTAGGCCACAATTCTGACATACCTCGGCCATCATATGCAAGTGTCTTTGATTTGAGCATCATCGGATAACCCAAATATTCACCAACCTTGGCAAGCTCCTCTGGGGTATTCTCAACAAGCTCTCGATAATCCGCCATTGGGATATCATGCTTCGACAAGTGTTTCTTTTGGTCATATTTATTCTGAATAATTCGAATGGACTGCCAAGAGGGCTCAATCTTGACTTGCGAAGCAACAGCTTCGAGCGCATAAGTATTGACATGTTCGATCTCGGCCGTTACAACATCACAAGTCTTTGCCAATTGTTGCACTGATTCCTGATCGTTGAAGTGGCCGACTGTATGGTTGTCATGAGCGCTAATCTGTTTTGCAGGCGCATTCGCAGCGTCTAATACATGCACTTCAATATTGAGTCTGTTTGCGGATTCTGTAAGCATGCGTCCTAATTGACCACCGCCGAGGATGCCGACTTTGGGTGAGTTCCACGCCATTTTGTCTTGTAGCTGCCTGATAATAGTGCCCTTGTCGAAGTGTTGTGAGATGTGATTGACTTTGACTCAGAGATCAAGTGGATCTCGAAAAGTACAAAAACGGTTCCAGCAAAAAAAAAGTCACGTGTTTGTGTATTCGAGGTGCTTTAATGACTTTAGTTCAGATGACTGAGAGTTAACTCATGCGATATTCTGATAGATCCCACGATCTCGCTAAAAACATGAAACGAATCTGAAGTTCTACCAAGAAGAAAGTTCAGTAATGACAATTGAAAAACTTTGTGGGTGCCATAATTCTCAGGCAGCTCCACGTGTTGCGGGGATATTCGAAGTTCTTTCTTCTTTAATCTGATAGCATAGTATCGACCAATAGTACTGCATATACAGCTCCACTCTATACCAACTAGGACTAGCTCAATCAGTCGCGATTGCGGCGTTTAAAGCTTCCATCACATCCTCCGTCACTTTCCCTCTCATTTGCTTTCTACATCACCCACGCTTCTCTGTTGGACTACAGCGTGAGGGCTTAAGAAAGATGATACTAGGTACGTTGCTGCGGAATATATGTCTAGCTTTACGCATGCGCAGACCACCCAACAATTTCAATGCCTTCAGCCCCCAATTGCTTCAACGTTCTATTTCAGCTTCGCGCTAACTCTTGTTGGGGACATTTACAGACGAAGATTTGCTAGAAAAGGTCGCCCAGGATGGGTCTATGAACTAGTAAGCTGCGGAATTTTACTGTGCTCTAATTGAGTACTGACGCATTCAGTGACCAATGGCCTGAACAGTTAGAACCATTGATTCAGCGTCTCGACGAGGTACATATCAACTTGATCACGCTACAAGAATCAGGCTGACACCAGGAAGATTATTAGCCAGTTCCCCATACCGAAAGTACCTCCCGAAATAGCATCCTCCTACGCCTCCTCCTCTTACGCCTTCCACGACCCTCTCCAGAGCAGCAACAAGGAGAATGCCCCTCCTTCTCCCGCCGCAATCCAAACGACATACAACGGCACTTCAACGTCGACATCTGAATATGCCACGGCAAATGAAACCATAGTGCCAAACTCGCAACCCTCGCAACCCGACACGAACTCTTTACCTCCTCCACTCCTGTCTCTCATTGACTCCATAAAGAGTACCCTCCGAACTTACTTTGCGTCGAAACCACCGCATACCGTTCAACGACTTGCAGAATTGATCTTGCGTCCTACGCGTCAGTATCGAACACTCCCTGCCTATCTGAGAGCCGTGGATAGGGTAGTATCGGTGTCCAGCAGTGCAGACATATTCCCACTTCCGCGAATGGGAATATCTCCCGACGACGAGCTAGCGAATGGGATTACGAATGGCGCACGATCAAGCTTCATGGTTACAGATGAGTCGCTCGGCAGTGATGAATCACTAGGTGGAGCATTATTAACACCAATTCCCTGGCTGAGAAATCATGATCTCGAGGCCGTGCAGGCCGAGATGGTTGCACAAGGTATCACCCGCAACGCGTCTTCCTAGGGAATCACTATATGCTAATATTACATTAAGGTGCCGTCCCACTCCGTGCAGACGCCGCAGTAACCCAAGGCGAGCTCATCAGACAGGAGCAAGAGGCCGGTTTGATTGCTACATCACAAACACCACACGTCTCTTCAAGATCTCTAACCGAGAAAGAAGAAGACGGCGAAAACTCGTCTCCTCAACCAGAAGAAATCCCACATGCACGAGGGCCCTCCGTTCTCGGCGTCGAGGATCTTGGCCTCCAGGATGGCAAAGGCGTGGAAATGGTCCTTTCGGACCCGATCAAGTCTCAAGAAGAAGAGAAGTCTGAGATGGACATGTCAGATTCAATCGTGGACTTGATACCCGACGAAGTGGTCTCCGAAGAAGCAACGAAAGAAAGTGGTGCTGACGACGAGGACATTATTCTAGACGACCAAGGTACTACTTCGTCGACAGAAACGAGCACGGAATTAGATACGGATGCTACGAGAACACAGGACGAAACGGGCTGATTCTGTCGAGCACTAGCGTTATTATGATTGGATGAATATTGATGACATTGTCAATTTATCTTCTTATGCTTCGAGCCGATGAAGTTGAGTGAGCCTATTAAATGCTTTTTTTTGTACCTAGATTCGATACTTTCGATCTGTTTTCTTCTTTTGTCTGAGAAAGGGTATTGACCTTCGGCAGTTAATAAGAAATTAAATTATTGTGATAAATACCCCTCAATCAAGAATGACTTCTCATGACTAATAATACAAAATGCCCCTGAAACGGAGAGAAAATAAGCAGGTACAAAGACCAAATTGAAACTGAGCTGGGAATTTGAAATTAGCAAGCAGAAACAGGCTTGGAAAGATAAGTCGATTAGATTTTTGGTTGACTCCAGAAAATTATTATACGTCGTCTTATCGTGATGTGATGTAAATATGTTCGTGTAAGTCGTGATTTGGCATATGTTGTTGAACGTATCAACACAAAGTTGAAGGTCATGACTGATTCGACGACTGAATCGATCCCTGACGCTTTCTTTCCTTTTTGGCCCAGCGTACTGTAACGTATTAGTGATTGTCCTACTTAAGAAATATAATGAAAGGTGAAGACTTACGACCGCAAGCATTACACAATGTCTTCGGACCGCTAGGACCCTTTCTCCATTCCGGAGACGCCAATGTACCGCAATCAGTACATACGTACTCCTCTGTCGTCTTGATTCGCTTCTTCTTGTCATTATCATCCGAACTCAAGCCTAGATGGTGGAGATCTGCTTGTTCCTGTACTAACACTGCACCTCTTTCACCTGTACTCAGGCCCTTGGATCGTTCGCCTTCGCCATATCGAAGACCAGTGAGCATCTCAATACTGTCTAGGACCGAGGACGTGTCGCTTCTCGAGAAAGTATCGACATTATTATCCAGCGTAATCATAGAGGTATACCCGTTCTGCCCAGAGCTTGACACACTAGGTCTAGCAGGCGGCAACATCATACCACCCTGCTGGTCGGTGATGGTGGTATTAGTAGTAGTACCCGGTGCACTGTTGTAAGCGTCGATCTCATCAGGGCTCATAGTCCCCGAATTGTTGTCTGATTGGAGCACCCACTGCTGCTGAGCTCGGAGTTCCTCCTCTTCTTCCTTTTTCAAGTCTGCGATTCTTCTGTTCAGGCGTATATTTTCAACCTTGTGTTCTAGAAATGTGTCGAGAAGCGCGTTGCTGGCGGTTGGATATGGGCGGCAGACGAGGAAGAAGCCATCGCATGGATTTCCTTCTTTGCCCGTTCCGAGTGTGATTTTCTCGGAGGACATGTGCGCATGCCCCGAGGCTTCGACAATGGCGAAATCTCCGTCTGGCTTTCGGAAGCGAAAATGATATCTCAGACGATGTCCCGTGGCAATCGACTCATGGAATTCGCGAATAAAGGACGTTCGGTCATCATCATGCACGAACTCAGAAAGAAACCTGCCGTCTAGGTCCTTTGGTTCGTATTTCGTAATCGGTTCGATTGCAGGCGAACAATACAAGACTTTCCCATCGGGGCTTAGCACAATCAGTATATCTTGCATTTCAGCTAGGATTCGCTGCGTCCAGTTGCGTCTCCTGGTAAAATCAGTCACTGCGCTTGTCGCGCTCTTCTGGACGCCCGAGTCGTCTGGTCGCGGCTCTTGTTCTTGTACATCATCGTCCTTCATTGTGATGTCCGCCGAACCGGTGCCTTCAATCCCCTGCTCGTCACCATCGTCGAGTACGAGGTCGAGATCGTTGAATTCCATGTCGAAGGCGTCTCCGGTGATGTTGCTTTGAAGCATAACGAGAGTATCAGAAGCGTTGCTTCCGACGGCATCGTTGAGATACATTCCCGCGTGCGAGCTTGACTATGTACAGATCTGAGCACACATAATGTTAGCACCGCTCAATAACCAATTGACTGAAATAGAAATGTAAAGAAAATCATACAATGCAAGTATATTCAGACAACCCCAAGACCACACTATCCATAGACGAAAATGTGCACGGAGAGACAGAGCCAACGATAGCGAGCGATCTGCACACGGATACAGCGCTACCTAGCTCGCAGCATTAGTATGGACTATGAGGGCATAAGTAGGTACTCATAGTATCCTTGTTGACCGCAAGCTAGAGCAATTTTCGGAGGCTCAGCAGGGATCAATGCGGGTGTTTTTAGACACGTTATGGGATGAGCATGGAAGCGTGATCGCTGCTGCCATTTATACTCCGGTACAGATCAGACATCTTAGAGTGGATCTGGCCATTGCATTTCCGCTAGGCTACCCAGAAAGGCAGCTCGCGGCTCGTGTCACGTGCTTTCGCGCCGTCCCCGCGTTGAGTGGTTCTTGCCGTGTTGGCGCAGGCAGCTCCGTCTCAGCTCCAGCAAATTATTATCCATCGTTTATCATGAGATGATCCATCATCCCAGTTTGCGCTGAAAGAATTGCATGTTTTGCATAGTTTCCAGCTTTCAGCACTATCTGAGGCAAAATGTGAGTCTTTTTGAGTGCTCGCATCTACATTTATTGACATCATTTTTAGGTGTATGTACATGTCTATGTGAGGAATGCTGAACATTTCATACTGATATTTCACCAGCAAAAATCGATAAGCTCTCCATTCTGGGGTAAGTCATTCTGTCATCTCATGTTAAGACATATACTTATAATCTCATTTGCAGCGTCCGATCCTTCGATAACACCCGAAGCGAGACTATCCAATTCCACACGCCGTTGACTTTGATTGTAGGATACAATGGATCGGGAAAGACTGTACGTTGATCGATATCTGGGAACGCGGCGATTTTCTGGTGAACAAACCTCTGACTCTTTTAGACAATCATTGAATGCCTCAAATATGCGACGACCGGCGACTTGCCACCCAACAGCAAGGGTGGCGCGTTCATCCATGACCCCAAGGTGCGAATTGCGTTTCAATTTGGCTCAATGCTCGCTGATTCAGGTAGCTGTGTGGAGAGAAAGAGGTTCTTGCCCAGGTGAAACTGGCATTTAAAGCTACGTCCGGAGCGAAAATGGTGGCGACCCGAAGCCTGCAACTCACCGTGAAGAAAACGACACGACAACAAAAAACTCTCGAAGGCCAGCTCGTGATGGTCAAAGATGGAGAGCGAACGGCAATTTCTTCTCGTGTTGCTGAACTCGATCAAATTATGCCGCAATACCTCGGTGTATCGAAAGCGATCCTCGACTCTGTGATTTTCTGCCATCAAGATGAAAGTCTTTGGCCAATGAGCGAACCCTCCGTGCTCAAGAGGAAATTTGACGAAATTTTCGAGGCTATGAAGTATACGAAAGCGATCGACAACATCAAAGCATTAAGGAAGAAGCAGAACGAAGAACTGGCCAAATTTAAAATCATGGAACAGCATTCAAAGGAAGACAAGGATAAAGCAGATCGCGCAGAGAAACGATCGATCAAATTGCAAGAGGAAATTGAAGCTTTGCGAGAGGAAACGCACCAGATCTCCCAAGAAATGCGAAATGCCGCCGAATTAGCAGATAAAGCTTGGAAAGAGTCCGAAAGCTATGCGCAGGTCATCGGATCCCTCGAAGGAAAGCGTATTGAAGCAAGGAGTGTCCAGTCCACGATCGACAATTTGAAGCGACATCTCGTCGAAGTTGATGAGTCTGATGAATGGCTACATTCCACTCTTGAACATTTTGAGTCAAAGCAGCTCGAATACCAACAACAGGAGGACGCTCAAAAGGAAAGATATATGGACATCAAGGAACAAATTGAGTCAACCCGCGACCAGCTAGGATTGAAACAGGCAGAAGTTGGCAAAAATGAAAATGACAAGGATCAATTTGAACGTCAAATTGGACGTCGGGAAAACATGATCAAAGAATTCGCACGAGAGAATAATATTCGTGGGTTCGACGATTCTCTGGACGAGTTCAAGATTGACGAGTTCATGCACAGAATGCAAAGAATGGTCAAAGAGCATACTCAGGCATTAGAGCGAGTCCGAAAGGAAGGACAATCCGAAGTACGAGAAACTCAAAACATTCTCAATCAGATTGCGCAGCGAAAGTCCGCCTTTCAAGAGGCCAAGAATGTTGCGAGAAGACAGATATCCGACAACGACAGAGAAGCAGCATCAGTACAAGCCCGTTTGAACGAAATTGACGTAGACGAAGGTACGGTTGCTGTTCTTGAGTCGCAAAAGGAGGAGGTCCATTCACGGCTTGAAAAACTGAGACAAGCTTCTCGTGGTGCAACATGGGATAAGGATCTCCAAGATGCCAACACTGAGCTTAGATCCCTTGAGGACGAAAGCACCAAGCTCAATCAAGAGCTTATTGCAGGGACTAAAAGGGCTGGTGATCTGGCTAGATTCGCACATATAAAGAAAGAACTCAACAATCGCGAGCGCCAACTACAGACTATGTCAGGCGCGCACGGAGATCGTCTTTCGCAGCTGGTCAGCGAACAATGGAGCCCGGAAAACCTTGAGCATGAGTACCAGAATGTCGTAACGGATGTCTCAAATAGCATGGCGTTGGCTGAACGCAGTCGCGATGGCATTGGAAGAGAGCTTGATCAGGTTGAGTTCAAGCTGAAAGAGTGCAGAACAGCGCTTGAGCAGCGGAAAAAAGAACGTGACCAATGTGTGAAGAAAATTCGCGATGCAATTGATGATGACCCTACTGAGTACCCTGACATCTTGCAAACAAGACAGAATCATATGGACCAAACCAGGAAGGATGTCGAGCAATTCGCGGGCATGCATGAATATTTCAACATGTGTTTGGAAGCACTCGACCAGAGAAAAATGTGTAGAACATGCATGAGGCCTTTCAAGAACGAAACCGAAATGCGAACATTCAAGAACAGACTAGAAGGTCTTATCAAAAAGAACTTTTCCTCCTCAGATGAGGACTTGAAGCAAGCCGAAGAAGATTATGAAAATGCTCGAATGGTGAATACCGATTACGACACCTGGCTACGCCTGACAGAGACTGCGATCCCTGAACTCGAAAAGAACCAGGAACAATATCAAGGTCAGAAGGAGGAAATTTTGAAGAGACTGGAAAGCCACGATACCACCGTCAACGAACGAGCGGAGAAGAAGCGAGAAATCGAATCTCTTTCCCGCACTGTATCGACTATAGTTCGTATCGACGGCGAGATCAAATCTCTACGTTCTCAAATAGGAGAAGTTTCGTCTAAGCAACAGCAGGCCGACTCATCGCGGGTCTTGGAAGACATTCAGAATGACATCGCAGCAATTGGCGAAAGGTCACGAGCAATCAAGCTGACCATTGCCAAGCTTTCTTCAGAGAAGGATCAGTCTCGAGATGACCTTAACAAGGTGGAATTGGCGCTTAGAGACGTGCAGAGCAGCCTTGCCAATGCTAGCCATCAGCTTGAGAAAAAGACCGGCCTTCTCGCTCGCGTCGAAGAGTATAAAAAGTCGAACGCAAAACAAAGAGAGTCGATTGAAAAGGCCGATCGTGACATTGACGAGCTAGAGCCGGAGATTGCTAAAGCCCAGACAAAGCTTGATGATATCAGCCGACGTGCTGAATCCAAAGAACGAGAACTCCAACAAGCTTTGACACATCTGTCTGACCGCGTGCATCAACTCAACCTCGCAAATGATGAAATCAAGTCGTACGTTGATCGCGGTGGCCCAGAACGGCTGAACAAGAGCAGAAAGGAACTAGACAATATCCAGCAAGAGATCAGGAAACTGGAAGAGCAACAAGGTGAAATCACACGCGAGATCAACAGGATATCCGCCCAGCTCAAAGACAGTGACAACACTAGAAGACAGTATTCAGACAATTTATCTTATCGTCAATCATGTCGACTACTAGAGGAGGTTCAAGACGAGATACGGCAACTTGAGGAACAGAATGCAGAGATCGATCGGAGTCGGTTCAAGGAAGAATCAGAGCGATGGACACGAAAGCACAATGCCCTTGCTGCTCAGCAAGCAAGTAAAATGGGCGAGATGAAGTCGAAAGATGATCAGCTCTTACAATTACTTGCGGATTGGAATACCGACTACAAAGACGCGGCTGCTAACTACAAGGAAGCACACATCAAAGTGGAAACCACCAAGGCAGCGGTTGACGACCTTGGTCGGTATGGAGGAGCATTGGACAAAGCTATTATGAAATACCACAGCCTCAAGATGGAGGAGATCAACCATATTGTCGAGGAGCTTTGGCAACGAACTTATCGAGGTACTGACGTGGATACCATCTTGATCAGATCTGATAACGAGAACGCCAAGGGAAACCGCTCCTACAACTACCGCGTCTGTATGGTCAAACAAGGAGCAGAAATGGACATGCGTGGTCGTTGCAGTGCCGGTCAAAAGGTTCTCGCTAGTATCATCATTCGTCTTGCGTTGGCCGAATGCTTTGGCGTCAATTGCGGCCTCATTGCACTTGATGAGCCAACAACAAATTTGGATAGGGACAATATCCGCTCTCTGGCCGAATCGTTGCATGACATTATCAAGACTCGTCAGCAGCAGGCAAACTTTCAGTTGATTGTCATTACACACGACGAGGAATTTCTACATCACATGCAGTGTGCTGACTTTAGTGACTATTACTATCGGGTTTCGCGAAATGAGCGACAGAAGTCCATTATTGAGAGACAGTCTATTGCTGAGGTATATACCGTCAAGCTACTACTTTACACGTCTATTTACTGACTTTCCATAGGTTATGTGAGCCCCGTTTGATAGCTTTCTCGACAGTCCACGGCTTGACCTGGTCACTTGTACTCTCGCACTTGATAAGATAATGATGTATATCAAAAGAATTTCCGTAATAAAAAAAAGTCTAAAATTGTGTAGTCTGACACAACATGCCCATTAGTCAGGTCTCTCTTCATGAAAATAAATGGTGGAGTAACCCTAACGGGACCTTATCGCTATCGGCGCCTTCTCGCTCCGGGCGGGGAAGTTTGTCAAAGATGCAAACAAGTAGCTATGCTAAGTCGAGTTACTGACCTCACCAATGCCTTCCACTTTAATATCAAGACACTCTGAAGTGAACGTGAATCGACTTCTTACACTCAGAGATAGCCGTCCGAGGACCTTTCGACCCATAAAACGTCTATCTCATAGCTTCTGTACTAAAGTGTGCTGACTGCTCATATACCAAGCGGTACAGTGGATGACATCGTGAATCCTCGATACTGTCTACATTTATCAAGACTGAGAAGTGACTAACGACAAGTGTCTAACGAAAAGAACGAAGCCATGGATCAAGCACACGCCAGGGCCCTTGAAGCCCTTCAGCCCTTCATCCACCTAACGACATCATCAACAGCCTCTTCCCCTCGCTTCGTCGCCAACATAATCTCAAACGCAACCTCAAGCCCAAACACATACGTCTTTGCGGAGCTATTGGAGACTCCAGCCGTGCAGGCCCTCGGCTCAACGGATACTCCTGAAGAGTTTCGCGGTCATTTGAAGTTGCTTGAGATATTCGCTTGGGGGACATGGCAGGAGTATCAAGGTAGACTTAACTATCAATTTCAATGCACATCAAATAAATCTCATTGACGCTTCTGCTCTAGAAACGCCCGGCCTACCAGCTCTCAACGATGAACAAGCTCTCAAACTCCGCCTTCTGTCCCTCCTTACCTTATCCAGCACAATTCGCCCCCTCACCTACCAGGCCCTGATGCAAGCCCTTTCAATCTCTTCTGCTGCCAAACTCGAGTCTCTCGTCACAACAGCCATCTACTCATCTCTCATCGTCGCACGACTCTCGCCCGCCACAAACCCGCCCACCGTCAACGTCACAGCCGTCGCTCCACTACGCGATGTCCGACCTCAGACTGTGTCGACTCTGATCTCGATCCTGTCTGAATGGGAGGGTCGTTGTGGGGATATAATCAATGGCATCGAAGCTGAGATTGCGAAGATCAAGGATCAGACGATCAGAAATGGCGTCACGGATCGACAGCGTACTGAAGCTCTTGAGAAGGTTGTTATTGCCGCTGCTGATGCGGATGGGGATGATACTGTTGCCGGTTTGCGTGGCGTTGGCAGAAACTCTAGACATGGTCTTCGCTCTGGCAGAGGCACTGGTGTCAGACCCAGCAGTTCCTCTGCTGCTGCGGGCGGTAGTGGCAGTGGGAGTGGCAGTAATAGCAACAAACGCGAATACAGCGGCGATGATCTAGGGGATGAAGATGATGGGTATTTCGACAATGGGAGCGATGGTGGGATGGATGTGTATGGCGGTTCGCGTATGGATATTGATGAAGGTGCTGGTGCTATCGCTGGGAGAGGGGGTGGTGCGAACCGGCAGTCAAAGAGGTTGCTTGGTGTGGGCAGGAAGACTTGATTGTCCAGTGACAGAAATGCAGTCTACATAGAGCTGACTGGTGATTCTTGATCTTGCAGTTTATGCGAACCTCCTTAGATTACGACTATGACTTTTTATGACACCAGTACTCTCAAAAGAAATTGAGCATATTACCATGAATTATGATTTCAGACTCCATGCATTAGGTGGAATTCCGGCACTAAATACAGTATTATTGAAAACCAGATCTAGCTGGCAGACTTCTACATACATGGATGAACGAATGAAAGGCTGGCAAGCTCAACATGGACAAACGCAAAAAGGAAAAAGACATCACGCCTGAAACGGAATAACCAAGAATATTAAATGCAACGCTTCTGCATCCTCAAACTAGATGGAAAAAGGAAAAGGAAAAGGTATATCCGCAGGGAACGCCGGTGTCAGTCAAGAGAAGCAGATAAACAGGTTGAGCGCAATAAAGGGTATCACAGCATTGTACCCGGCACGAGAATGAAGAGTATACTCAGCGCAGCAGCTATGAGAAGGGCATATGCCAGCGTCACCAAGGCGCGCTGATTGAGCAGAGATCGCACATATGGTTCTTGAATTCTCTGCCAATTCATGAAAGTATACTCACTAAAACCGAGAAGAGCCATGAACGGGTCGATTTTGTATTGGTATGTTGTGATGAAGTATGATGCCACCACGAATGGGAGTATGACCTGAGTGCATGTTAATAACACTAGATAAACAGACAGGGTATAGGAAGACATACCCAGCACCGTGTTGCTCTCGACTTATCAGTCAAAACAACATAAAACGACGCCCAGAACGCACCCCAAAACGCAATCAATCCAAACGCTAGACGCGCAAGGATACTAAGCGGAACAAGGTTTCCAAGAGCTTTTGCCTGCAAAAATCCTGGGAAAGCGTCGCGCTCCATTGCTTGAAAGACGTAATCCTTGGCTTGATCAAAGACTTCCGGATCATCTCGACCATCGTGTTCTACCATCTCGATAATCGAAGTCAGCATCTCGGCAGGTAGGACGATCTCACGCTCCGAGTCTGGGATGAGATATGTGTATAAAATCTTTTCTGCGCTTCGACGAATGTCCGTTCGCGCTACTGTATGGCCGGGAGAATTCGATGAGTCGTAACGAGTTTCGGGTGTGGAGTTCATGAAACTGGGACGCGGTGGCCGTTCCTCGGACGAGTGCTTCTCTGAATGGCCACTGACTGGCGGCGAAGGTTGCGATGGGTTCTCAGATCGCAAGAATGCGGAGAGTCTGGAATCTGCATCCTTTTCGGTGGATGGAGCATAATATCCCGATGGACCTGCTTCAGTGGGAATATCGGGAATGTTGTCGAGCACGGTTGAGGACGGTCTACTGCCACCTTCGGGTGTGGCTACGAGGACTGAACGGCGTAATTCTCGGACGTAGTGACGGCAGAGAGACATGTGCTGTGAGACATCGAGCCTATATAACGCAATTGGATGTTAGATCGCGCACAAGTGTCAGATATTGACTGTGGTATATACCAGAAATCTAAATAATCAACCGAGCGCTGTTGGTCTCGCATGTAGATGTAGAATGAGAATAGGTCGACAGGAGCGAGGGTGTAGCGACTGAGCACTTCGAAGAGGGTCGGTAAGCGCTTTCGCTTCTCAAGATCGAGGCTCGTTAACGATGCCATTGTGAAGTGCGCAGGGTGTTGTTTTGTAAAGCCGAAAACTTGACGCTGGTGAGCTTCGATATCCTTGGTTTATCCTGTCACGGGCGCCACACAAACACCCAGATCGAAAATTACGGATCAATCGACTATAGAAACAAATTGTCCAGAGAATGAAAGTCTGAGTAAATCGTGCCGTCTGCCAGATCCAAAGCGTGATCCCCTATAGGCTAGTTGTGTAAGTCGCTGAAAAGCCAGTAATAGCTGACACGAAAGGAGAAGCAACAGTCGCAAGCGCACAGCGCCGTGAACCGAATTACCAATGAGCGAATAGAGCTACTGCTGTAATTGACGGAGAACTTCCAAATTGGACTGACTGGATGCTGTAGACAATATTGATTGAGGTAGTTGAGATTGCTCCAAAGGGGGCACGTTGAAACATTAATCCGAAATTGAAAGTCTTGGCAGGTCGACGCGGGTCAGTCCACACGTGGATCGCCAGCCACATGAAGTCATTTCGCACTCTCTACGGCATGGGAAAATATTCGATGTTCAGAAGTCTGGCTATCTATGTTGATTGCTATGTAGTCATGATCCAAGTACACCAAATATGCTCCTTCCAGCAACGAAACACCATAACGCCTCCAAACAGCTGTCCTGACCCTAGATAATGCGGTGGTATATTGCGATTTTGAAACAAATGTCTTAATCATGAATGAATTGTCCCTCGTGACCTTCCTAGTGATTTTCCGCAAGATGCTTTTGACAGTTAGCAATGTGCATATACTAGAATGTTGGCGTAAGAGCTGTACTTACCGACCACTCGGGAATGTTCTTGATTTGCTGCCACATGAACTTCTCAAGTTTGTTGGCACTCTTCGCGTATGGCGTAGTCTCGTTATTGTATTTTCGACAATTGTCGAATATCAACATCGCATCCCTGACGAAATCCTGTGGAGTAGGATACAAGTCTTTCTCGTGTTTCTCCTCCATGGTTGACAAATCCATAGGCTCTTTGATCACCTCGTAGTAATCTGGGACTTCATCGCGATTGACTGGCTGTACAAATGGCCAGGCTGCAGAATGATTCTGCATGTCATTGAGGAGATGGAGCAGCTGGTTGTAGTTGGGTCCGTGTCGAGGTTGGCGTGCGAGCTCATCCATATCCGGTGACCAACCTGATTCCTTGATGGCAGGAATACTGAGCGGGTCAATCTTTACCACCCCGTTCTTCCATTCTTTCGGAGGCGAGTGAACAATATGTGATCTACTGAATGCTCGAATTTTCGCATGCACCGCCTCTTTTTGCTTGAGAATCATCCGGCCAGACTCCAGATACCGGATCTTGGGCAACATCGTGCACTGCATGATTGTTCCACCTTCGTAATCCTTGATATAGCCCATCCATATTGATTTGTCGAGACTGATTTCTTTCGTAAATCCTTGTTTTTTGAAGTATCCGATAGCGTAATTGTCGGCGTACGTCAGGAAATGCATCACGTCCGAAGTTGCTTTCACATAATCCTGCTTCCGTTAGCTTATCATCAATACAAGACTTTCAGATGGTGCGTACCTTTAAGTGTGACATTAAATGTGCACCGTATCCCTTGACCTGCTGATCCGAAGAAATGGCGCAGAAGACGATTTCGGCGAATTTGCGACCTCTAAACGGACGATATGTGATCCCACTAGAGATAGTTAGCTGACTGTATCGAGGCTCCGCTTTTACGATTCTATACACACCCTACAACCTCTAGAGGGTGCTTGACTATGGCAATCGACAGATGTGTCCTATCGTAGACCAATCGCGCGATATAATCCTTTGGCATCTTAGGGAGTTGTTTCTGAAATATGCACTTCAATCCGGTGAGAATGATGAAGCTCTCCCTTTGCCCGTCATTGTTCACCACTCGAAATTCAATTTCGCCATTTCGTTCTTCGATCACGGCGGGCTGGTGGTAGAAAAGTATTAGGCTCGGGACTATGAACGCAAGCACTGTGGATGGAACGCACCTTTTCGGGGTATGGGACGATTTTGAGGGGTGGCTTTTCAATTACATCTTCCTACGATGACACACGCGTTAGTAAAATTTAGTGGATATTCGCTTTAACTTGTCTGTACCTTGATCCCATTGAATGACTCCGTCCGAGCCTTCTTGCTTCGGTGTTTGCTGGAATCTGGGGTGTCGGCTTCTTCCGAAGCCTTGCGCTTCATATCTGAGGACACGTTAGACTATGCGCTAACTAACCAACCACGAAAATATCCTCGGATTTCTCTTACCCTCGCTGACAGTTGACATGTTCGCGACCAAAATGTAGATGGAGTTGTGCCTGAACGATGATAGCAAAGTGGTTGAGATTGACGCCACTACATTCGTGTGAGTCGGTCGCGCATACCCCAGCGTCCTCTTGGCGGTCGGAGCTACGGCCGGAGATTAACCAGCGGGGATACTATTATCCGGTATCACTTTGCCAAGAGGACAGCTTGTATATCGACAACCCTTTGGTCTTCATTGTTCTTGTTGTTCCAGCTCAATTGAACTTGACAGTTATTAACACTTTCGCTTTATTTAACATTTTTGTCTTCTCAAGAATCAATTGATCATTCAGCCAAAACCAATGTCTCTCAATACTCTCTGGGAGACGTCCAAAGCTCCGTACTACCCCATGGTCGCAAAGGAGGGCCAGTTCACTGTTGGCTTTGCTTTGCTATTCATTGGTAGGCCAAAATAATGGATCAAAGGAGGCCATTTTTCTGACAGCACCTTTAGCTCTTTTACTCACTGGACTTTTCGGATTGAGTTGGTTCTATTAACCTCATTCTTTACGCATCGGCGACTAATCAGAATATAGATCGATCATTCCTGAACATACCTCTCCTCGGCCTCCCAGCGTCGCTTGCATTCGGGTATGCTATACTCTCCCCTCACCTGCATTATTGACTGCTGACCCTATAAAGCTTCGGAGCCGTATTCATGATCTGTGCTGTTGGTGTCTACGTTTAAACCGTCGCGAAACCTATCCCCACTACGCATGATCATGTACTATAATCGAACGATCGGGGAACTCTAGACTGCTAGAGATGTACATTTATCTTTGAAATTTGAACTTGCAACTTCCTCACAATCGAGTTTGCTTTGTCCTCTGAAGTTCACTTGTCGACCTCAATTTCTCCCGAGGCCCTACCACCATGGAGCCTATCTTTTCTGCCGTTTCGAACGATGCCTATCATCTCTACACTCTTCTACGCTGTATCGGATTTGCCGAAAAGGCTCGCATACAAATAACACCCGATGGAATCCGATTCTCTGTAGAAGAAAGCCGGGTGATGCAGGGACTTGTGTTCCTCGACCGGGCCCTCTTCACCACTTATACATTCAACGCCCCTCGACCTCAAGACCGCAACGATGATACTTTGGTCGATGAGGAGTCCGCTGGGGACATTTACCCTCAATTTCTCATATCTCTTACCGCTCTCTTAGAAACTCTTCAAATTTTCGGCATTGGCGACGCCAGTCAGTCATCTTTTCTGCCAAATGGCTCTTTCCAGAACACTTCTGGCGGCGCTTTTACTAATCCAGCTCTGTTACTCGGCCGCACTTGTGCTTTGCGATACTCAAGTCCTGGCAGCTCACTCTGCATCACACTTTCAGAATCCGGGGTTACTACCACTTGCGAACTCACCACCTACGAGTCAGATGATCCTTCGTTTGGGTCTGCTGGTGGTGAGGTGGACATACCACTGCAACGCGACGCTATTATCATGAAAATTATTATGCGGTCTGCATGGCTGTACAACGCCATCAATGAACTAGACGCCACAGACCCTACCGTTCTGACCATCTCAGCCTCTTCCAAAAATGCATCCTTTCTCACACTATCTGGATCCGGCGGGCCATTCAGTGAGTCCAGCGTCAAATTCTCAACGGACAAAGAGAATGGGGAAGGTGAGGCCAGTTACAAAAATCTACAAGATGAGGGAGCGAAACGGGCTAGATTGGCACCTGCAGTGACCGAAACCTTTCAAGTAAATCCCCCTTCCTCTATGGGGTCTCTAGTCAAGGAGAACTATCGCTTTGCACTCATCCGCAAAGCGTCTCGGGCCATGGCTGCTGCGAGCAAAGTGAGCATGCGAGGGGATGTCCAGGGCGTCTTGAGTCTGCAATTCATGATTGAGCTAGGTGGTGGAAACAGTGAGGGCGATGTCGGTCCTGCACGAGGAGGCACCAGGCATGTGAGCTTCGTTGATTTTAGATTTGTACCTCTTGTCGGTCAGGGAGATGATGAGGAAGGAGGAGAAGAAAATGGAGATTCGGAGGGATGGTAGACCTGTGCTTTATTCGAAATGATATCCACATGAGTTCACATTAGTACGTGCTACGTAGTCGGAGGTACTACGTTCATCTCGAAAATGAGCAAGGGCTACGTACTACGTAGTACGCCTAAGGCCGATAGTACACAGAGCTAGGCCGGATTCGGCAGTTGCTTCACGACAACCCCGAAAGGCCCACACGTGATCTTCGGAATGGCGGGATCGTTCAGCTGGCTTAGCAAAGAACTTGCGGAGGATGCTTGCATGCATCACGCCTTGCAAATAGCGACTCGCCCCCTTCTTAGTTAGTTGTTATGATTATTTATACCGCCCCTCTCGTCGTCTTCCTTTGGATCCCTCACTCAACCTCAAAAGCCATGGGGAGTCTATTCCGTTAACATCATAGTGAGAAACTCTGATCTTATCAGATCTATAGATCCTCAAACTTCCTGACTCTCCGCGTGTCGACAACAACCCCTGCCAGCGTTTCATATAGACTGCGATAACGAGTCGCTTCTGCGCTACTGTAGCGCCGGTCTAATGTGTTATAACCCCCGTTCGCCCTGTTTACATTTTGCACATACCTTTTCAACAAGTATTTAACAATTTGTCGGCGATATGGCCGCGACATCACCATCCCCAGCAGAGCCCACAGCGGCCACGACTATCCCTCTCCATATGGCAACAACTACGGTCAAGGTAGACGGCATGACCTGCGGCGCCTGCACATCTGCCGTCGAAAGCGCATTCAAAGATGTCGAGGGTGCTGGCGAGGTATCGGTCAGCTTGGTTATGGGCCGCGCTGTTGTTCACCACGACCCGACTACTTTATCGCCTAATAAAGTCGCCGAACTGATTGAAGATAGAGGATTCGACGCCGAGGTATTATCTACGGATATGCCACAAACTTCCGACAAGAGCGATAAAACTGGTACATATTCTTGTGTGACGACGATTGCTATTGAAGGAATGACTTGCGGTGCCTGCACCTCTGCGGTCGAAGGGGGACTTAAGGACGTCGCTGGTATATATTCAGTCAACGTATCGTTATTATCGGAACGAGCCGTTGTCGAGCACGATTCTACAGTTGTGACTGCAAGTCAGATTGCCGACATTATTGAGGACCGGGGATTCGGCGCATCTGTTCTGGACACAAAATCGGCCGAGCCTTTCGACAGTTCACCGTCGGATAACTCGAACAAGCTGATGTCTACGACTGTCGCTATAGAAGGCATGACATGCGGGGCCTGTACATCGAGTGTCACGAATGCATTTAACGATGTGGAGGGCTTGATTCAATTCGACATTAGTTTGCTTGCTGAGCGCGCGATTATAGTGCACGATTCTGCAGTTTTATCGCCAGAGAAGATTGCTTCTATGATTGAAGACGTGGGATTTGACGCTCGTGTACTGTCTTCTATACCCCATCTAGGTGTGTCTCAGAAGACATCCAAGACAATACGACTTACGCTATACGGGTTGAACGGCGCTGCCTCCGCATCGTCGCTAGAAGAAGTTCTCAGGCAGAAGCCTGGAGTATCCTCAGTCTCCATTGACCTCTCGACATCTCGTGCTACTATTGTACACAATCCCACGGCAATTGGTATTCGGTCTGTGGTGGAAGCCATTGAAGAGGCTGGTTATAACGCGTTGTTGTCCGATTTTGAAGATAACAATGCCCAGCTGGAATCGCTTGCAAAGACCAAGGAAATAAAAGAATGGAAGCGAGCATTCTTGTTTTCTCTCTCCTTTGCAGTGCCGGTGTTCCTCATCACGATGATCTTTCCCATGTATCTGAAATTCCTCGATTTCGGCAAATTTCGCATCCTACCAGGTCTGTATCTAGGCGACGTGATTGCTTTGGGCCTGACAGTGCCTGTCCAATTCGGTATCGGTATGCGATACTACAAGAGCAGTTTCAAATCGCTAAAACATCGTTCTCCTACCATGGATGTCCTTATCATGCTAGGTACTTCTGCTGCTTTCTTCTTCAGCGTTTTTACGATGCTCCTCGCGATTTTGAGTAGCCAACACAACCGCCCAAGTACAGTTTTTGACACAAGTACTATGTTGATCACTTTCAATACACTTGGCAGATGGTTAGAAAACCGAGCAAAGGGTCAAACTTCCAAGGCTCTATCTCGACTGATGTCGCTTGCCCCTTCTATGACTACCATTTACGAAGACCCCATAGCAGCGGAGAAGGCAGCCGAGGAGTGGAACGAAAAAGACACTAGCACCGGTGCTACGTCGCAAGCTGGGCAGACTGGTCTAAAAGCTGTGCCGACCGAGCTCCTTCAAGTCGGAGATGTCGTACTTTTACGACCAGGCGATAAAGTCTCTGCCGATGGAGTTGTCATTCAAGGTACAAGCCATGTTGACGAGAGTATGATTACGGGCGAGGCTCGTCCTATTAACAAAAAGAAAGGCGACGCCGTCATTGCTGGTACTGTCAACGGGGCTGGTTCCCTCGAATTCAAAGTGACTCGTGCTGGTAGCGAGACGCAATTGAGTCAAATAGTGAAGTTGGTGCAAAATGCTCAGACAAATCGTGCTCCGATCCAGCGCATGGCGGATATTGTTGCAGGATATTTCGTTCCCATTATCATCCTTCTCGGTCTGACCACGTTTGTGGGGTGGATGATCCTGAGTCATGTATTGCCCCATCCGCCGAAAATATTCAACAAACCTGAGAATGGTGGTAAGATCATGGTTTGCTTGAAGATCTGCATCTCGGTCATTGTTTTCGCCTGCCCTTGCGCCTTGGGTTTGAGTACCCCGACTGCTGTTATGGTTGGAACTGGAGTTGGCGCAGAAAATGGTATCCTGTTCAAAGGTGGCGCTGCTCTGGAAGCCGCCACGAAAGTTAACCACATTGTTTTTGACAAAACTGGAACATTAACCGAAGGTAAAATGAGCGTCGCCGAAACTCAGCTGGAACCGACCTGGACATCCAATGACTGGCGCCGCAAGCTTTGGTGGCAGATTGTCGGTCTCGCCGAAACCAACAGTGAGCACCCAGTGGCAAGAGCTATCGTTTCTGCTGCAAAACAAGAAATGGGTTTGATGAGTGATGACGCTTTGGATGGAACTATTGGGACTTTTGAAGTAACCGTTGGCAAAGGTATATCAGCTGTAGTCGAGCCCACGTCAAGTGTTGAGCGGACTCGGTATCGTGTTCTATTGGGAAACGCCAAATACCTCCGCTCCAGTGGTGTGAATGTCCCAGAGTCTGTTGAGAATACTCTCGATGGCACCGCTTCTACTGGGCCGAAGATTGACGATTTCTCCGCATTCACACAAATTCATATAGCAATCGATGGTCACTATACGGGTACTATTTCACTTCGAGACGCACTCAAATCAAGTGCTGTCGCCGCTGTTACAGCTCTACACAAGATGGGCTACCACGTCTCAATTGTTACCGGTGATACCTACCCTGCTGCACTGGCAGTCGCTCACGCTCTCGGCATTCCCAAAGCCTCTGTCAAAGCCGGTGTTGTTCCCAGCGGGAAAAAGGAGATTATCGAGTCCTACCAAGCTGCAGGCGACAAAGTGGCCATGGTTGGCGATGGAATCAACGACTCCCCCGCCCTTGCAACTGCAATGGTCGGTATAGCCCTCGCTTCCGGAACCGATGTCGCCATGGAAGCCGCCGATGTTGTCCTCATGCGATCCGATGACCTCCTCGCCGTTCCAGCGAGCTTATCTCTCGCCCGCACCATCTTCAACCGTATCAAGCTGAACCTTATGTGGGCCTGCGTCTACAATATTATCGGCCTTCCATTCGCCATGGGGATCTTCCTGCCCTTTGGCGGCGCCCCCTTACCACCCATGGCCGCCGGTGCTGCGATGGCGATATCAAGCGTGTCCGTCGTGGGAAGTAGTCTCCTGCTCAAATTCTGGAAACGACCCGGGTGGATGAAGATTGATTCACTCGAAGAAGACGCCAACGCTGGGTTCAATAAGTCCCCCACTTCAAAGGAATCTCGATGGAAATCAATCCCATTCATTGGCACGGATGACAACAGATCCGCAACCGGCTCTCGTCTACGCACCATATTTACGAAACTTGTATTCGGTAAACAGTCCAAACAGGTCAGAGAGGAGGAAGGATACGTACCTTTGCAAACAGTCGAAGTTTAGACCTGTGATTTCTATTGATACTCTATTTCCTTGCTCTGAATTCTTGTTCCTAAGCGGCGTTGTTTTTGGTTTTCTATTTATATCTTGGATTGCCTATGTTTATGAACCATTACCGCCCGGCACGAAACCATTGCCGTTAAGCAGGCATGGAGCATTCGTTATGTTAGATTTACCAATGAAGCATAAGACTTTCTATCAACTTCAGCCTATATAAAAAAGAATACTAATAGTAAAACGTCGAGACGTCTAAGGCTTGATGCATCTAGGGTTGATATTCATGACAACCTTCAGCATTCATATGATGGAGCTACGTGGACTTACTCCTCATCCGTGGCGTTCTACCAGATGAGAGACGCATGGCTTGACGAGGAAGTTTACTCTGTCCCTTCTCCATGGCGTGAGCACTAACAGACACCGCCCTTATCGGCTCTGACAGGGTTTTCAATTCACTCCTCTGTTCCGGCTTCAACACCCACTTCTCCGATGATCCAGATCTCTTCGTTTCATACGGCGATTCTCTCATCCAAGCCATCCACTTGCGAACAACTGCCACCGCAAGATCCAGCGGACACGCAAACCACTCGTTATGATTCCCGCGGCAACCCGGACATTTCTGCTCAATCTTTCTTAGGTTCTTCAATTCCATATGTACCAGCTTTTCCACGCGACAGATATGGTCGACTGGGATGATTCCTTGGGCATCGTCTCGATTTGGGTAATAAACTTCCATCGTTTTGTTGCACTTTTTAATCCAACCCTCTATGCGCTCCTCAAAGGTCTTCGTCGTATAGCCGATTTTCAGGTGTCCGAAATTTGGTGGTTGCCAGTATACATATATGATACCGGCTTTCTCAATCTCGTTTTTCTCAAGGGGCTTCAGCAAAAGCATTTCAAGGGCTTCGGACACAGAGAGTTTTTGCAATTTCTTGGGAATGTATGGTTTGAAGTCTTGCAGCAATCGATAGCCCCCTAGCGAAGTAATGCTGTGATCGCTTCCCTCGACTTTTGGAGAGCTAGACACTATGCTTTGTCTCTGAGGGAGACCTTTCCCACCACCGAGTATATCAATATAATTGGCGAGAGCTAGAAGACGATTATCGGACACTGACGCTGATCCCTTAATGTCCGCGTGGATATCGCATAGTTTCTCGATATCGGCCATCCAATTTTTCAGCTCTCCTCGTGCCATGCGTTGGTGTGTCGTTGAACATAATGCGGTAGAGATCATGTCATTCAGGCGCTTTGGTAGCTGGCTGCTTTTGAGCGTGGCCATGCTGTCTAAGTACTGTATCATTTTCGGGTGATTCGTTTCGTGAATCCTCTTGCATCTGAGGTTCTGAGTTGTCAATGCCGTGCAGTGATGAGTATCTTCTTCCAGACGATCACGAATCTCAACCGGCAGACTCTTGGAAAGTGACTTATTGATTGAGTCTTGCTCCTTTTTGGAGATTGCTGCGGAAAAAGTTTGATTTGAGAGCAGAGACAGCACATACTGAATAGTGCCATCGTCCAGCAATACATTTTTCCTAGGCGGTGTATCTGCATCTCCGACTTTATGATCTGTGCTATTCACATCCGGTGGAGAGATGATGATTTCTGGGATAGTTTGGCTCGCAGGTTTGGGAGGGACATGGTCAACATCCTGTTTGTCCGTGCGCGATACGACTGTCTTAGGTGTGAGTTTTTTGGCACTACCGACATCGCTGACTCTTCTCGCTTCGAAGATTCGCGTCCGATCCGTAGAAAACTCGCAATCAATATACCCGTTTCGTCCAGGCGTGACGAACTCAGTCTGCTTCAAGCGCATTGGTTTCTTTGGCTTCGATGGAGTGATTGATCCGCCCCATATGTATCCCTGACCAAAAGCCAAGGTATTGCCATCTACAGGAGAGTCCGAAACCTCTTTTCGCTTTTTCAACGATGTGAGACTGGTATTCACTAACCCTAGAGATGAGGTCCTAGCTTCGAATTCGCGCCTACTGGCGCTCTTCGTTCTTCTTCTCGGCGCTGTAGATTGAGTTTGAGTGTCCAGTTCTTTGTCGGGCATGGAGAGACCCGCGGCCCTCTGTATTTCGTCCTGGGTTTTGTTTTGAGGCGATCCGACAATGTTTATGTTTTCTGCGCGGATTATCGTTGCGCCTTTGACTGGGGTCTCCCATCCATAATCATCCGTGATATTCGTGATGATTGATACCGAAGGGCTGAAAACATCATCTGCAAGCGAAGGAGTAGAAATTGCACTATTGTCTAAATCGCTGCTAAAAGATGGCTCGTTCCCATTATTGGAAGCTGAATCTATTATCTGCGCCAGATGATCTGGTGTCTTTCGGCCGCGTTCGCTATCATTTCGTGCCATTGTTGTTGGTCTTTGGGATTTTGTAGAGCCTGGAAATGAAATTCTGAAGGTGCTTTGGGTCGATCGATGAACGAGAAGGCTTCGTTATGCAGCACATTCCACGGGGCTGAAACTGAGCACTCTCCTTGCGCAATGGCTATAATCACATGCCATGCCGAAGAAGATGAAATCCAGCCCAACAGGTTACATTTACGGCGCAGCTGCTTTCTAACTTGGCCCCCGGTAGTGCTATCCGTATATGTCGTATATAATCCAGATTCTCTTTTGGGGTGGGTTGGGATAAGCTAAGGCATGCCAGGAAGACGCCTCTCTGTGAACCTGCAGGGATATGTCTCTCTAGTGTACCTCTATAGTAGGTCAGTCAGGACAACTCTGGATATTAACTAATCTTTAAAATCACGCTACTAGGGCATCTCTATATCGGGTTAGTTATCCGCTACGAAACCTTCGTCGATTCAGCCTTGCGTGTTTTGTCCACGACATCCGAAGCCCAAGATTAACTATAGACTTGACGGTACCTTTTGGCTATTTACATATCATACCAGCGAGTTCATATCCTCGACGGTCCTGCATTAAAAAAAGAAAATAAACAGTCAGCAACAATCCGATGTACAGTACGATATTGTCGACGGGAGACCTGAACCGAACTTAGACTGGGTTTAGTTAGGGCTTGGAGGTAATTCGCCACTGACATTCCCGGCATTAACAGAGCCAATTAGCAATTCATCGAGACTCAACTCTCAACAAACTAACGCAATAAAAAGATACCTGATCAAGAATAAAACAAACCATATCTACTCGGATATATAATACATCTTTTTTTTCAAAAAAAAAAAAAAGAAAGAAAAAAAAAAACCAGCAAAAAAAAAAACGAATGACCAGTGCCGGGCTCGATCCGGCGACCTTATGTGTTAAAGTTGCTGTACATATACAGCAATGTTAAACATACGAGATAACCAGCTACTCCAACCGGCCATTGATTGGATGATTACATTTTGACTCTATGACCTCTCAAGAGCTTTCATGGTCACTAGAGAGGTTTAGCCCTGTTTTGTCGACAATACACTTACATGTGTCATGGACCTGGATCCATCTTAGTTAAACAGCGTTGTGTCGAAAGGCTGAACCACATAAATGTTCTAATAGTTGTTGTCGAGAAAGTAGGCTGTGATTGGATTAACAAGAGCCGAGCTGAGGTATGGAAGTCTTAAAAAGGCGAACGACGGATTCTGGTAAGCATGTGGGAAGGCGTTGAACGTACCCAAGGGTTCTGATGAAGTGGAGGAGTATTGAATACTGTCTCAGAAGAATGAAGTGAAAACAGTTCTGATACCTCCATATCCAACAAGCGGCGGGGCTGGTCGTTTTACGTGAAATATAACCAGGAACACAATATTAGACAGGGTTCGCAGCCACTAATCCGTGAGCGGAATTGGCTGTTACGAATCAATCTGCATGACCAAAGGTCACCTTGGTATTGCAATAGGAGAGATGCCTCGTCGAGTAGGCGAGCGCTAAGCAAGAAGTAACCCAGACATTTTTCTCTTTGTTAGTCAGACACATAATGTAATATATTATATATTCCTACTTAATTTCTTATAGTAGTATGTCTTAATGGTGGTTATAGTGTAAGAGGATTGGAGTAAGAGGGCGTGACTGTGAGAGACAATTCACAGAATAGGTCTGACCCAGCGTTTTCACGGCGCCTGTTACGATGATAAGACGCCTGCCTACATTGAAGGGAAGGCGGAGGGTCTCGGGGATATGATCGGTTTGCATCACGTCTAGGGATGAAAGGGCGACATATTGGGAGCCCCTTAAGTTTGGACATTTTCTTGATGTCGCGGGCTGTAGCGAAAACGAGGTAGCCTCGTTGTTGGAATATTAGGGCTAGACCGTAGCCGAAGCCATCGTCGCTACAGCCGGTGATGAGAACGGGCCGTTGCGACATGTTGATCGATGTAGGTAGTGGCCAGAAGTTGGAGGCTCACTCCATAATTAGTACAAAAACCTAGCTAGCAGAGGAAGACAACTTCTAGTGTAATAAACCACGCACTTAGGTAGCTATCTATCTATATTCATGTTGAGTAAAATTGTTCGAGGATCCTAAATTTGTATTGACTCAATATTGATACTATTCTGTATCGTGATGTACTTGACACTGACATCAAACTTTATAAACATATCAAAACTCCAAAAGTTAAACCCGAAGCCGAATCCGGACGCCCCCTAGAATGAAAACAGAGATTGGAAGTTCAAATGAAGGTTGGTATATACGTTTATCCTTTCCAAAACAACATACATTAATAATCAAGGCTATGAGAGCATGAGTCAGGACAACTATTTGGTAGCCTTTTTAGGCGGTGGTGGAAAGTATGGCTGTTCCTGTTGTTGTTCGGCTGCTTCCGAGATGTTAATGGAGACGTGGCCGCCATTAGAGAATGAAGATGTCTTGGGCGTACTCCAGTTTCGGAATGGGAGGTCACTGGAGGATGATGGAGATGGGTCGTTGAGAGACTGATATTGTCCCTGGCTTTGGAAGAAATGTGTTTGATGATAAGGTGAGCCCATCGGTTGCAGCCCTGGGGTGTACGCGGCACCAGGCATGGCTGGAGGAGGGAAAGCAGGTGAGTTGATGATATCCTCGTACTCGCGCAATGCGCGGTCTTCGGCTTCCTTTTCTTCGCGCTTCTCTTCCTGGCGTCTTCGCCACGCATCCTTCTCTTCTTGGCTGACGAAGCAGGACATGATCGCAAGTATGGTCTCGACAAAGTATATCACAATCACGATAACGGTCAAAGCGAACAGGGCTTTTGCCTGTTGACAGTATCCGATGTTACTGGGGCTGTAGGCCACGGTGCATTTTTTAGTGATGTACCAGGGTGGCCCGCGTTGGGGATGACGAGAATCGGTCGTGTCGGAGCCGGCTTGGAAGCATGCAGCAACAATATAGAGGATGCATAGGGTGCCGTGCACGACAGCCGAGACTGGAGGGTAGAAGAAACGGAGTACGTGGATGGGTACTTTGGTTAGGATGATGAAAGTGCTGAGGACACCAATGACAAGGTTGAAGTTGTACAAACTGATCGGTTAGTTTCTATTGTCGAAATTCAATTTCAGAGAAGGTGAACATACAGTGAACTCCAGACAATCGGCACTTTGTATGTTCGGCCGTTTGTCAAAGCGTAGACGATTTGGTTAGGAGCGCTATTAAAGCCGTTGTTTGCTCCATCTTGCCATAATTTCGTCGTATATGTATCGTGTGAAGCGATACCAGTCAAAATGAGTACTGGCAGAATGAATGGAATCTCAGCGCACATCAAATACAGCGCCAGATAGTGGTTCTTGTATGATCTGGGAATGAACACCATGATGGCGAGCAGGTCACGGTAATCGATCAACTGATGAAGTTCGAGTTCTGAGTACTCAACTCGTAGTACCTTTGTACCGCAATCCCTCAAGCCAGTCCGGCTGGCTTCAGCTCATGCCGTTTACAGTTGGAAGCATAAAATTGATGGAATCCGGATGGTGCTGAGGACGGGCATTCTTTAAAGGTGCAACGAGGAGAGGGATAAGCTTATTGAAAAGGCCATGACAAAGAACTGCTGCTACTGCAGTAGGTTGCACAATGTTCCTGTGCCGCAAACTCTGGTGAGGGGGCATCGGACACGCAAAGTGCAATGCTCGAATACAAGGCCACCCATAAGCGCCGAGCAAGGCACTTTCAACGATAGCCAGCCAGTCAGGGTTGAGAGATGGCTTCTTGTCCGCAAAGAGCGGGGAACGAGACGGCGAGCGGGAGATGTGACGGACGTGCAGCCTCGGCCAATCACCGCTGCAAACACCGCTTTTCGCTGCAATCCATCACATCTTAGCGCTTTTCTGGCCAGGCCACTTGATGTCCGTGGCAGGATTTCCCATCGCCGCTAGCGACTCATTGGCTGATTGATGGGATATGTTGTGAGTCGGTCTGCATGTGCCTAGACGAGCACTGATAGAGTGTAGTTTGCAGTAGTGTCTCGCCTTCCACATAATCACACTGCTGGCCTATCAATCAACTGTAAGATGAAGCCATTGTGTGATGGATATCCTTCAATCACCGATCAGATGTCCGAGGCGCTGATCTACATCCATGTCAAAAGTAGTTAGCATTAGGTGTAAGTTAAGTGGGTGTGAAAGAGGAAGAGCTCTCGGGAGGACTTCCGGCCGGGTAGATCATCTTCCCATTCAATACAATACAATCTCGGCCAATCAGAGTGCTCAGTTTATTTTATAGTGATTACGGAGTACACTACGTACGGTGTTCTCATTTGAATCCCACATGGATGGACAACTTTCTCGGCATCGAAGGCGTCCAGGACAGGGAAACAAAGGGTGATGTTTAGCAGTTCATTGCACATCCATATCTCCGGCTATAGATGTGTTTTATGCCCCGTCTTCGTAACCTCGCAATTAAATTGTAACCATAATGAGAATTACTCTATCTTGTGAGTTTCTCCCGATTGCCATTTACCACAAGAACTAGGCATCTGATTGTGAAAACCGTGACCATTCTATGTCACAGCTTTTGCCTATAGGGTTATTTAGGGTTAGAGCTTTGTAAGCCATTGGGAAAAGGTTCTCACTATGCTGATGAAACCAGTGAGATTCAACTGTTTTTTATTCAAGCATGACTCACCAAGCTTGCTAAACTAAGACAATGTATGACAGGTGGGCGACATTTGTATGCTCGATCTTGTTTTAGACGTGGACTTTTGCAGAGGTTAAGACCATGCGCGATATAGATAGGAATGAACTTGAATCTTTCATCATTGGCTTCGGAGCTCGAAGGCTCTATACATGTTACTACCACGACCAGACATTCGGACTACAATGACATATAGCAAATTCAGCATCGTCATTAGGGGGTACTACCCTAGCCCTAATGACTTCTAGAGAATCATTCTTCGCTAAGATTCTCCCAGGCCCTATTGTTTTTCACGTTAGGAAGCCGACCTTGAGATCAAGCTCTCGCCACAGAAAGTGCATTCTGCGCGTACTTTTTAGTCAAGATCCTGAGTAAGAAGCTCTATGTCATAGGCATAGTCTATCTTGACGAAAACGAAACGCCGCTCAGGATTGGGGGTATAGGGTTCGTTTCGGAAAATCCTCACTGCGTAATACAGCTTGAAGGGACACAGATTCTTCGGTCTGTAGTGAGGATCAACTAGTACTTAGGCATGATATGGCTATTACTTGGAAGATTTTTTTTTTTAACTTACACATCCCGGGACATGTAACACTTCCACGATTCATACCAGCTATGGAAATGAAAGTGTTGTGTTGTTGCAGGAGGTTAGGCAGAGGGTTGATCCGATGTTGCTTTTCACAGAGCAGGTTCCTGGTGGGTATAAGATTCCTTCGTAAGGATGGATATACTTTGTTTCTCCTCCGCCACTTTCCTATGCTGTAGACTAGAGAGAAGATTGCTGCAAGACTATAGTATCGATGTATATGTGTGTTTAATCTTATAAACCTCTTACATAGGTCAGAGATTGTATGTAATTTATAACCTAAACGTATCATTACGGTACGTATACCTAGCAAAGAAACATTAGCATCAACAACGTCATACATACAGAACCTCCTCTAAACATCAACTTAGTTCTTACAACACGCCTATATATCAGTGATACAAGCCGTAATGTTTCAGCCCAACTCCCAATGCGGCCGATTAGACTGATACATTCACCCAACATATGTAGTTTACAGTTTACAGTCTTCCATCAAGCGGGGCAGACATCCCGACAATCACTTTGCTCTCGCAGCGCAACAACCATGACTCCACGCAAGGACTCCATTCCGCATGAGACACGCACGGCGGCTGAACCCCGACAGAACAAACTATACACTGTTCGTGTCGCGCGTCTCGAGCAAGTCAATCCATCCATTCGACTGCTTCGGTTCGCACTGCCGCAAGAAGCGCCTGCGGACGAAACTGCCGTATGTTCGTTTCTTACCCCCCCTTCGACTGCAAACACTGACTTTCCAGTTCGACGCCCAATCCCAAGAGACATTTTCCTTCCTGCCCGGTCAATGGCTTGATGTTCATATCCCCTCCATCCCGCAAGCAGGCGGCTTCACCATAACTTCCACCCCCGCCGATGCCCGACTCCTCCCTATTCCGGATCCCACCATCATCCAAGACGGGACTGAAAACCTATCTCATCAACAAGGCGAATTTGGGACCGAGGCTACGGATGGAAGGTATCCGTATGTAGAGCTTGCGGTTCAGCAATCACCATCCAATCCGTCGGCGGCGTGGTTGTGGAGACCACATAAGGAGATTCTGGGTTGTGAGTTGAGAGTAAGAGTCGGGGGAAGTTTTGTGTGGCCTCCTGCTTCCGTGAGTACGGATCAGGTTCATAGAATTGTCTTTGTGGCGGGTGGTGTTGGGATCAAGTAGGCCTCTGTACTCTCCCTGAAATACGAAACATTGAACTGACAGCAAGACCCAAGCCCTTTGATATCGATACTCTCCCATTTAACAGAAGACCAAACACTCAACCCTGCTTTCCCTCTTCCAGAGAGGTCACCTAACCATCCACTACACATCCGGTTTCTGTACTCTACTCAGATCCCAGCATCTTCCGTGCTGGATGACAAGACGCTTGACCAGATTCTCTTCCTGTCACGACTACGCAACATTCTGCAACGCACAAGAACAGTTAACAAACGGCCGGCAAACATCAAGCTGGATCTGGACCTTTTCCTGACTAACCTCTCATCCCCTGCTGCGGCCGCACAAGCCAGCGAGATATTGAACAAGGTGTCCGGTGGTAATAACGCATCCGACAGCAGGCCATTCATACGCGTTCATGGCCAACGCATCAGCAAAGACTATCTTGACCCAAAACCACAGCAGGAAGACACGGTATATTACATCTGTGGGCCGCCGGACATGACGGACGAATTCGTGCAGTACCTCGAACCGGTGGTTGGTAAGGAGAGGGTTCTCTACGAGAAGTGGTGGTAGCCACTAATTCTAAAAATAAGTCTAAAAAAAGAGAGATATATGCTAATCACCTATTGAAACTATGGACTGTCCAATTGCAATACACTTCAAAAGTAACCAATATCCAGTGGGTATACTGTAAAATAAATACGAATGGTCTTCCTACGTATAATGAAACGCTATGAAAGAAAGCAACAACAAGAATGGTATCAAGCTCGAACCTGCCCCGCATCGACAATCATCATCTCGTCAATCCGCGACTCGGTATCGCCATATTCAAGACGCTTATATGTCACAATTCTGCCGGGGCCCATGTCGAATTCGTAAAATCGCATGCGCCGGATGAAACCTCCATAGCCGCCGTAGCCGCCGAAACCTGAGGCGCCGCCGTAGCACATCCATATGTTTGGTTTGTTGTTCATGTCTCTGTTGAGCATGCAGTAGTCGTTGACGTGGTCGCTATGGATCTGGTTAGTTCAAAAGTTTCAAAAGTGCTAGGATGGTAGACGGACTGTCCACAGCTCACGAATAGAATATTCTCTTCTACAAGAGCATCCAAAAATCCTGAGTTGAAGCCCGGGGCTGTCGGTGCTTCCAGCCAATTACCCTTCCACGAATTGGTATCCTCACGATACTCAGGTAATGGAATATGAATAAAAGCCATATCCATATGCATATGGCTGTATCGATTATGCTGCTTCTTTAAACTCTGAGATGTAGTCTTGAACCATTTTATTTGGCTGGGCTTAATCCAGTCATAGCCCCGGAATTGACGCTCATCTGGCGAATAGGAGTGTGTGTCGAGAAGATATAATGTCAAAGCGGAATGATGGGCGCTCGATCGACCCATTACCTCGACAATGTAATTTCCGACACCGTCGACATCGTCCGGACCAGCGGTAGATACTGAATACGGCAGTTCTTCGAGAAGTGCCATTAACTGCGCGCGGTTGAGATTTCCTTCGTCGTCGTGGTTACCAAAAATAGCGGCGTACGGGATCTTTCGATCGACAAGCGGCTTGACGAATTTGAAAACAGCGCTTTGGACATCTTTAGACGTCTCGCCATTGACTTCGTCACCCGAAAACACCACAAGGTCTGGCCTTTCCTCATCCAAGAGTTTCTCGACAAAGTCCAATGTTCGAGGATCCGCTTCACATTTTTCTCCCGGTACTCTTTCTTCAGGCACTGGGTCTCTGCAAGCGCCAGTTCCTGTGCTCAGATGTAGATCCGCCGCCTGCATAATCTTGAACCTTTCGCTATCGTTTATTCTGAGCTCTGGCTTCTTCAACACTGGTGGTACTCCCCTTCGAACCGTGAGTCGTGCTTCCGTCGCCTCCGTCAAACTATTCAACAGCACAAAAGTATCCTTCACCTCCCACTGGGGTCGCGGATCGACTGCGTCCGCTCCAAACAAAACATCGACCGACGTAAGAGCCTGCTTCGAATCGCTCACATGCGGCTCAGAACTGCGCCTTAACCATATTCCGCCGGGTCTCGCTTCCCAGTCACCTTCATTCGAGTCAATAGCATTGGGCGCACCGCCCCTCGGATTCTTTGTCTTGGAATCCAGCAGCCCTGGATTAAATCTACTGATTCGCAGGTCGATTACCACTTTATCAGTTTCGAGGAGTTCCTCCTCTCGTTTTCGCTGGAAATGTACATAGGCGGCAGATGTCCACGTATTATCGAGGTAGAGATCCTTGTCGACGCGGGACCACACCGACGGGTCAAGGGTACAACTCGAGAAAAGGTTTATGGACGAGCAGGTCACGATCGTAACGTCCGTAACGACAAAGCCCGGGTGATGGGTCGGCAGATGGCCATGAATGGAATTCGGTAGGACGCGGAATTGTTTGTCGATGAAGAGGATGATAAGGAAGACGAAGAAACCAAAAACACCGAGCTGAACTCCCGTTCTAACCTTTGCAGGGCGGACAGTCAAGTTAGAATTATACATCGCTTTGAGATGAACTTGCAATTGTGCAAAAATAAAAGAAGAAACGAAAAGAAGAACATACTATACGGCGAGTCATTTTGACCCTTCGCCCGTCAAGAATGAGGAGTCCGGCAGACTGATAGCTATCGACCAACGGGATTCACGCGCATCTAGGTGTGCAGTAGCGACGAGGCATCTAGCGAAAGTGACCATCCGCTAAAAGTTGCAACCTAAGCAGGCTTCCAAGCATGTTGTGGGGGTTCTGGAGCTGATAAAAAAAAAGCAAGCCTTATGTCCTAGAGGAAGTGTATATACCAGTTTCCACCTCTTCGTCCAAACGTTTCGATGCTTGTCTGGAGAGTTGGACAAAGAGCGAGAAAGAAGGTCTGAGTCCGGGGAAGATTCCTTGTTGCGGATCGGCCAATCACGGAGTCTGTATGGGTCCGGCCGTATTGATCTGACGCTGTATTGACACGTTTATTACGGTACATTGTAATGCGGTGAGTATATATTCCTTGCATCTGGCATTATCTCAGTGCTTGAGAGAATATTTGCATCAATTTATGGTATTCTCTTATTATTATTATCATGGTTCCATATAAGAATGGGTCGCTGTCAACCATCAACCACCAAATTCGCCCGAACTTTACTCTTCGACCTCGGAGCTGGGGTGGCCACGGACTCGGCTCAGAGATTAGCCCTAACTCGACCACAAGTGCTGAACTCAACAATCTTCTTACATTGCTGATTCGGCGGGTCGTTTGTACTGATTTGCCATTCTTGGTATATGTCTATCCCAGACCGCGATATTGACCTTCAATATTCTGAGTATAAGCAGTCAGCATCTTACGGATCGACTGATCTCCACCGGAGTTTGGGTCTTCTTTGCGCCGAAATGTTTCCTTTTGTGGAAGACCAACGAACCCTAGCATGCTAGAGCTAATTCATTATCTCAGCCTCTATCCTTTGCGCTCTCTGTTCCCTCCATCCGGGGCCCCAATGCATCAGAACCCACAGAATCGGCGTCGTAGCAAATATCACCAATGAAATGAATGTAAAGCACCAACCGTATCCCATCGAGTCAATCATCTGGATGATGACGGCTGCTTCCCCGGCGCCCAGCAGACAACGACAGAGATTGTTACCCGCTGTGGCTGTTGCCGGGGACATTGGGTCTGGAGTTGTCAGTTTGTTATTTCGAAAAGCACTTAGCTATGAGGAGCACATACAATAATCAATCAATGCGACGCTGCAGCAATTGAAGCTGCCAGAAATACAATAGCCAACGAAGAAAAGGAGCACAAGAGGAGCCGCCAATGGAGCTTGGATTTGCACGACCTATCATAAGATATGAGCTCTGGTTAGTTGTCTTTTGGTAGTGAGAAGAACAAAGAAGGGAAGAAATACCCATCCATAGCAGAGCAATGCAGAATTTCCAATCAATATCAAGATCAATGCAATTGGCAATCGCACTTTTTCCAGAGGAAAATGTCTGGTATCAGTGGTCTGACCCTTGATTATTTCAAATCCAGCAGCCCTGGCAACTTGACGAAATCGCCAGTCTAAAGCTCGCCCGTTGAACAGCGAGGCCATTAATGCTCCGATACCATAGGGAAGGTAAGTTAATCCGATTTGCAGGTCGTTGAATCCGTATTGTTGCTGAAAAACATATGGAAGACTGCTGGTGACACTAAAATAGGAGGCATATACGAGACAATTGTATAGAAGCAGGAGCCCAACATCCTTTTCTTTTAGGATTTTGAGCGTTGCAAGCGGATTCGGCATTCGGATCCCTCTTTTACCGTCTTTCGGATGTGTAGGATGTGACGAAGCTTGCATTTGTGACTTGGCTAGACTCCGCCTTGCCCGTATGATACTGATCAAGTCTCTATTCCATCGCTGGGGTGGAATTGATCCGTTTCCCACCACGTTGCGACCTGTTTCTGGAAAGGCCAACACCATCAAGGTAAGTAGTACACCAACAAAAATCACTAAGAACCAAAATATAGACCGCCAGCCCAAAAACGCTGCTAGGATACCACCGAGAACAGGCCCCAGGGCAGGTCCAACCAACGCACCTCCATTGACCAAGCCCATATACGTTCCACGTTCGGCAGCAGTGGCAACATCAGCGGCAACGGCTGTCCCTAGTGCAATGGTTGAAGATGACCCCGTTGACTGTAGACAACGCAGTACCAACAGAGCTGGGTATGATGTCTGTAGGGCAAGTCCAATACAGGCCCCAAGATAGATTATGAAACCAATTATGTACGCCGGGCGACGGCCACTGGTATCTGCCAGATTTCCCATCAATGTCGGCGAAATACCTTGTAATATCATGTAGGTGGTGAGCGATATGTTGATCAGCGACTGACTGACGTGAAGGTCAACCGATAATGGATTGAGTGCAGGATAATAGATGTTTCCAGACAGCGGCGAGACCATGCCGCATATAGCAGCCATGGTGACAATCCAGATTCGAGTGCCTTTGGGAAAAACAGAGTGGCACGCTGCCTCCGCATTTTGTGGTGTGTTCTCCTTAGAGCTGCTGCCATTGTCTGTAGGGTTATCATCATTACCAGGGCTGTCGGCCGAGGAAGCGATGACGGCGTTTTGGGTAGTTTTTTCATCCCTTTCAGCACTGTTGTGCGCACCTTCTGCTGTGCAGTCTTGCATGGTTGGTGTATACGTCTGTAAAGATGCTGTTTTATACAAGAGATACGACAATGTCGAAGGAAAATAGGATGCCGAGCTTTGATCTCGGAGATCCCCTTTGTCCTTTATTTTCAGAATGTACCACCCCACTCGCACTATAGCTGTGCAAATGAAAAATGCAGGGTTATTGTTGACTGTCTACTTCTAGTTATCAATCTAACTTGCTTCCACGCACAGAGTTTGTTATCGAGTATGTTACCACTAATGCGAGAACAACATATTTAACTCATACTATAGACATGGAAATTAATCAATCTGGGATTTTCACTAACAAAAAAGCGGTCAATCATTACCAATCAAAACTCAAGAGTTCAGGCACTAGAAAGTTGTACTTCAGAGTTTCCATGCCTAGGTAGCCTTCGAGCCAACTCAGTCTTCAGCCGCTGTTCTGTCGCATCCAAGTACTCGTCCGTCATCACATATGTGTCTGGTTGCCCAGCTGAGATGGCCAGATCTTTAGTCATTATGCCATCCAAATCGACTGTGTCAATGCACGCCTTCTCCAGGCATTCTGCAAATGCAACAAGATCGGGGGACTCATCGAGTTTGCCGCGCTGGGTCAGTCCACGCGTCCAAGCAAAGATGGTTGCTATAGGATTTGTGGACGTATTTTCCCCTTTTTGGTACGCGCGAAAATGGCGAGTAACAGTGCCGTGAGCAGCCTCGCTCTCAAAAGCTTTGCCGTCTGCGGTGGTGAGAACAGAGGTCATCAGGCCTAGAGACCCGAAGCCCTGCGCGACAAGGTCGGATTGGACATCACCATCGTAATCTACCAAAAGAGAGTAAGACCATGCTAAGTTTCTTGTCTGTGTGCGGGAGGGAAAAAAAAAAGTACTCACTCTTCAGAGACAAGACAAACCCACCCTCGCTCTTCATCATGTACGCTACCATGTCATCAATGAGACGGTGCTCGTACCAGATGTTTTGCTTTTTGAACTCAGGCTCGTACTGAGCCTCGTACAGTTTCTTGAAGACTGCGACGAAGCGACCATCGTACTGTTTCATCACGTTATTTTTCGTTGCGACATACAATGGAAGACCCCTACTAAGCGCAAGTCGGAAGCTGGTGTGCGCGAACTTGAGGATGGAATCATCCGTGTTAAGCTGAGTTTGTGCAATCCCAGGACCTTCAAACTTGAAAACTTGGATGCGAGTTTGTTCCTGGTCGGCATTCTCAGGGGTGTAAACCATCTCTAAGATGCCAGGGCCAGGAGCAACAAGGTCTTTACCTGAATACTGGTCTCCAAACGCATGTCGGCCGATGATAATTGGCTTTGTCCACGTCCGAACAAGCGGAGGCACTCGTGAAATCACTACAGGCTCGCGGAATACCGTTCCACCAAAGGCATTACGGATCAACCCATTTGCTGATGGCAAGTTGTTCCTCAATTGAAACTCCTCACGACGCGCTTTGTCTGGGTTTATCGTGGCACATTTGATACCAACCCCGAATTCTCGGATTGCTTCAATGGCATCATGGACAACTTGATCATTGGTTTGGTCACGGTACGGCAGGCCTAGATCGAAATACCGTATATCAATGTCAAGATATGGATGAATGTACCGTTTTTTGATATCATTCCAAAGGACTCGCGTCATTTCATCGCCATCCATTTCGACGATGGGAGTTTTCACCTGCCGCATGTAAGCTGCTTTTCCAGTCGAAGTTGACAGGCCATACATACACTGATCTTAGGATATGCCGACATTTTCTTGGGTTTAACAACTAAGACCAAGGCAGTAGATACTATAAAGTGATGCAAAGACTGTGATAGTTTACCTTTAGAGATTTAAGAATTTTGCTACTTATAACATGCTTCTTTATTCTAGTTTTAAATACTTATATAAATGTATCATAGTACCTGGGTCACCTCCGAGGGAGATGTTAACGTGTGTGGTACAATTGACTGCTATACTGAGCAAGTTTCCCTTTCCCTTCAAATCCATGTAATCTTGCTGATTGATAAGATGAGACCTTCTTGAAATGCTTTGGTCTTATTGCGACGCACCACGAGGACCAAGAACAAACTCTTAGGTCCTGCCGATCTAGCTGCTTAGCTGACGAACAAGTACAAGGAACATGGCATCATTACACGCTAAAGTTCACACCGTAAGTCTCAATTCGATGCGGAGAAGTGGAAGTTGAGCCGATCATGCTGATCCATGTGGTTAACAGTGTGCTTAATTATGCTGCTTATGGCACTAGTCTTGTAGAGGAAATCCGTCGTGTGCTCTTGAGTTCTGGCTGAAGGTGGCATTTTGATTCCCAGCAGCATTGTGTTTTGGTTGACTATTACTTGTAGCCAATTACGTATTTCGTTGTTGAGGCTATATGTCTACATAATTCATCCTGGCCTCAGAATGCAGCACACCCTTACTAGAAAGAGATGTGGCCTTGGGTGAATGGCCAGCCATCCTTCCAACACACTTGCGATGCAAGAACTCGGTGATTACATATGTACCCTCTATGAAAGGGATATTCCATTACCAGCCTTAGTTGCATCAACTATAATGACCGGGCCATTTATGAGAGTGAGTCTGATCAGCCAATGTCTTCTTAATGCGGAAAAGATAACAGTATTTGAAGAGATTTTTGAACGTGTACGACCTTAGAAATAAAAAGACACGTGTCCTACGAGGCTTCTTCATGATAATACGCATGGTTAATTTTCATTTTAGTTCAAAAATATATCTTGTTGCTTCCGTTGAATCAGTCTATCTATGAGAGAATCAGTTTTAAGGCTTGAAATTTCGAAACCACACAGTCCCTCGGCGCAGTTACCCAAACAAGCCTCGTGTGACCAGAGTGTGATATGAAATATTCTTGTCTTTCAGGGATATATACGAGATAATCTAACATGAATCTCAGTGGCGTTGAATTCTGACTGGAGGGCGTGCCCGCACCCGAAACCAATATGCATTTATAACAAAGATAGGTAGTAAATTTGACATTTTTCTATTGCAACACACCATCATTCATCTACTCGGAGCTTTAGGATTACTCCCCCAATTTGTGAGATCATGATGTTGGCCAGTGATCCCTGTTTTAGGGAACATACAGATAATCAATGCAATCTATGCAGGATTTTGCTTATCGTGGCGAATACCCTTTGGTGTCTGGAGGGCTACAAGGAAGCAAATTGTGGTGAAAACTCGACTAGTGTGGAATAGTAATTGCCCATTCTTTGGGAGAAGTGTCCTCAGGCTCGTCTTGCTGTTTTCCGTTTATATGTTCGTGCATTGTCATTACCTAGGTAGCTCACCAGTAATTCTCTCTCATAATTGGGCTCTTTACACTGGATTCTTGGTTTCCTTTAACATCAATTGATATATTCTCTCAAGAACATCATTATGGCTATTTCAATCAGGGCTCTTCTCTCTCGGACCAAAGACGTCGTACGTCTCTGCGAAACGCATGATATAAGTTCTACAGAAATCATCAGAAATACTATCACCGACGATGGCCAGCGCTTCGATGGCTTGTGGTTTGGTGGCCTATGCCAAACGACCTATCTCGGCATACCAGACACAGAACTCATATCTCCCCTTCAGCGAGCGGCTCTGTTGCTGTTAGAGAACAATTTTTACCAGCAACGCAGCAAGCCTTCTTTGCGGAAACAAGTCTGCGCAGCTTTTGATGCTGACAGCGGTGGGGCCCTTACAGATATACCAGCATTGGTTGCCTTGCTGGATCTAATGGGCATTTCGATGGTGATTATTGAAGACAAATCCGTCTCTGAACCGGGCGAGAAGGTCAATTCTTTAGGCGAGAGTTCCGGTGCCCAGTCCCAGGCAGATAAACATGAATTTGCAGATGTGATTCGTATTTTCAAAGCCGCCGCTGTGAACAGAGATATTATAGTGACGGCAAGGATCGAGAGCTTTACTGTCCGAAAACGACAGGCTGATGAAGCTGAGGAGAAAGCATCCGTTCAGACTGCGTTGCAAGATGCCTTGGACAGGGCACAGGTCTACCATGAAGCTGGGGTAGATGCAATCATGATTCACAGCAAAAGCCGGGATCCAGGAGAAGTGAAGTCTTTCTTGACTGAATACCGGTCTAGAGATAGCGTGACACCACTGGTTGTTGTTCCAACCACCTACTCAGACACACTGCAGAGTGATCTATACAATTCAGGCGCCAATGTCATTATCTACGCAAATCATCTGATGCGCGCAAAAATCAGCGCAGTCAGCAAGATTTCCAAGCAACTTCTAGCCGAGAATCCGGATTTATTCTCTGATGATCACGAACTAAGTGCATGTCTGGAGGCTCAGAACTTCGGCTGTCTTTTGCGCATATTGTGGGAGCGGAAATACTTGGGCAAGGAATCTAAAGTGTCTCAGATGTATCGTATTATTGCTACTACATATGCATCGGAAAATATGAGGGCCACAGTCCAGGATCTATTGATTGGGAAGCAGTCGGGCTGTGAAGCTGACGAGCGAATTATACCAGTGAAGGATTTGCTTAAGATTAATGCTCGTCAGATTTACAACCCAGGAGATCTGCTTCTTCGTCACTGAGCAGACAGTATAAGAGCGTATCTGATGTTTATTTTTCAATAATTTCAGTTCTGTATCTAACGAATTCTTCTTTCTACCATGCTACGTATTGATTCTAAATGTCTTTCTCCCCGCGCTCTGATTTCAGAAAGATGTCCTTCACATTCTGTAGTGGTATCAATTGACGGCTGGATATTTTTGATCATACAACATATAGACTGAAGATCACCTAGCTGGTTAAGACACAATGTCACGCGACCATGTGTCAATATGCGTGATGAAAACATACCTACCGGGAAGCCATGAGAGTTGACCTTAGAACATGCCAGCCATGCATAATGCATGTAGGTAGGATTAGGCAATGATGTTCTCTACAGGCAGGTGCCGTGCAGAATGGCATTTTGCAATATAACTCAGCCCATAATGCCAATTTTCTTATCAGGGATTCCACGGGTAGCTGGACGTGGCAATCCCGAGCGTTGTGGATGCTGATAGAAGGGAATTCCCAACTTAATGAAAGTAGTGCTGCGTGATCTCTTGCCATATCTGGAAATTGCTTTGACCTTGACAATTCCCCGAAATCCTCTTTATCCAAGATCCCTGAAGATAGATCCCTGGAGATAATGAATGTAAGACCTACGAATCGGCGTTGTAAGTCTACATTATTGCCACGAATAGGTTCTCAACAAAAGAAAACAAGAAGTCATGAAGTAGCTCAAGGAGACAACGCATAGTATCAACTGCACGAGAACAACAAGGAAACCGAGAGGGGTTGATAAATGTCAAATTGATATCTCCATCAGATAACATCTGATTGGTGTAGCTTTGTCCAATTGATCTTTGATATTGGTAGGCTAATGAGATCATAAACTATATTTGTTTTGCAAATTTGGATATATGTTGTTAGACATAAGTATTGTTCTAAAACCTCTTAACTTTGTCGAAACAGTTGACTCTCCGGTCTGATTTAGATAGATATAGTTCACCATATCACTTGATCATACAGAAGCACTATCATGTCTCTCAACGGTGCATCTAAAGCAGGCTCTTCTATCAGAGAGCCATTGAAACTAAGGGGAGCTCTTGGTAGATTCAAGTACTTTGATGTAACACCATGTATTGGCCGAGAATATGAAAATGTCAACCTCAAAGAGTAGCTCCGGGCCCTAAAGCCCGACGAGCTCATTCATAATCTAGCCATCACCAGTATGATTTTTTCCTACTGAGTTTCCCAGCGCGGTGTCGTCTTGTTCAGAGCCCAAAACGACATCGATGATAAACTCCAAATGAAACTGGCTGACCGTCTTGGAAAACTAAAGTAGCAAACCAAAAGCACCAGGTCTACCCATCAATTATATTTCAAACTTTTGGTCGTGAGCACCGCGGAAATGATTATCGGGACAATATCATCAGTTCAGTAACGTTGAAAAAGCTCTACAAGAACGACCCAAATGAGAAGAAGCAGGAAAGCAAGATTGGATAGAACTGTGATATCAATTTTGAGCCCGTTACAAGTGATTATACTATTCTTAGGCTGACTGAACTTCCTGGCGTTGGCGGCGGTATAGTCTCGAATTCTCTTCCCAATTAAACAGGTCTCTTGAGATGCTAACAGGCCAATTAGACACCCTCTGGGCCTCCGGATATGAGCTTTACGATCGTATCTCAGCCCCTTACCAGAAATTCATGGAAGGGCTTACTGCGACGTACGCTCAACCCAAATTCGGCGAAGCAGCGAAGCATACCGACTTCGAGATCTACACAGATGTTCGTGGACACTCGGAGAATGTGGGCGCAGAACTGCGTGCCATTCATCCCGCTGTGCGTACTAACCCGGTGACCAGTTGTAAAATCGGTATTTGCGTTTAGGCATCGCGTTGAGAAGATCAATGATCTAACAGTGCCGGAATCAAAGCAGTTGATGAATTTGTTGCTTGATCTGGTTGTCGGCAACCATGACCTTCAAGTACGTAACCGCTGGCAGGTGAGAACGACCTGGCCATATGGGACAGCCGAAGCATTTTCCATACTGCTACTTTGGACTATGAAGCGTTTGAGGAGAGGCTGAGCCATCGGGCGGTTAGTTTAGGTGAATGACCGTATTTCGATCCTACTAGCTAGCCTCTCTCGTCGGGAGCTTTTGAGAGACGAGGCGCTGTATTCCTAACACCTATTTTGCTACTCTATCTCTAGCACTGTTTAGCAAAAGGTTTTGTTCGATGCCTGGACCTGCTTCGTACTGTAATTGTTATAAGTCAATTGAATAGATACCACATACATCTTTGACTGATTTCCCTCAAGAATCTCGCATGCTCATTTGACCTGATCAATTGATGTCCTTCAGCTCCGTGAACCTCCATCAAACGAACGTAATTTTGCTCTCAGCCCTCATTAACAATCCGAACAACACCCTAAGCCATCTTTCATCAAGCTGATTATATCCCTTGATCAAAAATTGCCTCTTCCTACTCTCGGACTCATTCCCAGCTTTTGTGCCAGCTTCGAGCATCAACTCAATTTTTTTTTAGGTGTGGCTTTTGGTAACGCTCGCCATATAGCCATCCAGCAACGGAGAACGTTGCGTCTGGTATCATGATGTTTTTTTTTTTTTTTTGGGCTGCGAGTACCTCATGCTATTAGCCTAATTCTTTCATATATTATTAGAGATTAAAGCCACAAGTGGCCTCTTATTACGAAAGGTAAAGGGGGTCCTAAATAGTACAGCACAATGTGATATATCACTCAGACACTTCTATGAAGCAATTGTGAGAGATAATTCATGAACAAACATTACAGGTATATCAATGAGATCTATGTAACATCAAGAATCTGTCGAGCTAGCTCTTACCCGTGAGCCCTCTATACTCTCCTCTATCACAAGGTCTAACTTTAAGACGACACATTCTAAATCTAAAGCCCAGCTTCTCCGGCTTGCACCTTCTCTAGCCCTTGTTTTGCAACATTTTCGACGGAAACCTTGCCGTTATAGATGTCCTTGGTAGTGGCAAGAATTGTGGACCAGTCCTCGAAGACGGTGAACGGCATTCCCTCGCGCTCGCAGAACCGAATCAGGTCTGCATCAGTTAGTAAGAATTGATTTTGACCATAGTCTTGGGAAAATACCGTGTCCTTTCTTGGCGAAGAGAAGGTCAGTCTCGGCCGCAGCGGACAAGTCAGACACCCCGTCACCAGCATACAAGAGTATAGGACGCTTATCAGCCGGCAGGGCAGCATATGGCTTGATCTCAAGTGATTTGTTATGACCGAAGTGGCTGTCGTCCAGTCAATAAAAAAGGCACCATATCCCTTCAATGTTAGATACGCACCTGTCGTCGTGGTACTTGATCTGCCAACCTCCAGGAGTGTTAATGTCCTTGCCATCCCGACTCTCGACGTCGTTGGCCACAATAGCCAAATGCCTAGGATCCGGCTTATGGCCAAGCAACTCCTCGAACAATCCGCTAATGATCGGAACCATCCCCGAAGACAAAACAACAATTGGTACGTTATTTTCCTTAGCCCAGTTATAGAATTCTTCGAAGTATGGATCCAATTCCATGTTTTCCTTCAGGATCTGGATGCACTCGGCGAAACCGGGCTTGACACTGTCCAACATTTCACGGAAGGAATCTCTGTAAAGAAGGGGCCATTAGTTGGAAGCCACGGAGGTGGGATTCGGGATGAAACTGACCGGAAAGTCGATTTGCCTGTGAGGACATCCTCGTTGCCTTGTTTCCGCTTGACCTGGCCGTATCCTAGGTTATCGGTCTAGAAGTGTATGTGTTAAGAGGGGTACTCGGCGAGAGCGATGCGATGCGACTGCGTACCAAGAAGTCATTGCCTATCGAGGGTGTTTTTATCAGCATAAGGCGCATTCCAATCGCGAAAAGACACAAGACAGAAGCAATTGATAGCTAACTCACTGTCTTTCAATGTGATTGTCCCGTCAAAATCGGTGAAGAAAATGATCTTCGGACTGGACTGAATGTAAGGAAGATTGGACGAATCGGTAGAACCCATGGTAAGTGTGAGAATGCAAGACGTGAAACGAATGGAGTAATGCTGGAGGAAGGTGAGTGATGAGAAAAGAAACCAATGATCTATGTCGGAAGAGAAGCACAGTCAAAGAGAGACAGATTTATGATGGTAAAGATCAGGGACGGAGTATAGGCCGGTGAAGTCTCCATGGAGGGGGCCTTGCGGGGCTCCAGACAGCCAGCCTCTAGGCCCATGCCATAGCTTGGAGCGCCGCCAAAGACCCGCTCATGCTCACCGGATCGCCCGAATATTCAGTGCAATCGATTGGACTTGATGATTGGATGAAGAGCCATTCTTGCGCTTGCTTGAGATTTGGTGGGAATATCGACAGAAAAGACTGCATGGGATCACATATGAATCGTCAGTTACACATGTAACTGTCGAATAGATATACGTCGTAACTATCGTACCATCGTACGTGTCTGGATCAAGACTTACAATCAATACGTGCCGTAATGATACGTATTGTAACCATACAGTAGCATAACCGCGGAATTGTTTCCTTCGCGTTTAAATCTACATCAAAAAAAGTTGTGTTTCTAACTTCGGGAACATCGACAGCATCGCAAAGAAGCCACCCAAGTATTGTCTTATTCTCACCATCAATTGAAAAGTAGCATCATTACAATGGGATGGCTCGCCTTCTACAATCCTTCCGTCGCATCTTAGGGATCGCTACAAGCTCTGCGGCGCCGACTACTTCGACCCGTTCGTCATTTCCCCGATCAATCGACACAGACTTTTCTGTCTTTCGCGGTGTGTATATTCGTGGTATCATAAGAGATGTAAACCAGGCTAACGATTTTCTCATACAACAGAAGGCGACAGGGCGATCATCCAGGGCCGTATCCCACACATCACGAAACCGCTGAAACATGGCAATCGCACCGAAGTAGCTCGAGGGTATCTTAATCACAGCGATGTCATAGGCAGTCGAGTCTGGAATCCTATCCAAGCACAAAAGGGTATGCTACGTGAAATATCTAATTTGGCTATAAGCAAAGAACATAACGCTAACAAATTGACAGTAGGCAAGGAATATCGGCTTAGCTTACCTACATTGGAAGAATACGTCGTCTATACACCCCGACTAGTCACACCGGTACGATTCATGTCGATGAGGTTGATAAGCTGGTATTGATTGTGAATAGTAGATCTATGGAGCAGACGCCAATTTGATTGTATCGTTGCTTGATATTCACGCCGTGCACCCCACCACCGAAGGCACCGGAGACCAACCACCTAGACTCGAAATTCTCGAAGCAGGTACCGGCCATGGCTCTCTCACCCTCCACCTGGCACGAGCAATTCAAGCCGCGAATCCGAGTCCTCCCTCCCTACCGCAGAAATCGCAGGTTCGCATACTCGAAGAGCGAACAAGGAGTCCTTACGAGGAACACGCAGAACAAAAGCGCACAGAAGAAGACATTGCTGGAGATCGGCAAAATGCTACCACCCAAAAAGACTGGGACGAATGGCGCGCCCAGCGAAGAGCCGTCATCCACACCGTCGACGTCTCGCCTAAATTCTCGACACATGCAGAGCAAGTCGTCCGCGGTTTCCGACGTGGCATCTATGCTGGAAACGTAGATTTTCACGTCGGCGCGGTTGAGGATTGGATAAAAGATCAATTACAGCGCCGCCGCCGCTGCCGCAGTAGTTCGAAGGGATTATTCAGCAACCCCGGGAGTGCGACTGAGCCTTTCTTGTCGTATGCCATACTCGACATGCCATCTGCGCACCAACGGATACCGCATGTGGTACCTGCCCTAAAACGGGATGGGCTGCTTGTCGTGTTCATGCCGAGTATTACCCAGATTGGAGACTGTGTGCAGCTCATTCAGAAAGAGAAACTGCCGTTCGTTATGGATAGAGTCGTCGAATTGGGGATGGGCATTAGCGGTGGTCGACTATGGGATGTTCGCCTGGCTGTCAAGAAGAGTCGTGCGGATCCATCGTCATGGGCGAAAGAAAGTCGTGATGAAGCCGAACAGAGCACAACGCAGGAGGCAGAAATCACCGAGTCGGTCAGCACTTCAACAGTTTCTGAGCAGGAGAGTAGCCAGGATAGTGTGCTCGTGTGCAGACCTAAGGTTGGGTCCAAGATTGTCGGAGGTGGCTTTGTCGGGATATGGCGAAGAATCGAAGATTCGCCGAAAAAGAAATCATGATCGATATACACTGTATTATTAGACTATTGTGTAACTATATATAATTTGTACCATAGCAGCTCATTGCCTCTTAGGCATATAAGATACAAAGGCTTCCTCCCAGCGAGGAGAAATATTCAAACCCGTATCATAACCATCAGCAAGGAGACAAATCAAGCATCATCCTTCACCAACCTCGCCTCAATCCACTCCGTGACGTCTTTCGTCATCCCCTCCCCAACCCCATCCGGCTCGTTCATCAGCTTATGATACGCACCCCGATACTCCTTAAAAGTCTTATCCCCATGCCACTCCAACCCTTCCACCAACTTCTTCGTAGCCTCAAACCATGTGACCCGATCCTCCGTGCCATGTCCCACCCACAACGGCGGCACATCCTTTTTATGGACCGTCGCGTTTTTGTAGCACTCATTCAACCACGCGCCACGATCCAACATACCCGCCAACCCTTCCAAGGTACCCGTGCTATGAAATAAAACGCCCTTATCGTTGACGATATCTGCCTCAACGGCGGTGTTTTTGGATATCCATTTGGGCTCTACCTTTTGCACTATGGTCATTTTGGGCACGATGTGTCTTGCGATGCGGCCCGCGAATTCCACGATTTTGAGTGGTTGGGTTGATGGATGCACAGCAACCAATGGTGCCACGGACAGGATACCTGCAACTTTGACTTTGGTTGTTGGAGTGCTGTCTTGTTGGTGATGGTACGGTGATTCGGGGTTCAGAACGTAGTACAATACGTTCATGCCACCCATACTATGCCCCATCAAAAACAGAGGGACTGAGCCTTCTTTGGTGAATGGGATGAGAGACTGCAGGAAGAAGTGCAAGTCTGCCATGACGGTGGTTGTCGAGCCGAAGTGGCCGCGGAGTTTGCGGTTGTTGATGACGGATCGTCCCCATCCTCTGTACGAAAATTAGCATGCATCTTATAACGCGAGGTGGGTGAGACGTACCGTTGATCGACGGAGCGCACCTCGAGCCCAGATGAAGCTAGGTTTGGGAAGAATTCAAAAAACGAGTTGCCTTACATACGATTAGTAGGTGGAAGAAAGTCTAAACCAGCGTCACTTACAATGGTCACTGTATCCATGGTAAAACGCGAGGATTGCTCGGGGGGTTCCCTCGGGCTATCATCGGAAAACTGTCAGTAACACATCCCAACTAAATGATAGAAATAAAGTAGACATAGAAAGTGACATACCCTCCAGCTCTTTGTATACAAGCTGGTTCCATCCGGCAACACCAACGAACCTTCTTCCTCGGTAAACCCGCCCATGTTGTTGTTACTCGCGGTCGCCCTGTTGGTATCTGTATTGACTATAGGCGTATTCTCAATGCCAGAGAAAGCAAGCATATCTCGAGTATTTTCCTGTTTGACTATGTACAGAGTTAATGAATGCTCAAGTGATGGCTGGGGTCGGACGCCACACTCGCAATACGAACAAGGAGGAACAAATCACATGAAGATTCGTCGTCCCGGGGATTAGCTTTGGATCCGGATTCGGCAAAGGAACAAACCCTAACTTTACCAGAATAAATCATTACTGATACTATAATATCGAAAAGATGATAGGAAGAAGACTTGAAAAAAAAAAAAAAAAAAAAAAAATTCCGCTGCCTGTCCTAGCTGAACTACTCGAAAGAACGCAAAGACGGATGATAACGTTGAATACGTAGATGAATGGAAGCGCAGATTTCCAAGATACAACTAAACACAGATTGCCCCAGCCAATGAACGGTAAAACAAACTAATACAACGAATAAGAAGAGCGGTAATTTAGGGAATGAACGATAGTTATACCACGCCAGAAGTCTTTTTAGAATAAAGTTGTGATTTCAAGAAGGAGGAGAAGAGGAAAGAAGGCAATGCTTGATAATACGGACCAAAAGTGATAACAATAGAGACGAAGGAAGACAGGGAGAGAAGAGGTAGAGGTAGATCATAACACAGACCAAGGAAGCAAAGACGATGGGAGACGAAAGACATCAACCCGCGCAACAAAAGTAAGAAACAGATTCCGAGATGAAAAGATGAAAAAAAAAAAAGGCGAGAAAAAAAGACGAACCCTCAATCAAGCACACAGTTGAACAACACCAGCCCCTCATTATATGCTAACATGCACAACTGAATTACATCAATCAATTCGACCTATCTCGTGACGGACCAAAATCCGCTTCTATAACCTTGCCCTTTTTCCCCTTGACTGAAAACTCCGCCAGCAATGCGAGATGGTCACTAGGAAAATGATAGTTGGGAAACCCCGGAACCCTCTGGAGATACTCCTTGTCCACCTCACCCAGTAACGCTGACACGTGCAGGGCGGTAGACGAAAACCAGATATAATCAAGAATGGAACTGAAATCAGGCGTATAATTCGTAAAGGACAGCTCGCCAATGGCGCTGTATGCAGATTTGAGTTTGAACGGATGGGTCATGCCGACGCGGCTTAGGTTGCCGTATAGACGCTTTTCTAGGTCGGGATGTGCCTCTGTCAGTCCACCGTGTGCGAGAAGGTTGTATGCTGCTTCGCCCGGCGCAGAGTTGAAATCACCGCAAATCAAGAGCGGAATCTGGTCACCGGACGTGTAATCAGCAGACGGCGCAGGCTCGACCGGGGTTGTGGCCTCGCGTGCACCATCTTCGGCTTCTGAAAATCGGAATGCCGTCTTGTCTGTGCATGGCGGGAATTTGGAATACTTTTCGGAGAGTTTCGTAATCTCCTCCATCAAGATGGCCGTCTGGATGAGTTTCACATCTCTGAATGCCGGATCCCAGTAAAGATGAGCATTGACGACAATCAACCGCGTTCCGGTCATTCGGTTCTCCAAAAACACGACGACAGCAATGTGATCCTTTTGCCAGAGACGATTGTAAATATCATCTTGACCCTTGGCATCTGGTCGCCGCACAGCTGTCTGGCCAAAGTTGATCAATTGCTTGTCCAGAAGGATATACTTGCTAGCCTTGAAGAATGTTGCACAGCCATCAACGCTCTTAGCTTCCTCTTCATGCATACCCATGGCACGGCCACGAGGCCAGTATACGCCTTTGTAGTCGTTGTATGCAAGCTGTTCTCTGAAAAAGTCGTTGTAATTTCCTTGGTCGATTTCTTGGAGACAAGCAATATCCGCATCGTGGCTTCGAATCTCGTTGAGAATAAGGTCTCTTCGGAATTCCCACGCCAAGGCGCGTGATGGAACATATCCATAGTGTGATGGAGTTGCTGATTGATCGCACAGAGTGTTGTATGATAGAACGGTGAACTTGTCTGCTTGAGCTTGGGAGGACTTGGTTTCGTCGAGAACGATCCAGTCTCGATCTGAAGGAGGCAGATGCACTGCATGATAATCAGTATTCTGTAATAATGAAGCTATCGAGAGGTCATCATACCTGGCATTTCTTCAATCAAATATTTGATAAGAGCCTTTGTGCCATGAGTCTTGATCTGAGACATCAAGGCCTCGTTCAACGGGTTGCCGTAAATGCCTAACATTTCTAGTCGATAAAGATAACCCAGTTCATATGGAAGGCTTCGTATACGGTTGTCAAATGCGTAGAGTGTGCGTAGATTTGTGAGCATACCGATCTCGACAGGCAATTCGGTGAGTTCGTTAGCCGACACATCCAAGTGTGTCAAGCTGCGGAGCTGGCCAAGCGCAGGTGGCAACACTTTCAGCTTGTTGTTGCTCAAGTACAGTTTATTCAAGAATTTGTAATTGAAAAGGGCTGTAGATATAGCACGGAGTCCCTGACTTGTGAAATCAAGTGCCGTCCAACCCTGTCTCTTGCTGTCCTTGGAGGCCACCGCGCTCGGCCGGTTGTCGTTGGAGGTGTCATTTCCATCTGTCGTACTCGGAGCAATTTGAATGCCTTTTGTCTGTTGAGCAATTGTTCGTGCGTAGTAATGAGGCGATGTAGCCTGTCTAGCTTCATTGGCAAGCTGCAATTGCTGTTGCCAGTGTTCGTTTATGGAGTCGTCTATTTCGTCTTCAACGTTCCCGGGTGTTCCATTCTGTATATGGCTAGGAGTAAAATGAGGAGTTGTGCTTGCTAAGGCGCCCGCGGGGAAGTTCGGTTGATGGCTGAGTTGATGAGTCGCTTGGTTGTGGTGGGTGTGATGGTGTTGTTGTGCATGGTGAGGATGGTGGTTCTGGTGTTGAAACTTGGGCATTTGCATCGCAAATCGTTGGTGAGTCTGGCTGCCATTCAACATGGCCGCATGTTGAGCCTGGTGGCCTTGGCTGTACATGCTGTAGGTGTTGGAAGTCGTATCAGGAATTGAGTGCGGGGATCGAGATGTTGGGGTAGAGTCGGATTTTAATTTTGCTCTGCGAGGCGAGCCCGTGTAACTGTGTAAGAGAATCGATTGTTGGGCCGTATTCAGAGCTAATGGCGCTGGAGAAGAGAACTGCCCGACACCAGGCTGTTGAAACCTATAGAGACCATCTGCCATTAACGTGGCAGACGAGTCCGAAAAGGGAGCCCTTGGCGGGGAAGCTTAATCGAGGGGACTCGATTCCTCGCCAAGAACGTTTCTGGGTCTGACGAACAGTCGGAGGAGATGGAAATGAAAGATCGCACTCGTTCTCTCCTTCTCTTCAACATGGGGTCCTGGGTGGAACCTCCTTCACACAATGCTAAGCGGGCAACGTCGACTACCCTATCTCATTCGGACTCACTCAGTGTGGGCTTGGAGTATCCGTCTCAGGAAGCTAGCATATGTGTTCTTTGTCGCAAATCGTGATACGGCGGGAGGACAGCGAGTCAACGAGGCTGGGAGTCACGAGCTGGAAGTCAGTGGAAGTACGCAAGGGACAGTCAGAAGTCAGAACTCCGAACCGGTCGCAAAAGATTGGTGCGCAGTATCACCAAGTGTTCTCTCTAAACTCGGTCTCGAAGAAATGCCAGGAATGTGGGTTGTGGTTGGACGAAGGTGTTCAAGCAGCTGGCTGGTCGACCTGGTGGAAGCGGTTTGCATCGAAGACGGAGATCCAGCTGGCTCACGTGACTCGCTGATGGCGAAAGCGGAAATATTATTGGCCTGCTGAAAAGCGCCAAGACATCGCACTTGGACAGCGGTGGGCTTGGCGGGACGAACTTCGAATGCTAAAGAACAACCTGCTTCTTGTCTACCTGGTGATGTTGATGTTGGGCAGTATACCTATGTTCTGTCTTGCGAGATGCTCTCTACTCTCGTTGGTGGTGGCTGCAAATTCGGTTCCTGCATGTCAATTGTGAGCTTATACCCGAAATCTTTAATATCGCGTGGCGTACTCGACCAGATCTGTACCAGTGCACGCTTGAGGCCATTGATTCAACAGATTACCTCCAACTCAAATCTACACGCCTTCCTATTCTGAAATTGACGGTTCCGTCCGATTAAAGAAAATGCTACAAAGAAATCTACTGTTACTTGGGGAGAATTCCGGATGCTGCTTGGTTCCCAACGAAGTCACGGAGGATATATGCCCCGGGTAATGATCAATTCTGAACGCCTTGTCAGGCGCCAGCTGAGCGTTATTGTTCTATTCAACCAGGCCTCATTCTACACTAACGAGCAGATGCTCGACGAAACCAACTGTCTCTTCACATAGACTGTCAATTGCTCTTATTCTGTTGAATCGTGACTCGATTCAACGGTCAGTAACTTATTCATGCGATTATTCGTCCATACACTGATACGATACTTACCAGCCGGTCTGGCCAGACCGTCCGTCCACTTTACTGTCTTCACCATACCGCCCATAGCGGCCCTTGTAACTAAGCGTGGTGCTGTGATGATGCGTCCATCTCGTCTAGATAGTAGTTTTGAGTCATAATTGTGCTCGTTAACGGTCAGCGAGCTCACGAACATTCCGACTTCCAGTTTAGCCCTGAATCCTCCGACCTTATCCCGCGGCCGAGGCGTAAGTTCGCTCTATCTACTATGTACTACTATTCCACGAGGGGCTGGCAGGGCCTATGTTATGCTACGTGAAACTTTTGCGGCGTAGTGCCCCCGTTAGAGGAGGCTGACGAGGGGGCGAAACAGTCGACCGGGTTGTTCTAGGAGACTTCTGGCGCGAGAGAACACACCACAATTTATATTAATCCACCACTGCTAGCTACGAACTAAGTTGACTAAGAGAGTATTTATATTAAAATTTGACTTCTCTTTGATTAAGGCACGGAATCTTTTTTTCTTCTCCCTTTCCCGCCTGCCAGAACCCGCATGCCTGCTTGCCTTTTGGGTACTCAGTTTGCCTATCGATTCTTGATTTTGTTGATCCTATTTTTGTACTCGTATTTTTTGCTTCCAACGATAACCTCAGCCTCATGTCATCGCCCTTCATTGGTCGGTAGACGCCAACGACTTCCGTGCATACCTATCACGATTCAGGACTCGCAGATAACAGTATTATGCACTTTTTGGGACGAATCGCGTAACAAAGGACGCCGCATCGAATCAGAACTCAAAGGTAAATCAAACCCGGTCGCTTCAGCCGACAGATAAGATCGTTTATCTCCTTAATATATATATCAGGTTAATGCCTATCATTATCAACTCCGTTTGTCACAACCTGCGTCCAGTCGAGATCAGTTGATTATCCAATTTCCCAATCGGATAATCATGAATGGTCCTTCGTGGGCGGGGTCCTCTGCGTATGTGCACCCTTCTTTGTTAGCATCCCACTTGGAGGCATTTGCGAACGCGCATGCACCTATCGGTTCACCCTCGACTAATTCTCGGCCTCGTTCTGCGCCCAACACAAATAGCTCTTCTTTATCAACTCCTTCTCAAACCACAAATAATGGCGGCCCCGGTGGCCCTGGCGCTGCCGCCTCTACATCCTCCTTGTCTTCTTCCCCCCCTGCTCCGCCGGACTATGTTGCGAAACCGTTTACGAGAATAAATGACCGGACGTACTTTCGCGACCCTGAAAACCCATACCCGCTACCATGCGATCTTCCGGAAATACATCGGCAATCTCTTCGGACGATGACCCTTATTCGAGTTTTCGGTGCGCCGTACTGCGCGCCACAGTTGAAAGATAAGCGACCGAAGAAAGTGCTCGAATTGGCGTGTGGTTCGGGTCTATGGTCGCATGCCTGCCACAACTATTTCCTTGAACACGACGTCGGTAGTCCGAGATCGCCAAAGGATACATCGAAGGATAACAATAATACTACATCCTTTACGGGACTTGACATCGTCGCAATTGCGCCGGATCTGCGCAAAAAGGGAGTCAATTGGCAGTTTGTCCGACATGATATTCGCAAGCCTACTCTACCGTTTCCGTCGGAGCACTTCGATTTTGTATTCATCAAGGATGCCGGACTTTGTCAGTCTGCCACAGCACAACAGATAGATCTGCTAGGCGAACCGTTGCGAGTACTCAAGCGTGGCGGTATTCTTGAAGTTTGGGATTCCGACCATGTATTCCGGGCTCTTCTACCTAATCCTACCGCGCCGCCCAACCTATCCAAAAAAGACCAAAATCATGCTGACGCCACGGCGACATACACCATTTCCTCCGCGACCCCGTTTGCAGCAGCACAGAACAAGTACCTGCTCAATTACAATTCATGGATCGAAAAGGCATTCGAGAAGCGCAAACTCACACCCATGCCATGCGCAACCATTGGTCTTTCGTTCACAACCGAGGCCGACGCGTTCCAAAGTTCTGGCAGTCGTCGTGTCGCAATCCCGCTTGGCGCAGAGGTGCGGTGGGAACAGACCAGTGGGCGGGGAAAGTTGAATGCTGATCAATTGGCTCTGCGACACACTGCACTCACCACCACCATCCAGATGATAGAAGGAATGGAGCCGATGTTGATGGAGGCTAGCGGAAAGAGTCGAGACGAATGGGATCGTTGGTGGGCTGCCATGACCACGGACCTGTTGCAAAAGAACGGTCTTGCCAACGGCGAGTGTCTCGAAGTCGGTGCTTGGTGGGGAAAGAAGAGATAGTCGCACGTCCCTATTCCATCTTTGACGCCAGTGGACAAAGAGGGTGGATCGCTTTCACCTTGTTGGTTTTTGAAAAATAATGGTAGGCAGCACAAAGCGAACGTGACGGCGTGGTGTATTATTCTCAAGGATACCCCGGGGATCATTTTGCTAGGAAAAGGAACGGGCGTTTTGGCAGAACACAATGGAAAGCGGCGTTATAATGGCGTTATACTTAATCATCGGGTCTGATATCTTTGTTTGAGTGTTCGATATTTTTTCAAGAAATACCTGGAGTGACTCTTTATCAGTGTTTTCTCCAGTCATTTGTATGATGGGAGAGGTGCCGTGTATATATCTTAGAATAGTAAGACATGATAAACTTACAATGCTTCCACTTCTAATCAAGACAATCCCACGGTCAGTAGTCATACTAGAAAGGATCGGATAGGACAAACCCTTCTTCACAAACTCAGCCCTCTTGATGCCCTCCTCAATCTCCTTTGTGTCGGTGAGATTCATCTTTGCTGCGAATGCTCCATGTAGTCTTGTCCGGAAGTAGTCGTATCCCAGCGGGTATTCACGGCCCAGGTAGAGTAACTCTTATGAGACGTCAATGCTGGATCGACATTGTTTTGATGCAGTCAATATAGCTACATACCCTTGTAGACCCGAATGACTTGTCTGCGAAGCTCTTGGGTTGCCATTGTTTCTCCGGTTAGATGGGTATTGCGCGAGTTGTATGTCGGCAGATGCGAAAGTCTGTCAACCACAAATCTGGATCCGGCCCAGACCACTTCAATAATTAGAATTGAAGAGAGGAAACTCCAATATCAACTCCGATTAACAGAAAGGCGGAAGACAGGTGTCCTAGGCACTAGTCTTATAGGTATGCAATGGTCTCAAGTCTCCATGTTGTGACTAGAGTTGGCAGAAAGCGGAGGTGACGTTATGCCCAGGGAGTCAGGGACCACTCAGACCTTGGCGGCAGAGGGTTTATCTGTTATCGATAAGGGATCTACAAAGCGATAAGCTTTCAGCCTTACTCCCAAGGCTCACAATCAGCTTACGTTTCTATTAGTATTGACAATACACCTGCTACTTTCATGCCACTCATTTGAGGACGAGCTTTGACAGGTTAATGGATGCAATAGAGCGCAGGCTACCCCAAGCCACCTTTGCCTACATGGGCTCGTTCACAATGACGCCTCACAAGCGGCGTCAAGTCAAGCCAGATTCTTCCAAGTGCAACAAGGCTGGAACCAAATCACTGGGATATAGGAAATGATTGGATATCGTTTCTCTAAAGAGTCTGACGGCACTGTCTGTCTGTCTGTCTGAGCCGAGCAAACAAATGGAAAGTTCCCGACAAACGAAATGACCTGCCCTTTTTACTGCATACGGGCTGGTGCAGCCTTGTGCCTTCCCAATCGACCAATTTGATGCCTGAACCTCGTTGAATGCCTGAGCTCTTATCTGACATATCTACATCCTCCAAGACCTCTTTTTCTCTCTCTCTCTCTCTTTCTGTCCTCTCCCTTTACCTCTTGATTTTCCCATATCCATTCTCTCTAAACTTTCTACCTCGCGCCTTCTCTCCTACCGATTCCAAACTCGATGCAACATGGCAAACAACTCGAGTACCCTGGAGCTCACCTTCAACCACCTCGCTTTCCCACCAAAACTTCCTGGGACGCGAGACCCCAAGGTCGAACTTGTTGAACGAGATATCTTGACGCGTTTACGCACTGCCGTGCACACCACCAAGGCATATTCATCAAACAGTGACGCTATATCTGTTTGGGAAAGCCTGGAAGGATCCTTGGAAATATGTCAGTTCGTCAATGAAAATAGCTTCATCAATCGAGAAGCCCTGGAGTCGACATTACGATCCCTCAAGCCCGATCACACCATCATCTTACATGTTACTCAGCAAAATGCAGGCCTCATCATTCGATCATCCGGGTAAGTCTGAACTATCCGTTAGTTCTATACTTGAATGCCTTTCTCACATCAAATCTATTCAGGGAGGACTTCATCTTTGAATCGTTCGAAGCTTCCCCTTCAGCTGAACAGACCCTGGCTGCCAAGGGCGCCATGCAGTGGGATTTTCCCACCGTGGCCGTGTCTCTACCACGTAAAGACCTGGAGTCCCCACAGTTCCAGGAGAATCTAACGTGCTTTTTGGAGGGAGCTAGTTTGGATGCTGTTGATGAGTTTACCGCGAAATCTCACAAAGCTGGAGTTGCCATTTCTGAGCCTCGAGACACTACCCATCCCGCCCTCATAACTGACTTTCTCATGACATTGCTGGAAGTCAATGGTGCTCGCGCAAACCTACCATTGCTTCGAAAGCGCGTCAAAGACGACGTTTGCTGGGACAATGCAGAGCTGCCCTGGCGAAGGAGCCCATTTTGGCTTATCCTCCGCGTCGCTGTGCAACGATCACTCTACCTGGCATTTGGAGAACAGGAAGGACGAGCTCGTTACAAATTTCTGTTGTGCGTATTAATGTCACAGCTCTTGACAGATTGCGTACAAGCTTCCTTCAGGCCAGAATTGTGCAACTTCCTGAGAGCCAAGCTGTGCAGACGTTTGGCCAAACTCGAGACCGAAAAGCTCCATGGAAATTCACCTGCCGTACATACATACTCGGAGCTTTTTGAAAGCATCGGCCCCATCTGCCGTAAAGCCATCGACATGACTACAACGTCCATAGAAAAACAATGGGCCGCATTCAAAGCACAATCTCTGCGCAAGATACCATTCCTCCCACCGTTCGCTAACGAAGATGACCTGCATTTGACTTTACCAAATAGTGGCTCTTACTTGCGAGGTGTTCTCAATCAATCCTATTATCGACCACCAGCAAACCCCTCAATCATTGATGCAGCAGCACTTGGGGCCAGTACTAGCAAAGCTACGACTGAATTCTACAGCTCCCTACGTGAACGGTACAATAAACTACAAGATTGGGAAAATCAATTTGAAACGACTACAGCGAAAATTCCCCAAACCCAATCCGAATGTTCCAAAAAATGTCAAAGCTTGGCCAAGCAATTACTTTCGTATCTGGACGCTGTCGGAGATGCATACGATGGAAACAGTGAACAGATGAGCATTTTAATATTGAACGTTTTTGAGACCTGGGTCTACATGGACCAGTGTGCGGTCAAGGTTCATCCATTACTGAGTCAATATCATCCGTTTTTCGAACCAGGTATGCTTGACGTACTGCTTTTGACGCGCCTTCACGACATGAAACGTCTACAAGCCATTCAGGAGTACATCTCCAAACGCTGTACTCAGGCAGAGAGACTATTGGACATCTTCGCAGATCTTCAAGAGGGCTGTTTTGCAGACCAGATTTTCACACTCGGTGACACTGGCACCGTTAGAAAACTGGATAACCTTCGTGCAAGCATCGAAACCCTATCAGGACTTTCACGAGATGCAAAGGAAAGGGAGCTGCAAAAAACAAATGACGAATATAAAAACCGCACCGAGAACATGATGAGACATTCCTGTACACAACGCCGGAATCCAGACGGAACTCATGACATACGGGGTTGCACCCATTGTTGGCATGTGCGATCACGTAGAAGACTGAGAATTGAGGTCCATGAGGATTTTCTGCCCTCTGAAAATGTCAAGAGGAAGAATAACCTGTTTCATAAGCGAGCTATACTGTTTGAGCTTGATACTCCGCCGGCGTTTTCTGCTTATCGAACAGCCACGTGGGAGATTATTCAGCGTCTATCTTGTCCAATCCCACAGAATTCTCTGATTGTCCCAGAAATACTTCTCAAGGATTATCCTCAACTCAAGACCTATTACCACGACTCTGGAAATTTCTCTCTGGCGTCCACCACGAAGTCATTTCTTGGCACCCACTACAACTTCAGGTTCCTCCCTACGACTTTAGCCAAAGTGCTTATGCCTTTTGGCCCAACATTTTACTCTTACTATGACTCAGGTCGCAAAATCTGGGCGAAGTCTGTTCAACGACCACTGTCTCTAGCTCATCATTTTGCATTGAGGCTACCTAAAGAACTTCCATTTTCGACCCTTTACTCGTCAGCCGATTTTGCTGCTGATGGCAATGGCCCATCTTCGTATGATATTATCGCCAGCATCGCCGAGTGTCCTTCAGATTTGACTGTTCACGAGTACACTGCCCACCAAAGCTTGGTATCTGGAAAGCATCGGAGATGGCTCTCTATCTTGATGGAGCTGGGATCCTCAAATGTCAACTTCAGTCTACAAGATACGATGGTTCTCTTCCAGCACCTAATCCTTCAGGCAGGGCCCATGATGGAACACGACGACCTCCGCACTGTCAATGCTGTGTTCAGAGATGTCATATTTTGTCGTAAGCTTCTGGATCAGATTGAACAGCATATCAAGGCCATATCACAAAATTGGCGGGAGAATTATTATATGGAGACATTGTTGACGCTCGTAATGCGAGTGTGCACTCTTGGCCACAAACTTGTACTTCCTAGAGCTCAATCACTTCTCACAACCATACGGAACATTACGCTTACATGGATAAATACCTTGCGTCATGAAATGAGGACTACGCAAGAACATGACGTTGCTGAGAGGTCTGCCCGATATGGATTCTTAGCGGCTCTTTTGTGCCGGCGTACCTTCTACCTCACGGCCTACGACGACGGTACGCCACTGGATCAGGAAAACTTCAAGGTGTTCGTGGAGGCAACTCTGGCTATGCAAGAGAATCTTGTAGTTGATGTGACTCGATTCACGGATGCCACCTTGAACATGCTGATTCGAGATATCAAGATGACGTATCGTATGAAGTCAGCAACTCGCCGCTCTGTTCACCAGCACCCTCTAGGCTTACAGTCAGCAATTGACACTGTTTGGCCAAATGCAGCACCAGAGGCGCGGCAATACGGCGCATGGAAGTCTCTAGATGCGCCATATGAGTGGTGGGTGACCTCTACAGTACCTTCTACTGAAAATACGATATCGCAGGTTGTACATTACCATCTGCTTGAAGGTCATCTTTTGATTGATGGGAGAGCCTTGGGAAAATTGCCTCCTGCTATACGTGACTCGAAAATTCTTAAAGAGCTTTTTGGTAATCAACGGCTCGTCGCCTTTCCATCAAATGTTTATGGAATGAGCTACGTACTAGGCATCCAGCAAGACAATCATAACATCCATTTGGGATTCCGGGGCAGTGATCTCGTAGTTCAGGCTCGGAAAGGCCGCGACACCAAGGAATTTGTGCCTTCACATATTTTTGGAAGTGGCCTTAAGCTTGATCTCCCAAGGTCTCTGATTGATGACATCGTACACTGGGTGGACCTCCGGAGTGGAATCCTCGAAGCGCGACGCAGACCCAAAATTTGGCGAAACACAATGGGAAATTGGAATCTGGATCTGCGCACGTATCGGGCACGAAGGCACAATTCAACTTTGGTAAATCCTCAGAGCAGGATATTTGGTCTCGTATCTCAGATTTTTCGTGATTTCGTACCCACCCCCATGTTAACAGTGTATCAGCCATTGAAGGGCACCCTGGTTGTGGAAATCAAGAGCATGGATCTCATGTTTAGAGTCAATCGACAGAAATTACTTCATTGTGAGCAGCTAGGGTCGGAGATAGACCCAAATCAAGACCCTGGCACGTTCTATGGACTCCGCAGCATGATCGTTTTACGGGATGCGTCCAATCCTTCACAACGGAGCCTCCTCACTACCTTGGGTCCTATGAAATATCGACGATCCGGTGTTCATATGGAGGTCTATATGGAGAATGATGGAGAATATGCAAAATATTCAATTGATTCCACTTTGGGACGGCTACACTGTCCACCAGAACCGCGACTTCTGTACATCAAGGCCCAGTTGCATGCATACACTTCGTTTGTGGTACCGGATCCCCTCACAGGACGCAATGGTACTGAGGAAGCCTTGCATTGCCTACAGTCAAGCTCGTGTCAACCATGGAATCCATTGATACCCCCCCTCGTTGCGATACTACAAAAAATTGCAGAACTGTCACCGACGCGGAGTTATTACCCGAAGGACTTGAGGAAGCAGCAGTCAGTTTCATGGAATCCCAACCTTACCACAACACTTCAGCATGACGCGTATCGGTCCGTCATTGATTCCATTGTCAAGAAGTCCGAGCGGTTGTGGCTTTTTCACGTCAAAGTGGCCAAATCTGAAACAAAAGCTACTGAAGCTCCCCCGACACTACTTTGTGAGCGTTCTTGCTGGCGCCGGTCAATATATGAACGTCTAGAGTCTTTGGACCTTCCAACGTCAATTGATGACTTTATTTACAACGCTCGGGGGAAATGGAAGCAGCCTTGGAGAGCATCCAATACTCGGGAGATCGTTAGTCTACTACGCCACAAGCCGGATTCTCTCCCTACCACCCATGGTTTGAAAGACATCATGAAGAAATGGCCGCTAATCGGAGGTTACGAAAATTCTTTTGCTCCGCGCGTGGTTAATGACTGGTTGGGAGCTGACCTTGCCCAAGAATGGGGTGGCTTGGTGAAGATCTGTGGTGATAAATCTCGGGAGGGCTACAGCATAATGTTTATTCTGGGCCTTATGGCGTATGCTGATGGCGCTAATATGGAAATTCTACGGACGTTGACTGCATTTTGTATCTTGCAAGATCTCAAAGCCCTGAGTCTACCCAATGTCTCGTCGTTAAGTGGACAACGTATGGATCAGGTACCACTTCTAGAAGAGCTTATAAGCCTCATACGTCCGTTCTGCGAAGTCTACCAAAATTCCATACCATATCGTGGGAAAAGAGGTAGAAAAGACATACAATCCCACGAAGAAGCGCGACAGGCGCATGATATGAAATGTTCAGAGGCAAGTAACTCCTTTGCAAAACACCTCCTGCGTCAATGGCCGAATATGGATCCCTCCTCAGATGAGTTTAGCGAAAATATCCTCAACAAGCACGACGCATTGAATGCTGTTGTTCCTTATTGGCATACTTTTTATGATGCTCTGCAATTCTCAAAGCACATATCTGAGGTGCAGACAATCCTCGATCGACACCACGCAAGACGTAGCCTTGAAGGACCTATGGCCATTCTTTCTGATATTGAGGTGTACGGATCGCAGAAGAAACAGGACACCGTAATCCCTCATTTGTTTCAACTTCTTAGCAACAAGCATGGGAAAGCATCAGGCTTTGAATCCAACCCAGTCGCCGAACATTTGATTGACAATTTACATCGAATCAATCACAGATCTGCTGGTTCAGACGCAAAGCGAGGTACGAACCAGAAGCCGGTAACTAATGCTGAGATCAGAGAGCTAGAGAAAATTGTCACTACCCATTTTGTGCATTCTGACAGTTATGTACAATCAAGTTACGGGCGTGACTTGACACGAAGTATCGATGCTTTCAAACGTCTTCAACCCGAGAGCTCTCCGGAAGCAAGTCTAAACTTGGAGAGCGAAATTATGAGTGCCAGAGAAAACATGAGACTCCATCACAACATAATTCATGATCAGATTCAAGATGCTCGATATACTTGGCTTAGCCAAGCTAATCTCTGGCCATCTCTTAGTCCGATCTCGATATTAGAGCACCTCAGATCTCATAACAGCTTCAAATTGCAGAGCAGTACAAAGAAGGAACTTGTCGACTACGCAGCATCTATCTCCAAGATTCAGCATCTACGCCGAATGGAAGATGCCACATTGAAACACGATAGAAAACGATTGAATGCAGAACAGGGGAATCGTGGCTATATTAACTGGGTACCTGGAGACTTCCCCGACTGGTTACTCCTGGAAATCGACGCCAACATCCATATTCGAAAAGATCAGGTTAATGTGGCATTAGAGATGATATCCCCGACATCGGGTTCTAACTCTGTGTTGCAGATGAATATGGGCCAAGGAAAGACCTCAGTCATTATGCCGATGGTTGCATGTGTCTTGGCTAATAGGGAAATGCTTACAAGGCTATTGGTTCCTGATGCCCTCCTGTCTCAAACAGCGCAGATTCTCCAATCTCGACTTGGTGGCCTCGTCGGCAGGGAAATCACGCATATTCCCTTTTCTCGTCGAACACCAACGACGGAGAATCATATTCAGGAGTATCGCCGATTCCACGAGGAAATGCTCCACTCAGGCGGTATCATTCTGACCATTCCAGAACACGTACTTTCATTTAAGCTCTGCGGGTTACAACGAATCTCTGATGAGAAAATCCCTGAAGCAAAACAGATGGTCGCCACTCAGGGTTGGATGAACGAAGTTTGTCGAGATATTCTAGACGAATGTGACTTTACATTGGCAACAAAGACACAACTCGTATACCCGAGTGGAACATTGTTGAATGTTGATGGCCATCCGGACAGATGGAAGGTCACGGAGTTTATTCTTGACTTGGTCGCACATCATCTGCGTGATTTGGCGCTGCAATACCCGCGGAGCATCGATGTTGTAGAACGAGGGGAGTCAGCATTCCCCATTACCCACATTCTACGAAAAGATATTGAGCAGGCTCTCATTCAAAAGATCGTCGATGAAATTTGTGCAAGTCACACTCCGATACTGTCGCTGTGGGAATACACATTCGAGCAGCAAAAGGCAATTCGAACATTCATCTCGCAGGAGGAAATTGACGAAACGACCATCAGAATTGTGAACAAGACACTGGCTGATACTCCAATTTCCAGGAAAATCGTGTATCTTATTCGGGGACTTCTCGTGCACGGTATTCTCTTCCTTTGTCTTAAGAAGAGGTGGAATGTGCAGTATGGGTTGCATCCTCGGAGAGATCCAGTGGCTGTCCCATTCCATGCCAAGGGCGTGCCATCGGAACAAGCCGAATGGGGGCATCCTGATGTGGCGATACTTTTCACTTGTCTTGCTTTCTACTATCAAGGCCTTGATCAAAAGCAACTGCGACAGAGTCTACAGCTAGTTCTGAAATCTGATGATCCTGCCACAGAATACGATCAGTGGACACAAGCCTCGACCTCGCTTCCAGAGGCTTTGCGGTACTGGAACATAATTAACATTGATGACGAGGGCCAAGTTGCGGAGATTTGGCGTCATTTGCGTTTTGCAACTGTTGTGGTGAATCATTTTTTGAACCACTTTGTTTTCCCAGCTCATGCAAAACAATTCAGCATTAAATTACAAGCCTCAGGATGGGATGTTCCTCTGTTTTCTCTTGATAGGGAAAACACTCCGAAAGGCAGCAGACGACCGGGTATCACGACTGGCTTCAGTGGTACCAACGACAGTAGGAATTTACTACCACTGACAATCAAGCAGCACGATCTTCCGGGGCTTTTGCACACAAATGCAGAAGTCCTCACTTATCTACTACAAGAGAGGAACCGAGGGTATGTTTTGGCAACAAATAGAGATGGCAGGCGCTTTTCAGAGCATCAACTCCTAGAGCGTCTGAACAACATGAAGATCCGTGTCCTTATCGACGCGGGTGCATTTATTTTGGAGATGGACAATAGGACATTGGTCAAAGAATGGTTACAGCTTGACTGGTCAGCACATGCAGCTGTCTTCTTTAATTCCGATAACAAAGCTTGGGTCCAGTATCGAGCTGGAAAAATTGCTCCTCTACTCGCCACTCCTTTTGCGGATAATTTGGACGGTTGCTTGGTGTATTTGGATCAGGCTCACACTCGAGGCACTGATTTATTGCTCCCAGTCAAAGCAAAGGGAGCACTTACTCTGGGCCCCAATCAAACGAAAGACCACACGGTGCAAGCGGCTATGCGACTGCGCCAACTTGGAACCACTCAATCGATAGCATATATTGTACCACCTGAAGTCCATCAGAGTATCCAAGATGTCTGCAATAAATTCACTAGGGATTTATTTGACTCCTCAGACGTTGTGACGTGGTTACTCCATCAAACTTGCAACAACATTGAGGAGTTGCAGCCGCTGTACCTATCCCAAGGCAAGGACTTTTGCAATCGAATGCAGGCGGCGAAAACGTACAAAGATTTCTTGGTCAACCGCTTCCATCAAGAAGCATTCATGGAGGTGTTACAGCAGCCTGAACAGCAGAACTTGGAGCAGCTGTACAGGCCTGGAACATCCCCTTCTAGTGAAAGTGCTCAGTCTAGTCTGGGGCTTACAGGACAACTTGTTGCGTTCCAGAAAGATCTGAGAAAGCGACATTTAGCTTCTAAGGATGCCTTCAGTTATGCTAAAAGTTCAGCGCTCGAAGAGGTCGAACAAGAACGAGAGGTCGCCTTTCAAATTGAGGAAGAACGAGAAGTCCAACGACCCTCGCGCATGCAAGCTTTGCAATTCGCAGGACTGCATAAGACTATCCGCGACTTTGTGACTACCGGCCTGTTAATTGGCCAGGAAGGGTATACAAAGGCAACAACAGTCCTGGAGAGGACCAAGGTCGGGACTAAATATGGAAACCACGTATCTCGGCTTCTTAGGCATTTATATGTCTCTGTCGAGTTTTTGAGAACCGTCAGGACTAAGAATAAGGATATCCTGGACAATTACACTGTAAGTTCATAACATACTATTTTGCATAGCGCAGCACTAAAGACTTTCTGTTCAGCGACCGGTTAATTGGATCCTCTGGAGTGAGGTGTCCCGTATCGCCATGGTGATCATCCCAGAAGAAGCCGAGGAAGTGATACCTATGTTGAGAGCTGCATGGGGTTCGCCCGTTCATCTGCTTCTGTACGCTGCACCAGTTACTCGTAAAATGCTACACTTCGAAACCCTCACCTACTATGCCTCTCCGAATTTGCCGTTCATGTGGAATCCACCAACGTGGCTGCCATTCGAACTAGCAATACTTTCCGGAAGACTCTATTTCAGTTTCTCAGACTACGAGGCATTGTTGCAAAGCATTAATGCTGCTGAACAAGACGAAGATAGTCCAAGCTCATCATCGGATGACCAGGCGAGCGCCAAGAACGTCCTTGCATTCCTGAATGAATGGCTCGCGATTCGACGCCAAGGGCAGGATATCACACATACTCCCATGGGCTATGTGTGCCAGGGTCGCAAGCTTCGCAGCGACCATCCGTTCTTTGTGCAGCGATCTGAGCAAGTCGATTTGGCCAGTGGGTTTATTGCAAGCTACCAAACTGTTGTCAATGAAGAGGAGGAAGAAGAAGAAGATTTTTTCGATGACGACGATGAGATTAAAGGATCTGTTGATGGTGATTCCTGCAAAGAGGAAGAGAACGAGGTGGCTGTGAAGGAGGAAGAAGATGACGATGTGAAGGGGATGCAAGATGAGGACGCAAAGGGGATACAAGTTGAAGATGTGAAGCGGGAGCAAGATGAGAAGAGTATGAAAGAGGAAGTAAACGAGGTCACGGAGGATGATAACATGTCTGTTGCGATGGACACATCTTCAGAACCATCGATTGTCTATTCATGATATGGGATTGTATGATTTACGATTGTAGCTGTATCCGCGGGGCCATTTGAAACATGTACGATAGACATTGGTTGCGAAGGGGTTGAATACTGATTTTTTTTTTATTTAATACTATGATGATCCTTTTGTAGTACTGGTAATAGTTCTGTTTTGAGTCTCGAATTCTGTTGCTTCTCTGAACGGCGGAGACCATAACAATGATTTTGACGACGATAACGAATGATCCATTTCAGACGATGGCTCTTTCGTATTCCTGGAAGCAGTCTCAATTCCTTTGCCCTTCCCTTTTGGCGACTGTTCCAATGGCAATGATGACTTTTTCATGGCACTTTTGCTCGGTTTTGGCTTCTGTATCGACGAGTCCCAAGACGGCTGGGTGGCGTCTGACTGCGATGATGATCCGTTCGTAGTAGGAGGAGTAGTTTTTGTTTGAGCCCCAATATCTGTAGCCTCCTCCCTCAAAGACGTTGATGACTGCTCTTTTGTCGCAGAATGCTCGGTAGTTCCGGTGCCATTCTGAGCCTCGAGGTCTGTGGCTGTGGCCTTCTTCTCTCTATTGCACCACTTGAGGAACCGTAGAGCGTAACGGCCCAAGAGTATAACAAAGAAGAAACCGAGTATGGTCACGGCTACAATCTCTTCTGTTGTGAGCTCCATTTTGGAAATGCTTTTATCGATTGATTGATGCGCGGCGGTGGGATATAAGAACTGATGCAAGAAGATGATGTCAGGGGGAAAACGTGTGTTGAATGTGCGGCTGTGTATTTGATATGAAGGAAGCGACAGCTTGTAAAGATCAACTGAGGAAGGAAAGATATAGGAATCTGTGGATCTTGGTAGTAGAGGGAGTTTGTCAATAAATAGTCAAGACCTCAGGCAGAAGAGCGCATGCCTAAGAAGGCAATTGCTGGAAACTCAGGCAGCCGTAGGCATTTATAGCCTTGAAGGGTTGCCTTCCTCCTGACTACTTCGTACATTTTCTAGGTATCCAAATCTCCATACCAGCTATGAACTCGATCTCCTTGACCTAGATTATCTTCCAAACTATCATGCGCTATCGGCAAACGTCAATTCAAGTTTCCGCACCCTTGTGCGGCAAAGCATGCGACCACTTATTTCATCCCACCGTAGAAGGTCGTCGACCAGCACATGTAGCAAGTCAAGTTAGGGCTAACATAAATGTACTACGCTAGAACCCTTTGACACGACGCTAAGCCACAAAGGGATGATGGTTCCAGTTTGAACCAAATAATTGAGGAATTTTGAAGGAAAAAATACAATACGTAGCTATGATAGAGGGAAAAAAAAATATACTTGCTCTCAGGTCATGATTTTTGTAAAGTTGCTCGTTTGAAGCTTCCATGTTGCTGCTGGATATTTTCGGGGCATAGAATCACTGGCTTAGGGGCATGCCTTGGCCCCTCCGCAATTTGGCTGCGGGGAAAGCGCCTAGGGAATCACGTAATTCCAAGCTACATTCAACCTCTGCATCTTCATGTCTGCACCATCCTTGGCTACGTTTGCCATTGAGCACTACAGAAAACAATGTCTGCTGCTCATGGGCTCAAAATGTTCCAATTGAGTCGCTTACTCAAACTGGGATTCTCACCGCGCAATGTCCGTCTCTTGTCCGCGGCCAGCTGGAGGTTCACCTCTCCTCACTCGCCGTCTTCCCGATCAACACCACCACACCACAAACCATACTCTACAGTCGTGACCAAAGCGAAACCACACACGATAGACCCGCGATGGCTGACGGACACCAAACGACGGATCGGAAAATGTCTCATGTTCGGCTTGAAGCCGGCGCAGGTGGACGAAGCAGGCAGAATATTACAACGCTTGGCGAGGGATTGGAGAGAATTGATTGCTGGGAGTGACGGGTTTCTGACGCATGCAACGAGACGAGCGCTTTTTCAACGGGACGTTGTGTGGGGGGATATGGTAATTCTCCCTTGCTTGAGGTTTACTCCTGTGGCAGTGACTGATGTTCGTCTTGAAATAGGACTCCATGGTAAGAAATCATTGCTCGAATGGAGCGTATTGATGGTGATATTCTTTTTCGATTGATTATAGTTTCTTAGGGTCATATTAATAATGTAGCATATGTACGATACGCCGAAACAGCACGAGTCAACTTGATGCACAACTACGCAACGAACATCGATCCCGTGCATCAAACAGAATGGCTAAAGACGGTTGGAAATAAAGGAATCGGCTTGATATTGCAGAGTATCAAGATAGATTATAAATTCGTCCGTTCCCTTTGCTGCAATGGGATAATGACGGTGCGCTAACGAACCCCGATCTAGCCCATGACATGGCCCGACAAAATCACCGTCTACCACCGACTCACCCAAAACCCCTCCGATACTTTGAACAAATCGTACTTCCAGCAAGAAGCTTTGATCCTGTCGGAATGCAAACAGCGTCCAGCCGCACGAGTCATCGAGCAGAATTACCTATACGACTACTCACAACTTCGCAAAACGAATACCCCGCCGGAATTCATTCTGCGACAGTTCCAAGAGACATGGGCGCTGCAAGAAGAGAGTAAAAAGCAATGGCAGCAGCAAGTTGCGAATATCGAGAATGAGGTGCGCAGGTTGGAGTTGGGGAGTTGGGATAATCCGGATGCCGTTGAGGATATGGGGTCTGCTGGATAGAGTACATATATACACATGGTCGCAAGTACATACCGAGAGATTCGATACCTTTATACATGCAAAGTCGCGTATGATTGGCCGTCATGCCAATATCACATGATGGCAACGATTGGATCATCTAGGTGAGACGTTTCACCTGCACCCTAAGAGCCGAAGCTAGGCTCGTATGATGACAATCACATGAGAAACGAATCTGCAGCTACCCCTTAGGCCGGCCGGCACTACCACTGTCCTCCCACACAAAGACGGAGTACGTACTACGTACGAAGTACTAAAGCAAGCTGCAGCAAGTATTTCTACATGGTTAAAAATGCCAGATGGTGTAGATAAGTGAAGCCTAATGAAAACTCGTACCAAGATAAAAACTTTTATTCTCCATGATCAGCCAACCAAACGCCGATGATCTACGGCTTGTGTCCGTATCAGGCCAAAGTCAACCAGAGGGTTCAAATACATGGTGCGTATCGCTGCGTATTCGCGGTCCGTACTATGTAAATATGAACGCAAAACGCATAAAGTTTTGCGTTCTATTTTTTGGGCATTTGCCTTGTTGCGCTGTTCTAACATCATGCAAGGACGATCATGTTTATTACCCCTCTTGTCGCTTAATCCTTCGACTGAGCCCTAAGCAAATTGCGATTATTACTGTTACGTATGTTTGTTCTGACCACGTCTGAGATTGGATCATCGGATGATATTGGCTGTTTGTCTGACTGATCTTATTACGAGGATATATATCATTAGATGTTGAATATGAGTATGATTATGCAGTTTTTCTTTCTTTTTAACTAGTTGTACGGAGATTATTCCGACCGTTTCCATTGGCGAATTACATGATGCTTTTTTGTCGCTTTCGGCAAGTCTAGACGAACGGTATGGTTTGTAATGGTATTTCATCATCCACCGCGGGAAGATTATGGTCTGTTGCACCGCGTTGGTGTACCTTGAGTATATTGATGACTCGGTGGCATAGAGTCATTGTTTCATTTCAATCGATGTAAGACATCTAATGAAGAATTCGTTCCTTGCTTTCTATTGGTGGGCAATCGTCTCTTTGAAGTTTGAAGACCTATTGGTGAAACACGATCGTTCTAAATACTCCAGCGAACGGAATGTCTTGCTTGTTCTACATGAAATGGACAGACCACCGCAAGACAGCTGTCCCTCCTCCGTGTGTTGATCCAGTCTATGTGCGGGGGACTGTGGAGTATTGTATGATTATCGGATGCAGAGTAGATCAATTCCTCATATTCTCTGTAAGGCAACTGAATAGCACGTTATGCTAGTACGTAGTAGCATAGGTACTACCTATGATATCAAATTGACCGCTTGTTAACTTTTGATGATCATTTGTGAACTGCATGAGAATGTGCCAAGCGCAGCCAGGATTACCTGCATCCTGGACTGTGGAATGCTGTGTGCTACATGAGTCTGAAGAAGTATATCTACATAAAAAGTATTTATATCTGCGCCACCCTATGTACCGATGTATCTGTACCAGTACATAGAAAAATACGAGTGCACATGTTCCGCGGATTCGGATCGAGGCTTGTTTGGAAAGGTGCAGAAAATTGGGAAATAAAAATCAACGCTGGCGAACTGGGCTTCTGATTGGGCAGCCTGCATGACGATCGACAGTTGTTCCCCAATGCGATCTAGCGCGCTGCATCAGCCAACCTAATTTTCTCGACTGACGCCTTGTTAGGGCACGCGCTTTACCTCTTCGGGCCAAATGCGTACAGCCGGGTGTCCCCTTCGGGTAATTACACAGCGCTAGTATTTGTGGTAATCGGTTTGTAAGCATACATTCCAGTGACTCAGCCTGATCAGCCACATCCAGCCCACCCGAAAACTTCGTCCGTAGAATACAGTGCCAATCGGATTGCACCACCTCACGAACTCTTATTGCTGTACAAAGTACAAGGTAGACTGTACGTACTCGACCTGGTAATACTATGTAATTCATTAGATTCGTTGAATGTACTGCGTACTGCCAATCATCATCTATTGCTAATGCTGAGACTAACAGTAATACTCACTGCTCAATACTTGCTGGGTCTTGGCAGATCCGTTTTTCCGCCGTGTCGCCTTCCGACCATCCCTTCTGCCCTTCTGCTCTAGCCTAAATTAATTTCCTTCCTCTCACTTCCACCTCTCTCTATCCAGACCTTCTTTCCCACCACCACCATCCTCGTTGGGGAATCCCACAATACATATTATCCTCACCTTCAGTATATACTCGCATCCCGTGCGACCGCCTAATTTACCCCCCCTCCACCCTTCAGCCTACACTGCCTGGTCCCTAGTCCTTGGCTGCTCGCTCGCCAAGCTGACTCGGTGCTGGGCTCTGACGCCGTTCGCTCGTCCATGCCACGCTCAGCCGCTGCGGCTCGAAGAGGTCACAACAACAGCAACAATAATATCAGCAGTGTCAATGGCAACGGTCGGAATGAAAATGGGCACCCCGTCAATGGAAAGCGTTTAAACAAGCAAAAGTCATCGAGCCATCTGAACGGCAATGCTAGCGGCAGCAGCACTGCGCACTCCGCCTACCATCTCGAGCTTCGTTCGTCTAGCGATTCGTCGGTCGTGACAACCTCAAGGGCAGACGCTGCAGCGACCGATGGACTCAAGGCAGACGGTGCCGACAACGTTTATACTAACGGTACTGACCACAAAACGAATGGCGATATGGCGTACGGACACTCCAACGGTACTGCCTCGGCGGATTGCGGATCGGCTTCTTCTAAACCGGCATCAGCCTCCAAACGCAACAATTCATCGAGTGTAAATCCTTTTCTCTTGGCGTCGACAATTCTACGGTCGTGCCCTCTGTACGATACTATCGCCATCCTGATTTTCCTTTTACAGCTTCCTCCGATCGTCCTCACTTTGGTTCAGTTTCTGTTTGCCTCCTTGACATTTATGCCCCCCGGCGGTGGACATGGCTCGTTTACCTCGAATTTCGATATTTTCCAAGGACCCGCCGGTACGCCTTCGTTTGGAACCATGATTGCTATGGATGGATTTTGTCTTTTACTTTGGGGCCTGTTTATGTGGACTTGGGCACAGAATTTTGCCTTGGATTTGGCTCATGTACAGGTTGCCATTACCCTCGGAGGCGGCGGCTCAGGTAAAAACGGCGGTGTCAATGCCTTCTGTGTCGGTACAGTATTACTTTTGCATATCGTCAGAAGTAAAGGTATACAGGACTTTGTCATCGGCCATTTATCCTCCGCCCAACTTATAAACCCGGATATTTTATCGCGCTGGTCACACTTGGTTCCCCAAGAATTTCGAAGAACAGAGCCACAAACATCACCAAGTTGGCTGAGAAGTCTTCTTGCTATTCATATTTTAGCACAGGCAGGTACTGCCATGGCCCGACGGTCGATGGCTCGAAATCGAACGCCTCAGCCGTCTCGTTCCGGAAAACGTATCGACGCCGAGGCCTCCGCTGGTTCTCAGGCTCAGATTGATTCTGCATTTGAGTCTACGGCAAGCATGACGTCTTACGGAGTTGATGGCTCGATATCCGGTCCTTCTGCGTTAAAAGAAAGCAGAGAACGACTTCAAAGCGCCAAAAAACGAAGAAGACAGGCAAATCAGGTTCGAAGTAGACAGCCGTTTTGGGCTGCACTTGCAAGCACCAAGGTTACCGTTATGAGAGAATATGAGCATTCCAGAGCTGTTTCAAAAACTACCCGCGGCCTTCCGATGACCGAGGATGACCTTCAGGGAATCACACTTGACGATGGTTTGGTTTGGATTACAAGCGTGGACAGTTCGACTATCAAATTTGCTGCTGGTGACTTGGCCACGGCGGAAGACAATTCGAGTTCGACCAGATGTGACGATGCACAGCTGGAAAGTAACGAAGTGGAACCATTCTACGTCTGTGTCAACGGAGCGTTATGGGCTACGACCAATATGTGCAAGGTCACCGATGGACCCAAGGGCACCAGCGCTGTTCAGTGGAGGGGTGAGATTTCTGGACTGGCTCCAAATTGTGCTTACACATGCTCTTTTGTACGCAACGACACAGAGGAAGAAATCTGTTCTTTAAGCGTTAAGACACCCGCAGCACCAGACACAGATCAGAGTACAATTTCCATGATGCCAACTCCGCCTCGCCCTTTCCATCGACCTTCCTCACCGACCACAACGCTGAGGAATTCAATTGCTAATGCGGAAGCAAAGCTGAACGAAAAGCGCTCTCGTTTGAAAAAGGCCAAAGGTGACCACAAGATTGCCATATCTCGCATCAAAAAGGAAGTAGACAATTACACCCATCGACTAAGCAGTGGGAGTGACGAAAACAAACAAAAACAACGATCATTACAACTAGAACGAAATATTCGCCAGACCGAGGAAGCCACGGCCGCTCTTGAAACGCAACTTGGCAGCTTGGACAAGATACCCGAGGAGGAGCTTGAAGAGTGGCAAAAGCAAAAGGCCGAATTCGATCAGGAAATGGAACGACTAAAATCCGCCAAAGAGGAACTATTGAACGCCCGTACATCTGTCTCCCGCGACCTCGCTAATCTTGAGTCGGATCTCGCCTCGTCTGTTCAAAAGCGCGACCGACTGCAAAGTCGTAAGACCCGGCTTAATGAACAGTATGAGAGAATCATCTCTGCCAATGCTCAAGGTCTGAACGAACGAGAAAGACGAGCTGCGGAGCAGTTTGCTCGGGAGCAAGAACAAGCTAAGATCGAAGCCAATTTCAATGAGCAGCTAGCAAGCATCACCCGGGCCGTTCAAGACTATCAACTGCGCACAAATCAGTTGTGGCAACAAGCGTCTGGCATCGAACAAGCCATACAGCAACAACAGCAACAGATGCTTTTTGAGACTGGGCCTCTGACTCCTGAGGGGATACTCCCTGGAACTCGTCATTTGCCAGAAGAAGGAGAAGAAGGCGAAGAGGACGAGCTCGACAATGGCCCTGCTTATAACAACTTGACCATCACGCCTGCCAACAGTCGGTCAATCTTGGGCGCGAGCTTCTCTGCGCTTAGATCTAGCCCGCAGACGTCTTCCTCGTTTCTTGCTGGCTCGACCTCTCAAACTGCCAGTCCGTTGCAAGCTACCCTTCAACAGCCGACCGGATACCAAGCCTCGCCTCGTGTGAACGTGAACAACTATTTTGGAGGACGCGATTTTGCGTATCGAGATCGGTCGTCTTCCAACCGCTCAGCACGTAGCAGCTTGTACGCCGATCTTGATATCGATATCAACCGCTACCTACTCGATCCGGTTGATCGCCTCAGTTCTGGATCCGACGGTAAAGGCCAAACCAGCCCGACTTATGGTCCTGTCGGCAGTCCGTTCACCCGAGCCGGAAGTCGTGGTAGTGGAGGCAGCAGTGGTAACAGCGGAAGTGGCAGTGGAAGCGGTTCTCCTCGGTCTACGCGGGCAGAAGGATTGTAATGTCATTACGCGCGCGGCAGCGGTCGTCTATACTTTGGTTTTCGTTCTGGATAATCCAATCTTCTTATCTTCTCTGTGCCTAGTGCGATGGTCTTGCGGAATGAACTTTTCGTCCTTTTAGCTGGTCGGTCAGTATTTTCGAACCGTGGTTCATCCACATTGACAAAGTCCTGGATGAATCCACATATGTATGTACTCTTTGACTAGATAGATAGATCAGCTCAGTGGCGGCATCGGAGCTTCAATCAAAAGATCCTGCCTGTTCATGCTTCTATTATACTCGTATCTGGATATCTAATTATTGTACACTATTTATTACATTCATTCCAACCTTCAGTTGCCGTCTCCGGGCGTGTCACGACGTCTCCTCGCCCATTTCCCAAAACCGTGTATCAGCATACATCAAACAGAAATCCTCTTTCGCATGTCGCCTTCCTTCTTCATTTATAGCATTTGTGCCGCCAGGGGCTATGATCCTGCGCACATTGCCTAGCACAATCATATGATCGTATACCTGCACCGATTTGTCGGGCAGATACTCGCATTCTAGAATAAGCGTGAAATCTCCTCCTTCTTTTTCTTTGGTATTCTCGTCGACGTCGTGATCATTACGCCGTCGACTTAGCCGCGGCAACAACACGGACTGATCCTCAATTTCAGTCGCATGATCTGTAAACTCAAACCGACCTAGTTCGACATTCTCATTTCCGCGCGAAAAAGTCCGCGCTAGCCTTGCCATTGACGCTGTTGGAGAGAGTACATGTACCAGAAATCGTCTAGAGGATTGTAGTGCTGTGAGGGTCTCGGAGGGTTGGCGTACGTTGAATGTTATTATTGGTGATGGGTGGAGGGTGACGGTGTTGAAGGAGGAGACGGTCATTCCTCTGGGCGCCGATTTGGATGATTGTGGAGAAGAAGAGGAGGAGGAGGAGGCAGTCACGATGGCGACGGGGTGAGGGATGCGGCGCATGAGAAGGCGGATTTTATGGGATAGGGAGGAGTCGTTTTGTTGTTGTGATTCTGGTGTTTGGTTGTATTTGAAGGGTGTCGATGAGAAGTGTCGATATCGACATATTGATGTCGTTAGTTTTTGATATGTGGGTTGTGAGTCTATCATATCTCGAAATCAGTAATCAATCTGGAGAGCTAGCACGAAGCTAGTACTTACTGCTGAATTCATGTAATATTCTTCTTTGCGCTGCTCGTCGCACGGAAAGCTGCGGCGATATCAGTAGCTTCATCTTGCTCTGTGATGTGGGCGCATAGAAGCCCCTTCGGAAATATGAGTACACGCGGCGTCTAGAGCGTCGCTCAAGTCATCATATCGTGTTCTAAAGAGATCAATGCTGATATCTGTTGTATATTATCTTCATGATGATCGAAAATCTATCGATCAAGTTAAAGTTGATTTAAGCCCGTTTTGGTTAGTGGGTGCTTACATAAGATAAACCTTAAATTATCTCGACCTCCGCAAGTTTTGTCGGACTTCCGCAACTACGACTCTGCGACTTTGTCAGTGTCAACAACGGTGTGCAATTGACTCAGCATACATACGAAGAAAGCCATGTCGCTCAACACCTCCTTCCGCCGTGCTACAACCGGCACCGGTCCCTCCAAGACCCTCCTCAAATCTACATCCACAACATCTCCATCAACATACATCTGCACCCAATGCCGACACGCAAGTCTCCTCCGCCGCCCCAAACGACCCTACACATTCACGCAACTCATCGCCCTCTCGGACGGAAGCACATTCCTGCACCGCACCACCTCGCCCACTCCCGTCTACCGCTCAACGCGCGACACACGCAACTCCCTACTTTGGAATCCGACGAGCAAGAAACTGCTAACCGTCGAGGACGATGAGGCGGGTCGCTTGGCCGCTTTCCGTGCGAAATTCGGAAGGAGTTTTGATGCCGTGGGAACCGCTGGAGAGGAGACTGCTGCTGCTGTTTCTGGAGGACCACCTACAGCGAAGGGCCAGAACGTCGATATGAAACAAGCGCAGGACGCGGCGATTGATGCTGCAGCTGAGAAGGCGCTGGCACAGGAGGAGGCAGACCTGCAAGAGGAGGAGGATAGCTTGTTGGATCTGATTAGTTCGTTTGGGCAGGACGATAATGGGAAGAAGAAATAGGGTTCTTGGTCTGATTGACCAAACTACATGCATACAAGGATATACCGAACAATCCGTCAGATACAGCAACTCCGTCTGGCATTCATGATTTCTTCTTTATTTCTTCTTTTTTTGTACTTTAAGTTTTCGATGTATATTAGAACCAATATCCGATTCTATTTTCTTGTGTTCCCTTTTCTGCACCAAACTAATCCAATGGGTGTTTTGCATTCAGAACTTGACTCAATCAAAACTCAAACTCATACTCGGCAGTCGTACTCGACCCGAAGCCATAGACACCTCCACGCCGCCAATTTTTTCGAGCATTAACATCAATAACCCTCCTAGTCCGTCCGCGGTTACGTCCACCGCTACTACCATCGAATTCATCCAATTCATGTGCCTCCTGATCATCGCCTGCACCCCTTGTAGGATTATAATGGAATGGTCGTCGAGCCCTAGGGTTCGCGCGCCGCAGCCATCGTCCAAAGGGTGTGCAGAAGATGGTTGCCAGGAGCCATATGAAACATAGCACTCCGAATGCGATTTTGGCGAAGTATGTAAATGCTTCGCTTTCTGCCATTTTATTTATTTGTCTAGGTTTGATGGGGTTAATATCTCAAGATTGGAGTTTCCCGTGTTGAGTTAGGTTTTTGTATGAGAGGAACTGTGTGAGGAAGTAAGAGTTGAATGATACATGTAGCGGACATACTCCCCATCTATATATGATTACTGGCCGCTCTATGTGTTTCCTTTTTGACATCCTTCTCCATCAAAACCTGCTGCTTTTGATACAGTCATCCTGGGCTTCCCTGTTCATTTCGAGAGCACCTAGGTATCTGGAAACCACGGGTGAGTGCCGCCGATATTGCTATTTTTCATGTAAATAAGATCTAATCGTAAGTATCATCATCGTTATCCCGCTTCTGCCACAAATCGAACACAGGATTGGTCTCATAGGCTCGTTTCGCAGGAGCGCTGCGACGTCTTCGTACTTCCGGCTCAGGTTGTGTGGCTGCGGGTGTGAATTGCGCTGGTTGAGGTTGAGCAGATTCAATAGGCCGAGTAGTAAAGATATAAAAAAGTGCATTCTTACATGTCAACATCTTGCAGCTTCTTTCACCTCCCTCCATGCCAGCATACATGAGACAGTCGTGCTTGACCCGGCTGATGGGGTGGGAGTGAGGCAGTATCAATCGTGTTACATGTGAATGGCTTTGAAGGTAGAAGCATGCTTATGGATCTAGAGTAAAGAAGAGAGTGATATCGATTAATCTACCGAGATAAGCAAAGAATCAATGTCATAGTCTGGCATGCTAGATACAGGTATTTGAAAAAGCCCCATCCAGCCCCGGAGTATCCATACCAATCTGCGTCAAGTTTCCAAGATCATCCTTCAAGAGTTGCTAGTCGTTACCGTGAACTGTCGACTGAATTTGGTGTTTGAGGTAGCTCAGTGTCGAATAATGCAACGTGCCATCCATCATCAATCAGTCCTTCTCCTCTTGAGCGAAGGCTGAACGTCATGAAAATGATTTATCAGAACCGCCCGATCCTTAATTCGATGACTATCACCTTGTTGCTCAAGCCAGGCTGCGGTCCCCGGATAATCTTTTTGAGACTGCTGATTGATTTCCTTAGACCTACGTTTCTTGCCATGTAAGGCCCGATAAAGCCTGTACATAACGTACCCTGCGAGATACAAAAAGCATAACATTGCAAAGAGGACCAAGAAAGGGGTCAGAAAGAGCTGCACTAGATTCCGCAGAATCTCGCACGGGCTGAACTTGATGCATTGAGGTCGCGATCGGGGTTGAGGACGGGATGGGAACATTGCGCTTTGTTCACAAGAGTCTCGTATTGTTGTAGTTTGAAAGGAGAGATCGTCAGACCGTATGGCTGCGTGAGGGTTTTGTTGGCTTGTCAATCTTTGTAGAGAGGTATCAGTGTGCAAAGAGGTGTGAGAGAAGGTAAAGAATTCACAATATATGTAGACATCCTTCTCTATTTATACCCTATTGTTTCGAGTCTCTGTTTCCTTGTTAACGGCTTTTTCCATCAGGATGACTGTTTTGGGTACCGCCAGACATTCTACAAAGAGTATAGTGAACAACGGTGATTGCCGTTAATGTTGCTGTTTGATATGACGTGATTGTCAAGCTGATTGCAGAATGTAGGGTTCACTCGTTATGATGACCCATCAGATTCTATACAGCTAGACTCAGAAAGGGTCCATTCATTTACAAAGAACGAAAAGAAATCTCATAGCAGTAATGGTATACTCGGTACAGATGTGTCGAAATCCCCATCTAATGTGTCTCCTCTGCTGCCACAGCAGCAGCAACAGCAGCAGCCCTCTCCTCTTCAGCATCGGTTGCAGATTTATTGTTAGACTCGACTGCTGCTGGTTCTTCTTCATGATTCTCCGGCTGAGGTGGATACAATGGGTTCCCTTCTTCTCCAGCATCGAGTTGCAGCAAGAAGCTCTCCCATAGTTCAATGAGCTAGAAATAGTAAGCAATGAATCTGCAAAACGTGTATGTGAATTATGTACCTCTTTCTGAGCCTCAACAGCTCCCTCCAAGAAAGTCTCTACACCCGATTTGAAATCCTCAACCTTCTCCTTCTCGAACCTCTCTAGTTCATTCCTCATCAATCGGCCCATATCCTCAAACAATAACCGACTCTGATGGACCTTTCGCTCTGCATCAGCCACATCAGCGTTGATCTGGTTGATACGGTCTTGTTGCGATTTTCCTTGTCGAAGCAATTTCTCTTGCGTGTGTCTTCTCTTTTGGAGCTCTGCTTCTGCCGCATGCCAGCTGTGAAATGACTTTTGTCGCTGAGAGAAAGCGGTCTTGATACTGCCAATAAGTCGGATATACTCGTCGATCGTAATTCCTAACGTAAGCACGTCTTGCTGGGCCTGTCGCTCATAGAGTTCACGTATCCGTAGCTGGAGCTCCGATAAACCTTCTAGTGGACCTGAAAGAGCCGGGGAAAGCTCAACTGCCGCTAAAGCATGGAGAGAAGCCGAAAAGTCACCGGCAGCCTCGGCGAGGCCTTTCCGCTGAGCAACAACAGTGTCGATGCCTTTCATCAATGCTTTGAGCTGATTCTCCAGAGCATCGAGATAGACTTTGCGATCATGGAACCACTACTTTATGTCAGCTTGACCAGCCTCGTAAGAGATGAAAAGGTACTCACATCATCATGCTCAATGAACTTGCCGCCTCCACCAACGGAGATACCCAAAGAACTAAACATGCCCTTGCTCTGACCGAGATCAGGCTCACGGTTCTCTTTATTCTTCACGTCCGCTCCAAAGGTCTCGCTCTCCAAGAATATCTTGAGATCTGCATCATGTTGAAGGATCGGATGCGCTGCAATCTTATTAACCATGCGCTCCAAAGCAGCTCTTCGAGATTCTACAAAGTTGGTATCGAAACGGCCAACGGCTTGTTTCTCTGGTGGCGGGGGAACAACGACACCGGGGTTGTTGTTGTGTAGCTGGTTGTAAATCCACAGAAAGTCTCTGTAGCGGCGACTGACTTCGAATTCTGGCCGACGGTATGCTTTTGACGTTGTCTATACGCGATTAGCTTAGCTAGATGTGAGATTTTGTTGAACTTACCTTGGTACGAATCTGATATACGATATGACTGCTAGTCAAATCGCCAACCTTGTGAGGATCGCCCACCGTAATGTTGAACGTCGGCTTGGCAGCTTGTTCAACACTTATACTAGGCTGAGTCTGTCTCTTCTGCGTCGCCTCAGCACCCGGGAACTGCACCGGCGGTGGATTGACGGTTCGTTGCTGTTCCTCGCTGCGGTCGACGGGTGCTCCGGCCGATGATTGCGCCGCCGAATAAGCTGGCTGCGCAACTCGTGCGCCTACTGCTTCTTTGAGTGGTGGTGTAGGCGCCTCCTCTGTTATAGTTGAATCTCCTAGTGGTCCCAAAGGATCGGAGGTGTCGTCGACAGCTTCCAGTTTGGTGACCTGCGCGCTGACTTTTCGCGATGTTCTGGGTCCACGGCGAGCGGGCGATTGAGGAATGGCTGAGGGTTCATGTGTCGTCGTTTGTGTGGTTGTAGAAGGGGTTGTTGAGCTCTCTGTCAATCACTTGTTAGCATGTAACGCCGTTATTCTGTCGGAGAGCGACACCTACCGGTTGGTCTGGTCGAGGTCGAGGGTTCGTCTGGCACCACTATCAGCTCAACGGCTCATGCATGATGGGAGATTACCTACCACCCCAGGGTGATTCGCCGCCATCCAAATCCATGCTTAAGCCCAATCGCGATTATCTTAAATAACCGAATCAAATATTGAACAGCTGGCAATGGGAGTTTAAGAGTATGAGGGAAGATGACGGAAGTCGGGGCTGTGTGGGGATGGCGGCCGCTTCTAAGCTCGTGGTTGGACAGGCAGCCGCATATTTACATCTGCATCTGCATAGTACACCTCTAGAATTAATTGAATGCAACATGTTATTCAAAATCTTTCATTATAACGTCCTCAGGATATTATCTTCATTGTACTACGAGATATTGGAAATCTTCAAAGGATGATTACCTCAGGTAGACTCATACGCATTGGTCGCATTATCCGATATTGTTTGCTCGTTCGCTATTTTGCCTTGTTGATATCCCATGGAAGTCCGAGTTTGTGCATTTCCACAGCAAGCTGGAAGAGCCAGTCCAGACTCTCGCACTGCGTCTTCGCCTTGGCGGGAGTATCACCCCAAACATAACTAACATGGTCAGTACCGTTATTTGACCTTGAACATACTCAGAGCTTACATTCCGTGACGACGAACCAACACCGCATATGTATCTGGGTTGGCGTTGATAGCTCTTTCGAGTCCTTCAGTAAGGTCCTCCTCAAAAGGGGTGTTTTCAATAATGGGGATCCGGAGCGTGTCGTGGTAGTTGTGCATTCCCTTTCCTTTCCCTTTAGGAATTCCCTTGATCTGCTCGATATTGCTAATCTCGAAGTAGCCCTCTTTCCCGTATTCCCGCTCCACCAACAATGTCACGAGCACAGCCCATTGGGAGTGGGTATGGATACAGCATCCGGCCCCGCGCTCGAAGGCAGTAAGAAACAAAGGCGTACAGTCGGATGGCTTTAGGTTCTTTGGTTTGCGAATATATTTCCTCTCGGAGGGCGGGTATTTGGGTGTTGGAAATTGCATCACAAACATGTTCTCAGGCTGTATGAGCTCCTTTTGCACGCCGGACGGGGCAATGAAAATGTGATCTCCATGACGGATTGACGTCTGCAAAGTCAACATAAGCGATTGGATCAATAGATCAAGAGCGATTGTTGTTGTATACACTTACCCCGCCACCAGTACCTGTAACCCATCCCCAAGTGTAGAACTTTCGGCACATCTCTGGGATCAGGTTTGCTGGATGTTGGGGATCCGAGGACTGGATAAGATGGTCATTGTTGTCCTCATTTTCGTGCCCGTTCGCAACGGCGACCTGGTCAGAAGTCTCTGCCATGATATGAAGAATTGGAACTGTTTATTCCATTCGTGGTTGTAAAGACACAACCTCAGTTGAATCTCGAAATTCTTTGGCCGCGGGGCATGATGTCGCAATCGCTGCTCTCATTGGTCAATCAGTCGCAACGACGGAGGGGCGCCTGATTGGGTGCTGCGTCAATACAGCAGTTTGAACTTTCTTCTCATAAAGTCGCTGACATAAGCCAGTCGCTCGCTCCGTATAACTACTATAGTAGCGCACACTGATCGATGTCTCTTAACGGACATAGCATGGCAGAGAATCAGCCAGATGTTGCAATGTGTCCAGTCCAGTGTCCAAAGAAGCCCATAGAACAGCGTGCGGAGAAGACTAAGTACGGCTGGGCTAAGCCGAGTGGAGTCGGCGTTCAATGTACGGGTTCAAGGCGCCGCATCTCAAAAAACAGCACATAATGTAAACAAGCAGAGTCGCGGGTAGTAGACTGAGATCATCGCAGGAATACAATGAAAAAAGCCAAAATAAAAAAAAAAATTCGACAATAAGGCCCTAAAGAAAGAACAAAAGAAAGAAAGAAGCAAGGAAGGAGCGACTGAAGGAACACTGCAGGAAGGCGGATTATCTAAACGAGGCTAATCCTAAAGAATCCACGGGAAGCTCACCCAACGGACCAGTGAGAAGAGGCCACCTTTGACGATTGCTTGGAGCTTCAAGTTATAAGCCAGACTTCCAGCACCCGCCCTCCACCACATCTTCCTTCCTCTCGTGTTGTTGTCGCTGCTGTTGTCTTTTGCCTCCCTCCACTGGAAGTTTGAAACTTGTCTTTCCATCTTCCACTTGTTTCTGGATAGCTGTTTGTCACCATGCGTTTCAACGCCGCTCTGACATCGGCCTTGGTCTCGTCGGCTGGCCTGATGGGCCATGTGCTCGCCGACGAGGTTGAAGTGCCGGCACCTGATGCCACTTCCTCTGCCATTGAGCGCCCTACCTTCACCGTGAGACTATTAACTTGATCCTTTGCTCTATCGCTTGCTAACAGCATCGCTTCTACAGCCCACATCCCTCAAGGCTCCTTTCCTAGAGCAGTTCACCGAAGACTGGAACAAGCGCTGGACTCCTTCCCATGCCAAGAAGGAGGATTCCACCTCAGATGAAGACTGGGCCTACGTCGGAGAATGGTCTGTTGAAGAGCCTACTGTCTTCAAGGGCATCGAAGGCGACAAGGGTTTGGTGCTAAAGAATCCCGCTGCGCATCACGCGATCTCGGCCAAGTTCCCCAAGAAGATTGACAACAAGGGCAAGACCCTCGTTGTTCAGTATGAAGTTAAGCCACAGAGTGAGTCTTGTCATAGTCACAGCTAAACCAATGCTAACGTTTCAGACTCCCTTGTTTGTGGTGGTGCCTACTTGAAGCTTCTCCAGGAGAACAAGAAGCTCCACGCCGAGGAATTCTCTAACGCCTCTCCCTATGTGATCATGTTTGGTCCCGACAAGTGCGGTAGCACCAACAAGGTAAGATTCATTGCAAGCAAGTTAGAATGAAAGACTGACTCGACTAGGTTCACTTCATCTTCAAACACAAGAACCCCAAGACTGGTGAATACGAGGAGAAGCACATGACCAGCCCACCAGTCCCTCGCACCGAGAAGACCACCTCTGTCTACACCCTCATTGTCAAGCCCGACCAGACCTTCGAGATCCTGATAAACGGCGACAACGTCAAAAACGGTACTCTCTTGGAGGACTTTGCTCCTCCCGTCAACCCTCCCAAGGAGATTGACGACCCTAAGGACAAGAAGCCCAGTGACTGGGTTGACGAAGCCAAGATCGCTGACCCCGAAGCTACCAAGCCTGAAGACTGGGATGAGGAGGCTCCTTATGAGATTGTCGACGAGGAAGCCACTAAGCCTGAAGACTGGTTGGAGGATGAGCCATTGACCATCGCTGACCCTGAGGCCGAGAAGCCCGAAGACTGGGACGACGAGGAAGATGGTGACTGGCTCGCTCCTACCGTCCCCAACCCCGCTTGTGCCGACGTCTCTGGCTGTGGCCCCTGGACCGCTCCTCTGAAGAAGAACCCTAACTACAAGGGCAAGTGGTCTGCACCTCTTATCGACAACCCCGCCTACAAGGGACCCTGGGCTCCTCGCAAGATCGCCAACCCTGACTACTTTGAGGACAAGACTCCTTCCAACTTTGAGCCTATGGGAGCTGTAAGTCTGAAAAGCCTTCGATCCAAGAATGCTAGCTAACTATTATAGATTGGATTCGAGCTCTGGACTATGCAGAACGATATCCTCTTCGACAACATCTACATTGGCCACTCTATCGAAGATGCTGCTGCTTTCCGCGAGGAGACCTACGTCGTAAAGAAGGCTATCGAGGTTGCTGAGGAAGAGGCCTCCAAGCCCAAGCCTGAGAAGAAGCCCGAGGCCGGCGTTACCTTCCAGGAGGACCCCGTTGCCTTTGTTCGTCAGAAGGTCGACCTTTTCGTCAGCCTCGTACAGCAAGACCCTATTGAGGCGGTCAAGACTGTTCCCGAAGTCGCCGGCGGTTTGGGTGCTATCTTGCTTGCTACCATCTTGTTCATCTTTGGCGCGATTACCGCCAGCAGCCCTGCTCCTACTAAGGCTGCCGAGAAGGGCAAGGCCGCCGCTACTGCTACCAAGGAGAAGGCTGCTCAGGCTGTCAGCTCTGCCACTGACGCTGCTAAGAGCGCTACCAAGCGTACCACCCGATCCTCTGCCGAGTAAATAAATCGAGAGAGGAGAGTCATTTCGTGATATACCATGCAGCCTGTACTGCACCCACTCTGAGTCCGTTTCTCGTTTCAAACAATGGTCAAACCAAGATCATAGGAGAGTCATACAGCAGCAGATACAAAAGGGGTTTTGCTATTCGTTAATGGATTCGACAGTTCTGTTTAGGAAGGCGTTAGTCTCTTTGTCTTTGCTTGCAGCACGTGTATACTGTTCTTATGCATTCAATATCACCATGTTTCTAAATGTTCATTACTTCTAAATGGAGGTTTTAATAAGAATATACGATGATACCGAATCAAACCGCGTCGTTGTCCCGCTGATCCCGCATTATCCATGTTATCCGTGAAGCGCGGAATGCCCTCGGCAGGAAGCCGAGCGACCGAGAGTAGCCTACAGTAGCCTTTTGTAGCCGTTGACTGTAATTGTATCGAACTGAGTATATCCTCATATCAACTGCCTGGAGAATACACGGGTCATTCTGAATGCAACTGAGATAGACATTTAACAATTTCGTACAAACAATAAAATGCGGTAATAGACAGCAGCGGTGGACCAGCGGTGGGCTCTCTAATCAGGGAGATAGGCGTTTCTCAGCGGGAGCAGCTCGGAAATGTCCGTTGCTTCGGCGACCCCAGCCAATCAACTTTACCTCGGTGGGAGCTCCCAGCTTGCGGGTTGAACGGGTTTGTGGGGGATAAGGGCGCGCCAGCAACCTCTCTGTTACATACATCTACGTAGTACTTCTAGTTCTACTTCTGCTTCCTCCCAGACTATTTCTAGTTTCTTCATCCCTACTCTCGAATTTCCTCAAGTGCGTCTGGTCTGTGATTGTTGCCCCTACACAAGTACATCATAACATGGCCGCTCGTCGTTCTCTGGCCCGGGGTATTCCCGCTCTCCGCACAGTCTCTCCCCGCATTGGCCTCACCACGAAACCAGTCGCTGGAACGTGGGCGACCTCGAAATCGCCATCGTCACTGTCGCAGTCCGTGGCGTCGCAAAAGACCAGAAGACACATTCACATTACTGCTCGTCGCTCCTCCCAGCAGCAGTACGGCACCCAATCTGCCGCTTCTACCACCACCGAATATCCTACATCCCACGAACCAATCACAAGCCCACTCGACACGACCAACTTCATCGACAACGAATTCGTCACCTCCAAGGCGTCCGAATGGATTGATTTGCACGACCCTGCTACAAATAATCTCGTAACTCGTGTCCCCCAGAGCACAGATGAAGAGCTCAAGGCCGCTGTCGCCTCAGCTGAGAAGGCTTTCCCTGCGTGGCGAGCTACCAGCATCATCGCCAGGCAAGAGATTATGTTCAAGTTTGTGAGCTTGATTCGTCGTGATTGGGATCGACTTGCGGCTTCTATTACCCTTGAGCAGGGTAAGACATTTGCCGATGCTAAGGGTGATGTCCTCCGTGGTCTGCAGGTTGCCGAGACGGCCTGTGGTATCACCTCTCAGATCACTGGAGATATTCTCGAGGTTGCCAAGGATATGGAGACTCGCAGCTACCGAGAGCCTCTTGGTGTCGTTGCTGCTATTTGCCCTTTTAGTGAGTCTCTGCCAATAAGTTGTCTATGGTCATGAAGCTGACATGTCTAGACTTCCCTGCTATGATCCCTCTCTGGTGTATCCCCGTTGCCACCGTCACTGGAAACACCATCGTCATCAAACCCTCTGAACGTGACCCCGGTGCGGCCATGATCCTGGCCGAGCTCGCCCGTGAAGCCGGTTTCCCGCCCGGTGTTATCAACATCGTCCATGGCGCCCACAAAACCGTAAACTTCATCCTCGACGAGCCCGCTATCAAGGCTATCTCCTTCGTCGGCGGCAACAAAGCCGGCGAATACATCTACTCCCGCGGCAGCGCCAACGGTAAGCGCGTACAGGCCAACCTGGGCGCCAAGAACCACGCCACCGTTCTCCCCGACAGCAACAAGAACCATGCCCTAAACGCCATTACCGGTGCCGCCTTTGGGGCTGCTGGTCAGCGATGCATGGCTCTGAGCACATTGGTGATGGTCGGCGAGACCAAGGAATGGCTGCCCGAGCTTGCAGAGCGCGCAAAGCAGCTTCAGGTCAATGGCGGATTTGAGGCTGGTGCTGATCTCGGCCCTGTTATCAGCCCGCACAGCAAGAAGCGTATTGAGGATTTGATTGCTTCTGCGGAGAAGGAGGGTGCCACTATTCTTTTGGATGGTCGGGGCTACAAGCCGGAGAAGTATCCTAACGGAAACTGGGTATGCAGGTCTCCTTTGCTTTGAAAACTTTTCTTTGAGGATCGGTATAATTAATGCTATGGCAGATCGCCCCCACAATCATCACAAACGTTACGCCCGACATGACCTGCTACAAAGAAGAAATCTTCGGCCCCGTCCTTGTCTGCCTCAACGTCGAAACCCTCGACGACGCCATCGCACTCACCAACGCCAACGACTACGGCAACGGCGCCGCCATCTTCACCACCTCCGGCTCTTCTGCGTCCCGATTCCAAAAGAACATCGAAGCGGGACAACTAGGCATCAACGTGCCGATTCCTGTTCCTTTGCCCATGTTCTCTTTCACCGGAAACAAGAAGAGTGTCGCTGGTGGCGGTGCAAACACTTTCTACGGTAAACCCGGTTTGCAGTTTTATACTCAGCAAAAGACCGTGACGAGTTTGTGGCGTAGTGAGGATGCTTCGCATACCCGTGCTAGTGTTGTTATGCCTACCCATAAATAGGTATCAGTCTGTATGTAATTGGCGTTGCTTCCTATGTGATTACCCAATGTGGTCATTTAGTTTTTCAAAAAAATTAAAAAAAGAAAAAAAAAGAAAAAAAAAACCAGTATGGAATAATTGGCGATCTTATAATTGCAATGCATTGGTGTTCATATCGAAAACGATCTAACTACACAAGCAAGATCGAATGGTCCGTCTTTGATGTGTATCAAAATTCACTGCACTTGACATGTCATCGTGAAAATAGAGAGGAGACTCTATATCAGGCCGCTGCAACTCTACTAACCCTGAAAGTCGTATACCAAGCGTCCAAAGAGGTACTTGCCCTCTTGGGTAGCAACGACGAGACGACGGCTGTGGTATCGCTGGCCATTGATAGTCTCAAAGCCCCAGATCTAACAATTGTCAGTATATGTTTTACAACAGAAACTTCACGACAGAAAGGGACAATGCATACCTGCTCAGCAGACCATGGAGCCTCCTCACTCCTCACAAAGCTTTGCAACCACAACCCCTCACCCTCTGGATAAGTCACGCCATCCTTCTCCTGCACATCATCCACCAAAAACCCCTGGGGATCTTCCTCGCCGTCAACCGTAATCTCACCCCTCAAAAACCTCTGGATCTTCTCCTCCTTGGGCTCCGTTTGCACCTCAAACACGGGCCTTATTTTGCCATCTGCACCCTTCTGTCCACGAACAAGCCGACTCTGAGCCGCACATTTCCCAAATGTGCGATCCTTGTGTTCGCGAACACGCCAGTCTGTGGTGCGCGATTCGGTGGACTTTATGCCGCCTGTGGCGGTCTGGTCGATGTTGATTTTTGTGATGGGGGCGTTGGAGGGGTCGTCGGCGTTGGGCTCGACGTGTTGGGTGACGGCGAGGGTTATGGTGGCGACGCCGATTGCTTTGCGGGTTAGCCAGCCGATGCCTTGCTGTAATACCCGTCAGTTAGTATGGGATGTTTGCGGGTGTCTTGAGGAGGGGTAATTTACGAGAGCGAGGAGGGCGTCAGTGTCGGTGGAGAGGGTTTTGTTCTGGAAAATATCAGTATTCTCTTGCTATTGGTGATAATGGGAATGAAATGACTTACCAGAATCCAGGTCCCATTGAGGTTCTGGATGGTAGTGTCTGCGGGGGCAGCCATGTTGGATGATGGATGTTATGGATGGCACGAGATAGGTAGAGTATGATACTATCGCCAGATGCGAGATCTAACAATTAATGAGAAGAGTAAGGTCAGAGGTAAAGGTAGAAAAAGACCAAAGGCACCGCCTGATATTTATAATCTAGTTCCAGCAAGGCAACCGGCGTTCATGAATCATGTGAAAGCAAAAACAAACGTTCCTGCATCAACATGAACCAATTGCGTGTCCTCACAACATCGAACGAAGTTATTGCCTAATTTGTTCAAGTCAATCTGCTCGCAACCCTCGCTATCGCTTTGGACTTAGGTGGTCCGAGGTATCCAAAGGCGCAATGACAAGAGAGCTGAGGACACTTCCTTACGTACATTGATTTGCATGTGCCTGGTTCCCCGCTCCCCGCTCTTGGGATTTACACTATGTCACCATACTACTCTGGATACAGTCCTACAATGTTCTTTATACGTTTGACTCGTGGACGATGGAACTTAATGATGTAATTATACATTCTGTTCGACGGAATAATCTGCTTCGAGCCACAAGGATTGACGGCCCGAATATACGCCCTGGCCGATATCGTTCCTTTGTTGCAATCGGCTGTTATTGCTTTCCGTAACAATGCATTCATTGCCCGTCGCTTGTAATCGCTGAGAAAAAAAAAAGCATTGAGTTTTTCATCGCCTAATATTGACCCTATGCATATTGAAGTGATTACTCCAGCCAGCCTCAGGGCTTGAGTGGGACGGTGCCTCGGTCAGTGTGATGAGTGCTGCTTGCCAGATCGACTCGAGAGCTTGGAGGAACATAGATTTCAGTTCAAGTAATGGCACAATGCAGTTCGATCCAATAACACACTGGCTATCGTCGACTAATCTGGGATATCGTGAATGACTGAATGTTGTAAGCAAGTCGTACGGTAGAAATAAGAAAATGGCGGAGTTGGGTAAGCTTTGAGCTGCCCCTGCGGTCCCGCTAAGAACTAAGCCCAATCGCGCCTTCCGAGTCAACAACAACTCTTCTTCGTTCAATTCAACGTGTGATATACAACACATTAAGAGAAACCATGTCGCTGAATAAGAAATATGCCAATTTACCCGATCTGGTGTGTCCAAACATCTGCCCTGGCTCTACCAGCTCCAACTAATCCGTCCAGGACCTTGCACCAGATGTATACGAAACTCCAGACTTGACCGATGGCGCATCCACAGTTCCAGTATGTCTGGTCTACGCTCTACAAAACTATCGTAGGATCAGCTAATTCGGTTATAGACGACAACTGTACGCACGAACTCCGACTCAGACGATGAATCTAACCCCGATATCGACCGCAACAACCTCAACGCTGATGAGGCAAGACTACACTTCCTCCGCGCCAGCGGCGTGAATGCCCGCGAAGTCGACTTTTCGGATACAATCGCCACAAAGCGGAAAGCATACAAATCGCGCTCGGGGCATCGAAGACGTCGCCGTGATGATGGGACAGAGGAGATCGGGGATGTCAGTGACAGCGATGCGGAGGGTCAGGAGTCGTTTGAGCGGAAGTTGGCCCGACTCAGAAGGGAGACGGAGGAGCTGAAGGCTCAGATGGAGAGGAGAGACCAGGTGAGGCAGAATGGTGGGCCGGGAAATGAAGAGGAAGATAATGATGGGATCGACGAATTGAGCAAGGCTTTGGATAGTATCCATTACTCGTCTACACGGGCCAATGCTACATCGGACGCTCTTCTTTCGCGGAAACTGGCAGCAGCTGTAAACGCATCAAAGGACACCAACACAGCGAATAAGAAGAAACCCCCGTCTCAAGCTACATTGCCAGCACCGGTATCAGGTCTTCTCGAACATGCTGCATCCTTTGATACTCGTCTTACCCTGATGGAAGCTGCATTGGGCATCTCAAGCGGCTCGAATCCATTCTTCGCAGCAAACGACGCTCGACCACGACTACAACCCGTGCTCCCTGCCCTGGAACATCTCACATCCCAGATAACCGCGCTAACAGGCACCCTCGGCGGACCAACCACCTCCTCCACCACCGCCACCACCACCACAACAACAACCGCACAACTCGAATCCTTATCCTCACGCATCAAGCGCCTCACTGCCGACGCCGAGAATCTCGCCAACGCCCGCCGCCACGCCAGCGAAGTCGCAGCTAGAGCAGTTCCCGACTCTCCTTCCGGTGCCGGCGGCGGCGATGCATCAACATCCTCCGGCGGTACAGAAGTCAACAACAGCACAGAATCCAACACCCAGCGCGAAGAGCAAGCCGCCAAAATCCAAGCCCTCTACGCAACTCTCCCAACCATTCAGTCCCTCCACCCTCTTCTTCCCAGCGTCCTCGAACGTCTCCGCAGCTTACGCGCAATACATGCCGGCGCCGCACAAGCCAGCGAGACTCTCGACGCCCTAGAAAAGGATCAAGCAGAAATGAGTAAAGAGATTGAACAATGGCGCGAAGGGCTGGAAACCGTCGAAGGCAAAATTCGCGAAAGTGAGGTGTCGATGAAGAAGAATATTGAGTATGTGGGACCGTGGGTGGAGGATTTGAAGAAGAGGATGGATAGGTTGGAGCAATTTTGACTTTAAAAAAGTGCATCTTGTAAATGAGGAGGGGGGGGGGGGGGGGGGTCGAGTATTTTAGATACCCTTGCCTGAACATGTATTTTGAATTTGTGATTTGTATAATTCCATGGCGAAGTTGACCGGGTTGAAAAACAAACAACCTACCATCTATTCGTCTATTTATCTATCTAATGCATTCCAAGTCATCGACCCATGAGAAGAGGAGGAAGTGGAAGAGAAAAATGGCCGCTAAAAATCAAAAGAGAATCTATAAATCGAGGGAAAAAAAACAGGATTATAGCAATGGGTTCTGTTTGTATTCCGCTGCGGCCGGAGCGTTGTCTTTCTTCTGAGCGGCGCTCTGGGGGTCTTGCTCGGCGACGGCGGCTTCAACACGAGAGTGACCCACTTCAGTCTTAACGGCGGGCTCTTCGCCTTCGCCGGCTTCTTCTTCGGCAAGGAACTTCTCGGCTTCGAGGGCGGCGATACAGCCGGAGCCTGTTTTCATGTCAGCAACGGATCGAAGTAAAAGTATATTTGGGGAGATTACGTACCTGCGCTGGTAATGGCCTGTCGGTAACGCTTGTCCTGCACGTCACCGGCTGCGAACACACCAGGAACAGAAGTGTAGCTTGTTCCGGGCTGGGTAACGACGTAGCCTTCGCTGTCCAACTCAATCTGGCCCTTGACCAAGGCAGTTGCGGGGTCGTGGCCAACAGCGTAGAACAAACCATTGGCATCGAGAGTTTCTTCCTCGCCAGTGACCACATTCTTGACCTTGAGATGGGTCATGAGTCCTCGGGGACCCTCCTCACCAACAACCTGCGTAGCAACACTGTTGAAGCGCACTGTAACCTTGGGATTGGCCAACAGACGGTTGGCCATGGCTTTACTAGCACGCAGCTTATCCTTGCGCACAAGCACAGTAACATGGCTACCGTACTTGGTCAAGAACATAGCCTCCTCAGCAGCAGAGTCACCACCACCAATCACGAACAAAGGCTTGTTACGGAAAATCGGCACTGCACCATCGCAAACAGCGCATGCCGAAATACCATTCTGCCAGTACTGTTCCTCGCCGGGGAGATCGAGACGGCGGGCATTAGCGCCTGTGGCGATAATGACTGCGTCTGCGGTGTGTGCGGGTTCTTCATCGGGACCATCGGACCATTCCTTCCACAGCTGGAAAGGGCGCTTGCTGAAGTCGACGCGAGTGATGGTCTCGGTGATAATCTCCGTTCCGAATCGCTTGGATTGGTTGCGCATGTTGTCCATGAGTTCGGAGCCGCCGATACCGTTAGGGAAACCGGGGAAGTTCTCGATATCGGTGGTGGTGGTCAATTGACCACCGGCTGCGGTCCCTCCTGCAAGCATACCCTCGTACATGACGGGTTGCAGCTCGGCTCGCGAGAGGTAGATGGCTGCCGTATGGGCAGCAGGGCCGGAGCCAATGACTTCAACTGTTTAGCACATTTTCTCCTCGATTGATTTATGTTCTGAAAGACCGTGTACATACTGACGACCTTAGAGTGAACCATCTTTCTTTGTGAACCGGCGCGCAGTGGCGTTACCGAAGCTGATGATGATGTGGTGTTTTGCTGCAAAGACGACGCGGCCGCAGCAGAAGCTCCCAGAGATCTAAAAGAAAAAGAAGAAAAACGTCGAAAAGCCGAGGAAAACACGGTGAATAGTTGTATCGCTCAGCGAGTGAGCGAAGTAAGCGGGGTTGGTTGTCGGTAGGAGATTTCGAGGGGCAACAAAATCTGCTGTATGGGTCAGTTAGATACAGCCGAAAAGTCAATTTTCGACGGGCGAACAGAGTAAATATACTCACGTCAGACACAGTAGTAACCTGGTGCGAAATAATGCAAAGACGAGACCAAATGATTTATCATCCGAAGAGTCGAAAGTTGCACGATGGTTCTTTCCACTGCGACATTGGTCACGTGCGCCGAAATCTTGCTTACCAACCGCCGACTGTCTCGACCACCAGATTAAATAACCCACCAATCCGTCGCGGCGTCGCCCCTTTCACAATTCGAGAACCCTCGCTCCACAGAACCACAGAGTCCACCCTGTAGATGCTGGATACGGTCCTCATAGGCCGTGGCATCATCTGCCGCGAATCATCCCGAGCCGATGATTCTCGTCAGCGATTGATAACGATTCGACCCACTGTCTGGTGCTAGATCTTGATTCTTGATAAGCATACAGTACGCAAGATGGGGCCGGCTTTCTTTTCGCCCAGGCTTCGGCCCTGTCGATTGCCAGGTATGCCAGTCTGAAAATGAAGATATTCACAATTGTAAACAAAGGACTTTTAGTACGTCATGATAAGTAGTATATGGTAGGCAGGCATTTAGGCAGCATCCCCATCTGAACTTCAAAATGGAGAGCAGGGCCCAGCAAAGCCTGCATAGTCAAACTCTGCATCGTCCTGTTCGACTAATTCAAAGCAAGCTTGATCATCAGTGAAATTTCAGGCAAGATGAGTCATTATATCTTTAATTGTGTTATCTGTGGTCAATATGTTTATCCCTCGAGCGGTTCCGAGGCCTGGCTGCAAAGATATCGGATCCGTAAGTCTATTCATAGTTGAGATTCGCACTCTAAGGTTAACATTTACAGTTTATTCTAGTCCAGAGGGAACACTTGTCTCTGGCGTTGGTCTTTACGGAAATCCTCGTGGAGGCACCTTTGTAGTGCCTTTGGAATATGCTGCAAGACGGGATGATCCAGGATGTCGTCTCCATGAAATTGTCGTGATGACTCATGATCCTTTCGAGCAGTGTCATGGCTTCATCTTCCACGAGGCCTGTTGGTCGCTTCTGGAAAAGACACATTATGCTCAACCAGTTCCATACTCGCGACTTTACGAGGTTTGCAAGTCGATGCCATTCCCATTGCGAGATTATGGCCTGAGCTTTGGTCATGACTTTGGCGGGCTCGTCCTTGTAGATAACAAAAATCATTATTCATGGGAGGACAGGGTCTTCGAGAGGGACTCTCCAAACTCCAAACAGCTTCGACTCACCTTTAGGAATCCATTGAATGTGCCAGAAGTTGGACAGCATCTCAAAAACCGACCTCGGGTCATACCACCATCAAGAAATCTCTGTTGTACAAGGCAGGCCAGACAGAATAGAGACAATTTCAGCAAGTCACCTTCAGAGAAAGACACCTTCGGCGAGTTACTTTCGAGTTCGGACACCTTCAGTAGGTTGCCTATAGAGATACGCGATATGATGCATATCTACTTCCTACTTCAGATGTATGCAACTTTCGTCTAGCCTCAAAGACATTTTTCTCTGTTGTGGAAGATCAACGATTCTGGGCCACCTGATTCAGTCCGCATTCCGATCGCGCTTGGCTACCTGAATTATGGAATCCATCGGGACGAAAAGATTGGAAATGGCTCTATCGATGCACAAACGATACCCATTTAAAGTTTGCGTTCCGGAATAGGAAGAGAGTGTGGAATTTGGCTGAAAATCTCAGGGATCTAGCTAGTCTGCAGTGGATGAAACCATCTTCAACATTCATGCAGCATAGAAAGGTCAGTTCGGGCTATCGACAAGTCAGTGGAGATTTGATGCTGGCAAATTTTGCTCATGGTTTTAATGAAGGCTGTCGTCTCTTGCATCAGCAATACGTATCCATTCCACAATCGCTTACCCAAATTGTGTTCTCCGCTGTTCATGTTGGTGATACCGAGTATATCTCAGGTGTACGATTTGTTTCGTCTGAAGGGACTGCCATAAAATTCGGCTACTGGTTAGAGAAGAAAATGTACTCTGCGAATATCACGAGTCTATGGAGGTTTCACGTCGCGGCAGGTTCAAGAGGCATCCAAGCATTGCAAGTCATCGCCGATGAGCAGCATAAATCTCAATGGTGCGGTCTTCTGGATGAATGTCCTAAGACACGATATCTTGCGGTTTCTAAGCCTGTCAAGGCTTTGAAATTGGGGTTTGATGTAAGTAACAGTCAAGCCCCATGGTTATTTTTTTCTAAAAAATAAAATTACATGTGCTGTAGACTCACGGAAATATAGGGATGCAAAATGGTCAGTCTTGGAATTGAATATGAAGATTCATCTGCCAATGATCAATCGATTGAGGAGACGAAGTCATTGAGAGACGTAGAATTGTGGTTTCCCGGTATCCCAGGCCATCATTTATTTTTGAATGAGTATCCGGCTCTAATGGCTGATTACTATCGTCCATTATGCTGGGTCTCGTTCGGAGGTGCAGGCGGAGAATACCTCAAGTCCCTAACGGGGATGATGGCATATGGCAGAGGAAGTATACATCACATAGAATTCAGTTATGACACGAATGATGTACCAGCACAGATTCGAAAGCAAAACGTCTATGGAATTTTCAAAGGTCAGACAACGACACATTTCCCCATTGACGGAGCAAGCGGAGAAACTATCGACGCTGTAGTAGTTCGTCTGGAATACGTGACTTCACCAAGCGCATATAGCTATGCTAAACACGGTGCATTGACTTCCCTCAAGGTAACTCAGAAATCTACTAAACACTCCAGGATTTTCAGCTTACTGTCCCTAGATTTCCACGAATCGTGGGCGACATTGTACTTTTGGTTCACCTAGAAATGGAGAAGATATTAAAAAGCATGCTATAAACATTACACGTGGAACCACTATTACTGGATTCTACTTTAGCCGGGTACGTCTATTCTACGCTTTCCCCAGCCCTGACTTATCATATACTTAGCATAACCAATGGGGAATAACCTGCCTCGGTGTCATATCGGAGGTCATTGGGAACAAGACAGACAGTAAGTCGGTCTGATGACATATCAGCAACTAAGTATTTGGCGGCAACTGAGGGCCATTGTTATATCTAGCGAGTGCTGACGGACAGACATTTCAGCAGTCTCTTAGTCGATTGAATGGGTGGGCGAGACGTCTTGATATTGGATGAGAAGGCTTTGCTAATGTTCGCATTCTGACTTCCTGAATGACTCTGTACTGTGCAATTCTAGGTTCCTGTCGGTCAAGAAGCCCGCTCTTTTGATTGTAATCACGTCCAATGGCGGAGGGTACGACTCCAGAGCGAAGTCTTGTTGAAATTATCTAGGTAGATGAGTCAATGAAATAGGATTCGAGTTTGCCTTCTCAAAGACGTTCGTCGTCAATGCAAGTGATAAGATGTACATGGAAAAATACACAATTCCTCCCCCTTCATTTTCGGTTTCAACCCGGGATTCCTCCAGACAACTCTATTTGATATTGCCGCCGGTTTTGTCTCCTCCACCGAAGATAATGGATCTGGCCAGGTATAAAAAAGAATAATAAGAAACCGGCGCTAGAGTTTCAGTCAGGACATGGACAATCAGAAGTTAGACATAGATCAAATAACGACATACACTAAAAGGAGTACCAGGCTGCCAGCAATACCAAACATCATCAAAATAATCTTGTTGATGTTGGGGTCTCAAATATATGTTCAGCAACAATTGTATCTTTTGAGGCACTTTTCCAAAGACGAGATGCATACCCTCGAGGTGGAAACTTTGAGCCACCAGAAATGGTTGTGACAGGGGCAGAGGCCGCAAGGCTTGCCCAACACGCGTATAATATGACGTAGATAGTGCAGCTCATTCTGTTGCTGCTGTCAATAATAATTGAATGATTGTTGTTGTTGTTGTTGTTGTTGTTGTTGTTGTAGCTGTAGGAGGAAGTACTATGGCTGATGGTTGTTGCTTAAGCTGAAAGACGATAAGAGAATAGAATAAACGCAGGAGTATCTACGTGAAGGGAATGGTGAAGATGAGGGCATGTGACCTATTCGCATTCGTGATCAGGCAACAAGACAGCCACCTAGGCACTGTCGGTCTTGGTAGAAGCACACCAAGGGGGATGTCTCTCAGATCTGGCACGAAGGTAATCGTAGAGGACAATATCCCGAGATCTTCGTTTCCAAGTGATGATATCCTTCTGAGGGTCTGGGTTCCTTCTCTGGACACAGCAGTCAGAACCTCTGCTGCAGTGCATGAACACCGAAATTTCACCCAGCCTATGTGTCTTTCTTGCTCTATAACAGCACCCACAATCATAGGCACAGCATCCACCACGAGCCCTGCATGCTTTCTGGACTTGTTCCTGGGTATATGACAAATGCCCTTCTACATACAAATCATGATGTCGAATGTAGGAACCCTTGGGCTTGTCGAATAGGTGCTCATGATGATCTCGAGTATGAAACCACCACTTTTTATTGTACATTCTCAGACTATCTTGAAGGTCGTCCATGGTTTATTGTTGTTCTTCGGTCAACACATCGCCGTTCCTCTGGCATTGTTCGAGTCGATTTCTGGCAGCGAGATCTCTAAGCTCGCTCTGAACGAGTATAAATGTTTTCAGTTCGTTGTTCATGGCGTCTTCGACCCATTTTCTTTGCGCTTTCCTGTTGGCGGGGGTTTCGAATACTCTGGCGACCTTCTGAACCTTGACAGCAGCTCCGACTTGCCCACGGTCAACGAGAGCTTTTTCGATTTTCGTAAACATTGTAATTGACTGGTCGAAATAGTAGTAGATGTAATACAATTGATGCGGGAGGTCTGAGTTGAGTATACAGCGTACTTGAATTAGTCGTGTAAAGAGATATAACTAAAGGCAGCTGAAATCAGTGTGGAATACGAGTACGGAACAGCGAGAGGTTGTCGGGAGGAGCGAGGTTTGCTGGTTATGTACTGAGCGAGCGCCGATTCAGGCAGCAACTAGTGATGCCTGTTCTGCTTGCATTTACTGCCATCCTCTATTTTGACGAGGAACTGCTACGTTGTAATCTTCGGGTTACTAGGCAGGCCCAGGTTGCCTAAAAGCCAATATTTCAGTCATGGATGTCTATATCTTCGAGAACGTCAAGTGTAACGATTCTTAATGTCGATGACCGGTCTCTATGAGAAGAGTGTAGCTAATTTGTGACATACAAAGTAGAAGAACTAGGTGTGGAATACCTAGATAGTACTCCCTTTACGGTGCAGCATTCATTGTGCATCTCTTGACCCTAACCTATTTGTCCAGGCCAATACCTCAAGGACTTAGGGTTGTTGGGCTAGACATCTAGCGTAGATGAAAGGAGCGATTGAGACGTTCGACATCAGGCAAGTTAGGGCACGTGCACTCGTCATACTGTGGAAAGTACTTAGGAGCATCTCTAGATCCGTACCTGTATGTAGTAGGAGAGGCCAGGCGAGACAAGATATCTAAGGAGAGAAAGCGCCTTTACCATAAAAGGAAATTGAACGATGTCGAGCTCTAACAGGGCAACTAGTGTCACGTGTGTACGTCGGGTGCTTTAGCCCGCTCGAATCAAAAGGTGTTTGCTTTGCAAATGAACAGCTACAGAGTTCACCAATACAATATCGACATGGCGTCCAATCCCTTAATGCCCGAGTGCAAGCAATTTGGATGGATTCAATAATTGGATAGTATTCAAAAAGTACTATGATGCGAACAAGCCTGCTATGCAGGATGATATAACCAAGAGAACAGAAAGTACGCTGGATGATGAATGCATAAGAAATGCCTGGGTATCGAGTTTGTACACTTTTCATCAAACATTGAAGTGCGACTGAAAAACATGAAATAAAGATGCAAGAAAAATCAAAAAAACAAAAAGATTTCCCGTCATTAGACAAGACCCAACCACTTCTTCCTTTTGGGCGGCGTTTCTGGATCCTCATCACTGTACGCCTCATCGTCATACTGCTGCGATTCTTGCTGGTAAGGATGGGACTGCTGCACGCCATGAGCAGCAGCTTGATGGTATTCCTCCTCATACTCGTCATCATCTTCATAAGCATATGAGCCCCCATTCGCATCTCTCGCCTGCTGTGGACTACCGGCATGGTGCTGCTCCTGATGTTCTTCATGGTGATCATCGTGTTGTTGCGGATGTTGACCACGTTTAGGCTTCCCTCTACCAAGCCACTTCTTCCACCCTTTTCTTATAGGCTGTGGCTCTGGATCGAAGCCGTCACCTTCGAACCACAGGGCTGGAACGAGGAGTTTGTATGGAGTTGTGATACCGGCGGGATCTTGGGGGTTGACTTCACAGTTCAATGTGATATCTAATCCGCCTTCGAGGTTGACAAATTTTTCTCCTTCGGTGTCCGGAGCTGCCTTTTTGGATGCTTTGGTAGAGAGATCGGTGGTTCGACGATGGAATGGGCTTGGTCGTGGCTCGTCGGATGCGGCGAAGTAGCTGTCGCCGTTCTCCGGTGGGCGGTGTGTAGCGGTAGCGTCGGTGCTGAAGCGACGTCGTTGCGCGTTGTCGAGGTTGAAGTCTTTTGTTGGTGGAGGACCTCTGCCGGACAGACGTCGAAGTAAGCCGGTGGTTGGACGGGGTTGACTCTCTCCGCGACCCAGAGACAGAGTTCGTTTGAGTAGTCCTGGTCGTGCACTGTCTGGTTCGATGTCAGGTGTTTCGACAGGTGTTGGTGGTGTCGGTGGGGGAGTCGTTCCTGTAGATCGTTAGGGCTAAAAAGCTAGAAGGCGCAAGGTAGGAAAAGCTTACCTGGATGATACTCGCGAATAGAACACCAGTTCCTCCGCGGAAGCAATCTCTTATTGTTCCTATTCTTACCGTCCACATCATGAGTGAAAATGGGAATCATATCTTCATCCGTATTCGAGTCCATATGATGGATCTTGTTTCGCTTGTTGAGGAAATCTGCTAGCATTTCGGGAGGCGGTGCATTCACAATAGCGGAGGAAATGACATTTGGCATGTAGCGGTAATCTTTGTCTTTGGAGATACCAAGAGTAGGATTTGAGTAGAATTGGCCGATGGCAGCGAGATGGACGTCCCCACTGTTCAAATTAGTAATTGAGATGATTGCCAGAATGGAGAACAACAGTGCATACCCTAGTATTGTGATGCGCACGGACTTCTCCGCAGCGAGATCTTGTAAGTCCTCAATCAACAATGTTCGCTCTGTCTTGTGATGCTTCGCCGTCCAGTGGTCGTCCACATCGTCTAGAACCTCAACACCGCCATCGAATTTGTTGACTAAGCCAGAGAAGAGGCCTGCCTTTGTCAACGCTTTGACCGGATCCATTGCTCGGCTGCTTAAGAGGTTTTCGAGCCAGACCTGTACATCGGAACTGTTAGCGAACAGAGCACTCTCAGCATCGAAAGAATACTTACAAGTCGAGGGTAGGCAATAGGCACTCCCAAGAGTACAATCAAGTGTTTGACTTGACCTCGCTCGATTTCACGGTAACATCGGTCCCAGATCAAATCGTACGTATGCTCGCTGACAACTTCATCGCGCTAAACAGACAGTCAGCACGAATTTTTTTTTTTTTTTTTTTTTTTTTAAAAAAAAAGAGATAGGCAAACATACCATGCGTTCAGTACGACAATCAATACCCAGGAATGAAACCCCTTTTCCTAGAGACATGAAGAGACTGCGGCTTCTTTCCTTAATATATGGGCCCACGTCAGCTCCAAGAAGCCAGCTTGGCTCGTCAGCCTCAGTCTCCTCGGGTAAACTTTGATGCTGGAAAAGCATATAGTATTTGAAAGCAACATTGCCCAGGCCAGAAAAGACAGGTGAGCGCATGAGATGGTCTGGATACGAGCCAAATCCATCGATAATGTCATGGTCATCCCAAATATTGACCATGGGAATTTGACAATTAGCCAGACTGAAAAGACCGCGCGAGAAGCATGCTGCGTAATGATTGAGATAAAAAGTCTCTAATTCAGCCTTGAATGCCGGGCTGAACGGTGCATTGTTCTTGTGGTGCGGATTCTTGATGCGTGTCCACTCTTCGAATTGTTCCGAGTCCTGCATGACTTTGTCGCAGTAAAGCTGATCTCCGCCACCAATCATCACGTGGAACGGACGGGTCTGATGTTCGTTGAGCACGTCTCGCCAAAGAGGGTCGGGTCCGCTGAACTTGTTGCGATCGACAGAAAGACTGAATCCGTTGCATGAATGAAACATGATATTCATCGACTGACCCTTTGCCGGAACCCAGAATCCAATTGCCGGCCCTTCATTAATGCGATATGCAATTCGCTCTTGCTTGTTGCCTAGTTCAACTTCAATGTTGAAACGCCAGAATGTCACATCTCTAGCAGGATCAGAATACAGACGGAATCCCTGAATCTCCTCGTACAAACCGCTATTCTCGCCGTTGACTGGATGAAGTCTGTTACTCGGGATAGACGTCGAGCCTTTGTTCTTGTCGGTTCCGTAATCTATCGGACTAGGGAAGCTTTCGAAAAGACCGTCTTCACTTTCCACGCCTGATAGATCAACCCCTTCTTCCAAATGATCCACAGGTTTGACGTATAGGGCGCGTCCATCACGGCCGAGTTTCACTAAACCAGCGACAGGGTCTACATACTCAGGGGCTAGCTGAGCTCCCTCCTCGTCATTGATCTGTCGCGGAGGGGGGGGCAGAAGATCCATGGGCTGAGCAAAGAGACGCAAAGTTGGCGGCGTTTCTAACGACGACAAGGAGTCCGTTGTGACAATCATAACACTTCCGCGCCATACTTCCTGCTCAGTAGGTCCCTGTGATCCATCAACGGTAGTCTTTCTAATGCCAAGATAGCGCAGCAACGGGCCACACTTCAAAAAGAGTAGAGGGTTGAATCGATTGCGCTCATTCACTTTAGGTGCAGGTTTGCGATAATTGTTCGGAAGAGCACGGCTCTGTCGTCGCTTCGGGCTACCTTTTTCCCACCATGCCTTCCCTTTGTCCACGTCAAAACGCTCAAAGTCTCGGTCGATGAGACGTAATCGTGCCACCGGAGCTTTTCGCCATTCATCCAATGGCGGAGGTGTTGGTGGTGGGACGTCGAAGGAGACGGTATTCCGTTTTGATTTTTTCAATGCAGGGGTCACTTCACGATCTTCTGGGGTATGCTGCTGTCCACTAACAGCCTGGTTGAGGGCTTCGCCAGCAAAATGAGTGGGCCGAACTCCAGTGTCGGGATCCAGGAATGTTTGTTCATTGTAGGAGGTCACAGGACGAGTATCTTGAGCGGCGGGCATTGGCTGACGACCTGCAGAAGTTATAGGTCGCTGCGCATCATAGTTTGATATCGGTCTCTGTGCCTTGATGCTTCCTGTCCTTTGGATACCTGCTTCGATCGGCGAAGGGTCATAAATGCCTGGGCTGTGCACGTTCCTATTGCGGTATTGTGCTGATGGAACAGGTTGTCCATTCCCAGGAATACGCTGGCTCCCGCTTGGCCGCCTCTGCGGTCCTTGTGCAGGGGGCCCTTGTACTCGTTGACTATGCTGACCGGGTGCGTACTGGGGCTCTTGAGCTGTCTGCACCGTTGCATATTGAGGCTGTTCCGGGGCAGTGGGTTTGCGACTGATCGATGGCTGTCGTCGCTGGGGTTGATAATCAGGTATATCTCTAGAAGCATCCGATTGCGAGACATCTTGTTGATTTTTTGCTGCGTCTGCTGCTGTGACATTCAAGGGAGCATCTGGCACAGTAAGACTTGCTCGCTGGCTCTCACGTTTTGCCATCTTCTCACGCAATCTCCTTTCGGCTTCTATCACTCGCGCTCTCTTTTCTTCCTTGCTCATTCCAACGAGCCTACCCTCTAATTGCTGTAGGGGAGATCGACCAGTGGGTGCGCTGAATTTATCGCCCGTCGTGGATCGAACTGTGCTCGAGCGGCTCACGGGGGATGCCTGACTTCCTGATGTTGGTCGCGAAAGCGCCTCTGAAGGTTCTCGAGAGTCTCGTACTCTACTCATTGGCGACGCTTGTGAGGGTGAATTGGTCATGGCCGGTGGTGGGCTTGCGTATGTTGGGTGTCCTGTTGAAGCACGCCGGCCTGAAGGTGGATATTGAAGCTGCTCATATGGTGCGCCGTTGCTACCATCATAGCCAACAGCTTCTGGCGCACGTATACTTTCAGGAGTTTGGTTTCTCGACCTAACAGAAAATGATCGAGGCACGGCAGCTCGATTTGGAATATCCGCTCGGTCTAGCATTGGGCTATTTCGGAATGAGACTGGAGGCCCTCTTGGCGCCTCTGGCGCAGCTGGTGCCATCGGTGGTATCATTCCATAGTTGTGCGCTGCGAGCTCTTCTGCGCTTCCAATGCTCAGCCTTTTTGATCGAGCGGAGCCTGGACGGCCGAGTCCGCTGCCTGACCTCTGTGGGGGTCCATTGGGTGCGCTGTTGAATGGCATTGGGCGTGTTTGTGAGCTTGTCGTTGCCATCTTGTCAGTGTGTTTTAATACTGAGTGGTTATTGGGGGAGTTGATGATATGAATATAGCAGACTGCGGTAAAAATAGAGCTCGCAATTCAGTATTCAATCTTATTGTAGCGTGTCAATTGACTGGACAGAGGTCACATCAATCTGCCCTGCCGAGAAGTAGTGCTCTGGAGCTATTGCATGCAAAGAATTCGAGCGCTGACCTCGCGAGTCGATGACAATGAGATAAGAATATTCCTTTATGTTCTTCGCAACCAAACAAATCCGAGCGACGAATACTGAAGACCCAAGACTGCCAGCGGAGCCGGTGATGATAAACAATCAGCCCAAACGGGTAAAGATGAAGCGGAGCTTCTCCAGCCGTGCAAGGGCTTTGTCTTTGAGGAGTGTCAGGGATTAAAATTTAAACAATTAGAAGAAAGGGACAAGACAAGAACAGTAAAAGATAAATGGAGGAAGCGAACATGACAGAATAAAGTAAAGAAGAGAAGAAGAAGAGCAGGTGGTTGTCGAATTGACGTTGGGCCAGCCGATCGGATCAAATTAAGCTGGTGGCTGGTGGCTGGTGTCAGACTAGCCATATGACGGCGTGTGTCCAGGTCAACAGCCAATAGTGTTAGTCTATTACACCGGACTGGCCAGTGGCTACTCTTGTTCTGGATGCATGGCTATGTATCTACTATTTATGCTCCTGAGTGTATTGTGTATAGCTGCAAGGAAGAACCGGAAATAGTTGTATGTATGCACTAGTACTACACCTTGGACGTCTTACCGTAGGCCGAATCGGCCAGCCCGTAAATCAGCTGGGGAAGAATTACCTGGAACTACCTTTGCAATTGTCAAGTCCTGTCACCTTTGGTTAATTGAATACTGAGGGTTTTCAGGTATCCAAATCATTCAGGTATCACCGAGGCTGGTGTTCTGTGCGAGTGGTACCTGAGACCCACTGCAGCCCGATGCACGGATGACGAGTCGGGAAAACGTCAGTAGGTACAGAATACGCAGATGGCATCACGAACTCTGCATAGTCTCTACACAAGAATTGTGCACGTAAGATGAAGAGATGAAGAGGTGTTACACGGCGAGGATTTAGCGGCCGCGACACCTTTGCAACATGATTGGCCGAACCCCTTTAGTCAGTCTCCGCCTTCAAGGCGATCATTATTCATTCAGAAGAACTGTCTGTCCTCTTTGGCCGTTTACCAACAGCCTTGATATTATCACTTTTGAAGTTCCATGCACATTTAAAATATAATCAGGGCTCAGTGGTACCCTCGATTTTCTACGACTTTACCATCAATCACTGCTATCCTTGTTTGTCGCCCCAGAGGCCAGCTTTCGTTAATGGCAAATCAGCTCGTCGGTCGCCTTCTGCACATACTGTGAAAACACCGCCAGGTGCTTTCATCCGACACAAGAGAAAATGCGTCTTTCGAATTCCTTATCGATACTCTCGCTGTTACTCACATCCTCCCTCGCCGAATTACTCCCACGTACCTACGAGACCCATGACTTCTTCGCCCTCCACCTGGATGATTCTCTGACGCCGGAATATGTTGCGGACGTTCTAGGAGCCCATCATGAAGGACAGATTGGCAGTCTACCGGGGCATCACAAATTCTCCATAACTCAAGATCAGTCGTCCGCCGTTGAGTCGTTGTTGGAAGATGTGCGCGGGTGGCGGAAGTTGAATAAACGTTCGAATATATATGACAAGCGCGGAGACGGGCTGGATGGTATCCTCTGGTCGCAGAAGCTGACCCTGAAGGAGCGTTTACATAAAAGAGCCCCCGTTGAGCTGGTCGCGAGGGTCGGAACGCCAGTGGCGGCAGCCGTGGAGGCGCGGAAGCGCCTTGAGTCAGACTTGGCTATCAAAGATCCCGAATTCGAGAAACAATGGCATCTTTTTAATACAGTAGAAGTCGGGCATGATTTGAATGTCACCGGATTATGGCTGGAGGGCATCACTGGAGCAGGAGTGGTTACAGCGATTGTGGACGATGGCTTGGATCTTTACAGTGAAGATTTGAAGGATAACTATTTTGCCGAAGGCTCCTGGGACTTCAACGAAAACTACCAAGACCCGAAGCCATTGTTACGCGAGGACAAACACGGTACTAGGTGCGCCGGTGAGGTGGCGGCGGTCCGAAACGGCGTTTGTGGTGTTGGCATGGCTTACGACAGCAAAGTCGCAGGTATTCGAATCCTTGGAAAGCCCATTGATGATGCAGATGAGGCTGCATCCATCAACTACGGTTTCCAAAGGAATGATATCTACTCTTGTTCCTGGGGTCCTCGTGACGACGGTGAAACCATGGAAGCTCCCGGCATACTGGTCAAGCGTGCAATGGTGAATGGTGTCGTACAAGGACGCGGTGGGAAAGGCTCGATTTTTGTCTTTGCTGCAGGTAACGGTGGCGGTTCTGAGGATAACTGCAATTTCGATGGTTATACGAACAGTATCTACAGTGTCACTGTAGGCGCCATTGACTGGCAAGGAAACCATCCATCTTATTCCGAAGCCTGCTCCGCGCAGTTGGTTGTTGCTTATAGTAGCGGCGGTGGTAAAAACATCCATACTACTGACGTGGGTGTCGCTAGCTGTAGCGCTGGCCACGGTGGTACATCGGCAGCCGGTCCTCTTGCAGCCGCTGCTATCGCGCTTGCATTGAGCGTGAGGCCTGAATTGACTTGGCGAGACGTGCAGCATCTCTTGCTCGAAACTTCGGTGCCAATTCAAGCAGACGGCGATGAGGTGCAAATGACACCAATGGGCAGGGTATTTAGTCATCAATATGGTTACGGAAAGGTGGACGCCTATAGTTTCGTCCATAAGGCTAAAACTTGGGATCTTGTGAAGCCGCAAGCTTGGTACACTACACCTTGGTTGAGAGTGGAAAAGGATGTTCCCCAAGGAGATCAAGGCTTGGCTAGCTACTTTGAAGTGACTTCGGATATGCTGAAAGCTGCCAACCTTGAGCAGATTGAACATGTCACTGTCACTATGAACGTCAATCACACGCGCAGAGGCGACTTGAGTGTTGAGCTGCGTGGTCCCCAGGGCATTGTCAGCCATCTCAGTGTTCCTAGGAGTAAGGACGCCACGCAAGCTGGGTATGAAGACTGGACATTTATGTCTGTCGCACATTGGTAAGGTTCCTTATCTACCATTATTATTAAAAGCGACTACTGAATCAATGTTAGGGGCGAAACTGGCGAAGGAGTCTGGACCGTAGTGGTTAAAGATACCGTTGTGAACGATAATACAGGAGTATTCACCGACTGGCGCATGACCCTCTGGGGAGTGTCTATCGATGCTGCTATCCAACAGCCACACCCTCTTCCTGATGAGCACGACGATGATCATAATATTGAAGATGCCGTCTACGCAACAGTCAGCATTAAACCACATACCCAGGCCACTCCCGCACCAACTGCCACCGACCACGCCGAACGGCCCACAAAGCCCACCAATGTGGCATCCGCTCCTACTGCCACACCCGGGATCGCTACTCCTGTTGATGAGGAGCTATCAACAGAACCAACTACCGGTTCCGAAACCGCACAGCCGACTGCATCCACATCTCCTGGATTCTTACCGTCGTTCTTGCCTACTTTTGGAGCAACGCCTCATACCCAAGTCTGGATCTACGCTTCCATCGCCCTCATCCTCATTTTCTGCCTAGCTCTAGGCATATACTTTTATGTCCAGCGCCGCAACCGACTCCGTACCAACCCTCACGACGACTACGAGTTTGAGCTTGTCGACGATGAAGACGATGCCGAGATGCCGTTGGCTGGGCGACGTGGGCGCAAACGACGAGGTGGTGAACTATATAATGCGTTTGCCGAGGAGAGCGACGATGAGCTTCTCAGCCGAGAAGATGAGGATGAAGGTCCCTTCCGAGATCAATACAAGGAAAAGGACGGTGAACATTAGGTTGGTAGGCCGGCACCTACTATTCGCTGATTGGGTATAGTGTATATAGTTGTTGTTTTTTTTGTTTTTTTTTTGGCGTTCAGCGTATATATGAATATAAGCATACTAGGTATTTCATTGACTTCTCCAAAGTAGAACTATTGATGGTATTTGATTCTCCGATGATCAATTTCATGTTTGTATTGTTTGCATCCTGCACCTCATAAAGTATACAGATCCCACACGGACTTTCCGCGCAGGCTCCGAGATAATCGTTGCCTCCCCGCTCCATGATCCGCATGCTGGGCCGATGGTCTGGAGTCTAGAGTCTGGAGATAAAGACTGGGGGAGGACCCTGGTCTTATCAGCCGTCGAAGCCAGAAGTTCTGAATTCTTCCCATCCTACCTTTCCCCCGTTCGCGTGACCGAGGGGACAATGTCAATATCAGCTAGAACACAAGACTGAAAATGCCCAAGCGCAGCCAGTACTCTAGCTGTGACGCCTGTCGCAAGTCAAAACGACGACGTGAACCCCAGTGGGAGTCCGGTTCTTCATCTCAGGAGCGCAGTACATGCAGTAATTGTTTGCGTCTACGACTGAACTGCACGTATCATTTCGCGGCGTGCAAAACACAGGTAATCGAGAATCGAAGACAACAAAAAGAATCTCAGAAGCGACGCCTATCCGACGCAAATAGCTCCAGCTTTGCATAATAATCCTGTATGGCAGCCTATGCCAGATATTTTCACTCCTTTAGTTAGACGCACAGAACAGTACATTACGCATTCCCACTCAATTTCTCAATAGTATACCATAGTATATAGGCGACTGTTGGATTGGCTTGGCAAATGGCCTGGCGGGAACGGAGTGGGCCCCAGGGCCAAAGGGCCTCCCGGCTTGGTCGCGATGTCGCCCATTTGGATCGGTGACATCGTCATGGTTGATTTCATGCACACTACATACAACATACAATATAGTATCGGGAACAGCGATCTGGCTGCCATCCCCTCCCATCCTGCAATAACTGGTTTCTCAAGAGTTCTGTCGGAATACTGCCAGCTCACTCGCACGGCGATTGATCCAGCGTGCTCACTTCATCCCGACCCAGCCCCGCCTCGTGCGGAAGCACAGCACCATGGCATCGCACGACGACGATTTCGACAGTGTCTCATGGCGAAACGACCCTAGCAGCGACGCATCGCGACCGACAACTTCTGGCACAGATGCCGATGACTCCGCTCCGCCGCATCGCGACACCAACGGAAAGCGCAGGATGAGTGTTGCTCAGGACGAACCCCAGGCAGGACCGTTGGCCGATGCAGTTGACCTCGCTGGGATTGGAGACGGCATGCTCGAGTGTTCCGTCGATGCTCCTTTGAAAGAAAACGATGGAACAAAGGACGCCTACATCTCGTACCTCGTCACGACTCACGTAGGTTACTTGTCTCAATAGTAGAATCCGCTGCTTACAAACACAAACAGACAGACTTCAAGACCTTCCAAAAAACAGACTTTACAGTCCGCCGCCGATTCCGCGACTTTTTCTTTCTCTACAAAACGCTATACCGAGAATATCCTGCCTGTGCAGTGCCACCGCTACCCGACAAACACAAAGTAGAAAGCTATGTCACCGGCGACAGATTCGGGCCGGACTTTACGCAACGACGAGCATGGTCGCTACATAGGTTTATCAAGCGGTTGACACTACACCCGGTGCTACGACGCGCGCCGTTGCTCGCTATTTTTCTAGAGTCGCCTGACTGGAATGCGCATATGAGATTGCATGGAGGTCGGACCTCGACTAGCACAACGGACTCTTCGGGTGGTATTTTTGATAACTTTGCCGACACCTTTGTCAATGCATTCACAAAAGTCCACAAGCCCGATCGACGATTCATCGAAGTGCGAGAAAAGGCCGACAAATTAGATGAAGACCTCAACCATGTGGAGAAGATAGTTGCTCGGGTTGCCCGCCGCGAGGCAGACCTTGAAGCAGATTACATGGATTTGGCGACACAGTTCCGCAAATTGGTGCCGTTAGAACCAGAGGTCGAAATGCCGTTGCAGGTATTCGCAGCCTCTGTGGATGAGACCTCGCGCGGGTTGAAGGGGCTCAAAGATCACACTGACCAAAACTACCTCGGCTCGCTGCGAGATATGGAGGCGTATATACTATCGGTAAAATCGCTCCTCAAAACACGAGAGCAAAAACAACTCGACTTTGAGGCGTTGGTTGAATACCGAAACAAAGCCGTGTCTGATAGAGACTCGCTCGTGAACAATCCGTCCTCAGCCTATGCGTCAAATCCACTTACATCATCGCCGGCATCATTCATTCGGTCAAAGATGGAAGACATGCGCGGCGTCGACCACGAACAATCCCGCCGCGAACGAATACGCAAACTGGAACTCCGCATCGATGAATTGACCCGCGAAGTCGACTCTGCAAAGACGACTTCCGAAATGTTCGACGAGGAAGTCGTGCGCGAAGTTGCAGACTTTGAACGCATCAAGGCTGTTGAATTCCGGGACTCCTTGGGTGCTCTGGCCGAGAATCATATTGAGTTCTACCAAGGGGTGATTAATACCTGGGAACGATTCATATCGGAAATGGACAGCGAATATGGCGGTGGCGATGATCAGTTCCGGGCAAGAAGCGAGGTTGTATCCTGATCGTTCCTGCGACCTTTTGTCAATTTTTGCAGAGAATTAATATTAATATCCTTTTTTTTTTTTCATTGTTATGTATTATCTCCTTATGATATACTGGTGTTACTGATGTCGTAAATGCCATTCCTCATCTCATGGCTTTCCCTTTCCTGATAGGTACTTGTTTTCCAGTCTCGTAGCTTCATTTCGCACCATCATCCCCATCATCCGCAAATCTATAGACATCAACATCCAACTCCAGCGGCCCCGACAACACAGCCGGATTCTGCGCCCTTAGGCTTCGTTCCTTTGCTCGTTCCTATCCCCTATCAGCACCCTAAACCGTCTTCGGTAGAAAGAGTGGGTCAAGGGAATAGGCATACCTCTTCATAAACCTGACTAGCAGTCTTTTCGACACTATTGCTCTCGCCGGCTAGAAGTTCGAGGTATGTTTCGTGGTCGTATTGGATTGTCGATGTTGAGGTTTTGCCGTGGGGTTGTTGTGTCGTGGTTGAGGCCGTTAGCGATGTTGGGGATGGTGATGCATTCTTGGAGGAGGGTTGGGCGAAGTTTGGGTGGACGATAGGTTTATCCATTACTCCTCCTGAGTTACCAGACAGATAGCCTTGGGGAGAATCAAGATCAATTAATTTGGATAGAGAGTCCCGACTCAGTCTCGGGATTCCGCCTGACGGGGGCCGGATCTTATACCTACAGCAATACCCCTATGGTAGGTCATCAACGAGTATATGACTCCCTGATGTGCGCGCCCCCCAGCCGTTCCCTCGAAATTAGAAATGAAGCAACAAAAGACAGATAATGCGAAACCGTTAGTTTTCTCCCAACATGATAATCCATTCCCTACCTATGCATACGGCTGACTGGGGCGAATATGCAACAAACCTCGGAAAGGTGGCTGTGTACAAGGTTCCCTGCAGGCATGATGCATCGTAGAACACAAAATGGACGGTCACATTGTTTATTTTGTAGTCTATATATAGAAGAGATGGCGCTTCGTCAGTCGGGTGGGTAATCATATAAATAACTAGGTGAGTCCGATTCGGCAGTTATACCTACATGCATCGATGTACATACGTACATAGCCATGACGCCTGTTTTAGTGCATACATGTGAAATGACTGCAAGTCGACAAACTTTGACGTTTTACATGCATGCATTGATATCATGAATATCGAATATGCGCATTCGGAAGTCTTGATAGATAGATACAATACAAGTATGGAAATCAGAAAGACCCCGAAAAATTAGGGTTAGGTCCCAGCCCTCATACCCCTGATACAAATGCACAGATCAAGCAGCTTTATGCGCTACTTGAGGAACCTGAATCTGATCAGTCCTTGTGACGACGCCAGTCTCAATCTGTATCGGCCCATCATTTGGCTTATAAGCCACTTCCCGTCCACAATTCCCGCATCTGTGCTCGATGTTCTGATACCATCCCAAACAGCTGGGGAGACAGACGGTGATTATGCCGCAGCATAAACAGCACAGAATCGCCGCGATCCTGTTCCATGGTCAGATTGATGAATAGAATAGAGCCGGGCCAGGAAACACGAGGGGAAGTACGTGGTCTGGGAAGAATCGGTCTTTTGCACTGTCGTCAGGGATATGGTGTTGCAAAAGGGACAGTTTATGTGTGCAGGCGCTTCGCCCAGACGTTCGAGGGGCGTGACTGCTATTCTGATGCAGGTTGGATTGTAGCCGGGGTATGGACTGTTGTTGGCAATGAAGGTTGTTGGTTTGTTACTGTCGTTGTATGGGGGAGGTACTGGTCTGGATCAACAGTTAATATTTACACTTTGTTGATCTTGGGAATAAGAAAACTCACCCGTCCGAGTTGACGAGCAGGCCGGGCTCGGCGGTGTGAGTGTCCGGTACAGGATTGATATTCTCTGATTGCTCATAGTTCACAGCATTGATAGACTGATTATTAGACGTGCCGCCGTGCATCTCTCTCACTGTCTCCGGAGCAGTTGAAGGTGCATTTTTTGACTCGTTCATTGTGGCTGATGCGTTCTTTTCTCTCTCTCTTTTTTTTTTTTTTTTTTTTTTTTTTTTTTGCTTTTTTCTTACTTGCATAAGGTTTTTGTGTTTATGGGTTTGAACTTTGGAGAACTTCTAAAGACCTACAGATTCTTATAATTACGCACGTATTCCAGTGGTGTGGTGGTACAAGGCTGTCTCCAGGGGCTAGATTCGAGACAAATGTCAAGACTCAGCCACTCAGGTCATTCCATTAGCCCCTTCCACTTTTTAGAATGCCGTTATACCTATTCTCTAGAACAAAGAATTTCAAATACAGGCCAATGATAAAGATCGTACGAACATGCAATCCACCCTGGATGGCTGGCTATTCACATTCTACTCCATAAAGATCGACGAGGCTGGAGCACTTCGGCGAGTATTTGAGATGGCTTGATGATGATCTCAATCATCTATAATATTCATTTTACGCACTGAACCAAGGGCTGTGATATTATATCTCCTTGTAATAATTGTTATTACAGGCTCATGAGGTGAAAAGCCAATGGCCATTAGGGCTTGTGATGTGTCCCACAGTCTCATGACTGCTATAGCCCTAATTCATCATGCCACTGTCAGACAATATACTTTCTCAATGCTGTCATGGCCTACACGGATTGACATTGATGCGATTATAAGGCCTCATATCATCAGACAGGGTCGTTGGGTCTAGGAAGTGACACAACTTCTAGCCTCTCGATGCCTACATAACAACAAGGAAGCGTATTGTTCGTCGCTCTTCGCATATTTCCGCCATATGCATGCATCCAGTCTCGTTTCCACTGGTCCACGTATTTATGCATGCCTCTATGACCTGTCATATTCGCTTCTGGGAGTTTACTATATAGGTGGTGATGACTTTTCGTGACGTCGGGAGTATTCAAAAGTCAAACTTTTCTTCAATCTGCTTATTCGAATTTCAAAATAACAGAATGGACGAATCTGCTCTGCAGATCAAAGACTCGGTCACGGCACTGCCTGAGCAATCAGTAGCCATTTCGAGGAAAAGCTTGTATCTGAAGTGAGCCAAGGTTACGCGTTCTTTTTTTGTTTCCAAAGAGAAGCACTAAATTTCCAAGGGCCTTACAAAGTGAACGCATTCAGGCTCTAGTTGGCCCCCAACAACAAACCTTCCAAGTTCCCAGAGACCTTTTGGTCAAATGCTCCCCAGTTTTCAACGTCATGTGCAATTCTTCCTTCAAGGAGTCTGTCGATGGCTTTATCAAGCTTCCCGAAGTTGACGTGACAACATTTGAAGACTTCATGCTCTGGCTTCATTGTTATACCCCTTCTCAGACAATACAGAAGGAATTTACCGCTGTATTAGAACTTGCCATATTCGCTGATATGTACCAAATATTGCCTTTGCAAAACCAAACTTCGGATATCATTCTGCAATTGCTACTTGATGATCGGTCGCCCGTTACCCCGGAGATCATATCTCAAGTCTATGAGTCTACACCAGACGGTTCGGTGCTCAGGAGACATTTTTGTTTGGCGTTTTGCACACTTCACGATCCAGCTTCCCGGAACAAATACTCCAGTACAGATGAGACGTCGGCAGATTGGAAAGCCGTGTTCGATGCATTTCCTAATTTTGGTCGTGACTACTTCATCAACACACGGAGTTCTCCCGAGACTAAATTCCAGAATGAAGATTTTTGCTCTTTTCATGACCATGGAAATATGATTGACTGGGTTCGTCAAGACAAGGGAAAACCTTGTCCATATCAAGTAGGAGATTGGTTCGAGAATGAAGTTATCACGGATAAATTGAGAGAAGCTGAGAAGCTGAGGAAGGAGAGGGAGAAAGAAAGGCGGGCATTGGTTCTCAAGAAAATGAACAGGCCTCTGATTTGATGTACCTAGCGACTAGTCAGGCCTATTATCCCCCCAGCGTAGCGGGTATTTTAACGACACGTACCAGTCAAAAAGTCGGAACAATGTTGGAAAAAGCCGTAATGACCGGAGTACACCGAGAGCACCGAATGCCTTGCTTCCGTATTTCCCTGTTCTTTTCTAAGAAGCTCATTCCCCGTCACGACAGTTTTGGGCATTGACATGTAAGTCATAACGAGATGGTTTCCTTAACATAACGTCTGATTGTTTCTCGCAGGAAATACAGTCGAAAATCGGATCAGACTGATACTCAGGACACAGAGTCCCAATAGGTCGTCAGGTGTTTCATACTTCTACACCTCATTAATCTTGAGAATTGTTTTTGTGCTGTTATAACACTAGATCTGTATTAACCTATATAGGTCATTACACATCGATTGGACATTATTTTTGGCCCCTGGAGGACCTCCAGATACTAAGACACAAGGAGTATACAACTTTCTTCTCATTCACATGTTGAATAATTAGTACTGCTTAGGTCGTTGGAGCAAACTCACAATTATGTACAATAGTCCTTTGAAATACTCTGACTAGCCACACAAAGCCTAGTCGATTAGGGCTAATTACCTAATATAGTAATGAAAATAGTGAGATCTTTACCATTGCTCTTTCCATTTGTGCCGGCAGGTTATGTTGACCTGTGTCTTCCCAAATCAGAAGTACGCCACAAAAAGGCAAAGACCCTCCTCTCTCTTAGCCTGTATTAATTCGCCTTCCTTCGCCCGTCTTCTCTTCCTCTTTCCTTCCTTTCCGTCCCCATTCTACTTCTACACCACGATCCCCTTTTCTTCAACCCGCCTCGACCATCTTTACTCTCTCTTCTTCTATTCCATCTACCCATTTCACCACAATGTCGTATTTAGTCTTATAAACCAGAAAAAAGACGCGGCACCAAAAACGGGTCCCCGTTGAACGGGTGCGATTATTCCCCAAGACCCGCGAGCCACGCACTCCAGCATAAGAATGTAGGGCACCAGTGACCCGGTCATGGCTGTCAAAAAGTTGCAATCCCTGCCTCCTTATCTGATCAATGTCGGCCTGTATGCCTATAAAGTCGACAGGTGCATTGGTATTGGTGAGGTTGATAGCGTGTGTCTTCATAGCCCTGGATTTGAAGGAAGGATAATAAGAGATCCTATGAAGCTGAAGTATGTCATTCACAATGGACCAGTAGGAATACCGAACGTGTGTTCTTTTCTGGCGAGGAATTCACAGTAAGATGGACCCCTTGTTTGGCGAAAATACGAGTTGGGCCAATGGGTGTGAGGGGCATTAATAAGTGTAGATAGTGCTTCCATACCCACTTACCATGAAAATGAAATCGTATTATCGTACCGACAGCTGAATGACCGAGTAGCTCATTTCTTCCAAATCGGGAAATGGTAGTTAGGGTTTCCGCTTAAAATGATCAGAAGCAGCCCCTCCGGAGTATTTTGTCCCGATGTGATCAATGAGAGCGCATGTTATCATGCTATCTGGGATAGGTCGAAGAAGGAATACAATATTGGTGCATGAGATAGCTGAAAAGCTGGATGGATTCGATTCAGTGAGCATATGTCGATCCGGTGATAGCTACCTATGAATTCGATTTGATGTAGACAGGCAGCCATTGACCTGGTCCTTTACTCAAATACTGTCCAAGCCACCACCACATTTCAAAAATCACATAAATAGTATAAAGGTACCGGAGGGCACTCATGTACAGAAGAACCTATCAAGAAATGGCATCCAAAGTATTCCACATTCAAGTTGATCTTCGCTATATCGCCCTCAATACTTGCAGACATTCAAAATGAAATCCTAGCTCGCTTTACCGGCGCCCAAAAGTGGACAGTCTCTACAGGAAGTGCACTATATGATTAAATTGTTTCGTAACCATATTGCCAAACACCACCTAACCTACAGCTGATGGCCTAGATGCATACGAAGTCGTCCCCCTAATCATACACCACGTCCTCCCGCACGGCTACAGCACCAACGCATTCATATCACCCTACAATAATCTCGCTCCATGTGTGAAATCCCTGCAAGAGCAAAGGTTCTTTCCTGTCCCCGAAGGAGCTACGAATCCTGCTACGCCGATTTCACCCGATTCCAGAGATATTGCTTCCCGAAAGTAGGAAGTTTGGAACCCCCACCCCCTTTACTGCCAGCGCTACAAACAAATCAAGTCGATGAAGCCCATGTGGCAAGGCTTTTAGAACAGTTCTTCTAGTTGAAGCGACTTACTGGGATATCTGCATGCGCGCGGAATTTCGACATGTTGCCTTGTGCGGATTGACGACTGTGGGCTGCCATCTTGGGGTCCGCGAGATAAGGCGCCAATTTGGATTATCGGATTGTGATTGCTATAAGTGGGTTGATGGATGATGAGTTATGAGGTTAATGAATTTGTTCTGGACAGGGTGTTGCCAAAGTTTGTGGATATTGTTCAGATAGACGACGTGAAGGGGTTGGTTGTTTCCCTAGCTCTATGGTTAGGAGTTCTTATCAACAGGGTGCGTTGAGAATCCTTATTTAGAAGGATTTGATCTCGTTATGAGTCGAATGAGATCTAATCCGTTTATGATCATGGTTGCTTAATATGGTCCTGGCTTGTACTATATGATTGAGGATGCTGGCAAGGAGGCTGGGGGAAAAGAGAGAGCAAGAATTCTCTTCAAACAATTATATTCGATGAATCATAATGAAATATTCTTGCATGTCTTTATCCATCCTACTAATTAATAGTCTGCTTTGTCACGGCTTAGACAATCATTAACTAATCGAAGAGGGGCCCACAGGCCACATATAAATGCTATGCTATACACCTGCAGGGGTGTCTTAGAACATCCTATCAATCTCACAGCATCCATCACAGTCATCCTCACTAGCTATATCATATATTCTAGTGCACGTGCATCCTTTTGGTTGATGATCTGGCAGTGGCTTAGCAGCCTTGGCTGCATTGGATATGAGGTTATTCCGAGGTCGTTTCTCATCGCGCTCCCTTTCACACACCACATCTAATAGATATGCAGTGGACCTTCCATAATCGGAATATGGGGTAAGAATTGTAGAGTATCTACATTACGGTAATAGCAATAGTTAGAGCAGATCGATCATTTACGTACATATACGGACGCTAGGATCCATCTTCCCGCTTGACAGCGGGCCGAATTTAAAGTGAAGCGCTGGGCCTGCATCTGCCAGAACCACGAAAGACCCATCGAGTTCCTTCAAGCGGATTATTGTCTGCCATCCAAAACACCATGCCAATGCAATTTCAACTTCGGCCGGGGAAGATAACTGTTCAGTATTGTGGGAGCAGTGAGTCTCTACCACCAAGTTCAAAATGCCCTGAGGTAGGAAACGATATTCATTTCCCCCAGTCTGCAGTCGTAAAACCTTTGGCATCATTTCATTTCATGTATACAAACAGATAAATCCCGAATAGTACAACCACCGTACTGTACATCTAAATTAGCCTACTGGTGTCTTCACGATTGTTTATTAGGTATTTCCACTTCCTACCCGTGCCTTATCCAAGAAGACATGATAGGACGTACTTTATTGGGACTATGCAGGCCAAGCGATGGCTGCGGCGGTCTCGTTTGCAATTGTACGTACAGATCCTTCAATCGCCGTAGATGAATTGGCCACAAGGGTATCTATTAGCCTGGTCGATGGGTATAAAAGGGTGTTGCATTCCCAGGTTCTTGTCACTTTGATCATCAAGCATCAAAGCAGAAACTACTCAGACAGCATCAAACACCTTGTCTCATCAATTGACAGAATAGTTCCAAATGTTCTTCTCCAAAGCCATCTCTGCCTCTCTTCTACTGGCCATGACTGCACCTGTGCAGGCATGGAACAGAATCGACAAGAATGACGCGGTAAGCTCCTTGTGTTACAACAAAATGGAGAGAGAGAGTAAAGAGACTTGCTGATAAGCAACCAAATTCTAGGCCCTCCTTGTCATCGACCACCAAGTCGGTCTGGCCCAACTGGTCCGTGATTACAACACAAACGACTTCCGCAACAGCATGCTCGCGCATTCGGAGATAGGAAATCTCTTTGATCTACCCACGGTCCTCACTTCATCCTCAGATACTGGACCCAATGGCCTCTTGATGAAGGAAATTGTGGCAATGCACCCCAACGCCACCTTTGTCCATCGTCAGGGAGAGGTGAATGCCTGGGACAATGCCGATTTCCGCGCTGCTGTAAAGGCTACTGGAAAGAAGCAGCTAATCATTGGCGGAATCGTGACAGAAGTTTGTATGTTTGATTAGATGTCTTCTCTTGGTTGTATGATTGCATACATCGATGTCTGTATTCTCATACCTTGACAGGCACCGAGTTCCTAGCCCTTTCGCTCGTGGATGCCGGATACGAAGTCTACGCCAACACCGAAGCCAGCGGCACATTCGACGTTCGTCTTGCAAACGACGCTAACCGCCGCATGGAGAAAGCAGGCGTGACTTTGATGTCAATGTTTGGTATTGTCTGTGACCTCATGAGGGACTGGAGAAACACCCCCGGTTTCGACCAGGTGCTCCCTTTCCTTGACAAGCAAGTTCACTCGATCCTACGCATTAACGGAAGCCCATACTAATATTGAGTATAGATACCAATTCGCTTATGGCCTGCTTGCTCGTCAATACGCTGGTGCTGTTCAGAACGGGACTTTGCTTGCTCCTGAAGCGGCCTTAATCAACAATTAATTTGCATTCGCTGCTGTTCCTGAATTAAAGTGTTTGAAATCAGACATCGCCCACCTGCGGGTAGGTGAAATGTTAGATCTGTTTTCGGTGTGATAGGAGATGTTCAGTGATGAATTATAAGACTAAGTCTCATATTATACATATTTATACTTAATGTGTAATGGGGTATATAGAATAAAATAAAAAGTAGAATAGACAGATCCTCCTGCATCAGTCTTACGACGAAGCGCGGATATCAAACCCATACAAAAATATGTAAAGTTGGTCGGTAATTGCCTGGCCAGAGCAAGTGAAGGTAATTGTAGAAGACGTCGCAGTAAAACCTCCAGAAACCGTCTGAAATGACCCAATTGTAGTCGTTGGGATGGAAAAGACCGTTGAGCCGGCAGTGCAGCGGAAGACGCTGCTCGATGGGACAGCATACGGGAAATAATATTGAAATTCGACAGAATAATATTGCCCCACGTAAGTATTGATCGTCTGCGTAAGCTCGAAAGTGCCAACACTGGTCCCGGTAAAGTCAGAGAACATTATACAGTTACTGTCTGAGTAAATTAGGGTGTTGCAGGTGCTGTCCAGAGTTTCGTAGAAGTTATTGAGGGTCCTTGTCCAAGGGGATATTGTTCCGCCCGTGAAACCGGGATTTACGAGGACGTTAGTTGGGGCCGGGGTAGTGGTGGTCGTGGTCGTAGCAGGCACAGTGACGGTTATATACTCGTCCACGAATGTTGCTGTAGCTGTGACGGTCTGAAAAGCCGTAGCATCCTCGGTTTGATCAACTGTTGTGTAGACGGTCGTTGATTCTGTCAAAGTGGCAGTAGTAGTCACAGTCGACAGTTGGGTAAGGACAGTGGTGAGGTCCACGGTGGACGTGTTGACGATGATGTCGGTCTCACTGATGGTGCGGATGACAGCCACGCTCGAGGGCACAGTCGAGGCGATGACAATGGTCTGTGTTTGAGTGGCCGGTGGTAGTGTGGCGGTTACTGTGACAGCGTCGAACTCGACGCACCAGCAGGCGTCAACCAGTTCATCATTGGAATAAGTCTGTAGCACCGCAGGTAGGCCAACACTTCTGCGCTTATCGGTGGGAGCAGCCTGGCCTGCAGAAGTGACAGTGACAGTTGTCGTGACGGTTTCAAAGACGGTATCCTCAGTGGTCAGGGTAAAAGTTTGCGTGACTGTTGCTTGGTGGGTCTGAGTTAGGGTATTGGTCTCTTTGATGGGTACGGTTTCAGTGTCAACGGCCGTGGCCGTCACCCGCACTGACTGGATTGCAATGGAGGAAAAGCGATTAGTGACAACGGCCTGAGAGGACTGGGTGACGACGGCAACCACAGAGGATGTCCGGCTAACAGGACTGCCTACGGTGCAGTAGCTGGTAGTCGTAACTGTGGTGGCAGGCAGGGCGTCGGTGATTGTGACAGTGGTAGGGCCGCGAGCTTCCGGATCGATCTGCTGGCAGACTTCCTTCACGTTCAAAAGTCCCAATAACACATCTACAAGCGGCTCCAGCGGCGGACAGACTTCCCACTCCGACAGGCACGCGTCGTCGGAACCATCGACGTGGGCGGCTGCGAGAGCCCCCAGACCTAAAAAGAGAGAAATACCGGAGAGACGCATGGTGAACGAGTGAACCAGCTTATCCGCCTCAAACGAATGAAAGAAATGTCATGGGCATCCAGAAAAGGAACCACGGGGCTAGTATTTAAGGGCCAGGCCCGCTAGCAAGTTGGTTCCTTAGTAGATGGGTCCATCGCTTAAAATATCCTGTCTACCAGGAACGCTGGCGCGGCACTAGCTGCTCAAATTTTGACTTGTAGCTATCCATCCCATTTCATGGCCAATTCTGGCATTTTATCGTAGGGCTAAGCTAGTGTGGCAGTTTTTTGTGTGGACGGATATTGCCCACCAAGGTCCAATGCTGTCGACCGTCGGAATGGATAATCCTAGCGAGCAAAGAGCGACAAACCACGACCCTTGTGAATTTCGTTATTGGTAAGAAGGCAATTCACAAACAAGTTATGAAAAGCGATGTCAGAGGATTCGCTACCATCAGATAAAATGTCTCAAGACACAGGGGAGAGGAAGAACGAGACGAAAGATCGAGCTCTCCGGAGGGCGTCATTATACTGTATATTCAATGCCTTGTGGCTCAACTCGTCATTACTTTTAGTGCAGTAAAAACTGAGTAATCACCACCCGAGGGCCCATTCAATGAAAAACATTTAGGCAAAATATCCAGACAAGTTTATGAATATTTCAGAGAAGTATGAAGTCGGGGTGTGCATAGTACTAATCCATATCAGGACTAGTCTCGGAGGAGGCCGTAAATATCCGTCGTCATTCGACCAAGCTCAGACAATCTTCAAGTCGCCATACAACAGGTCAATGCTATAGCAGCCACAATGCGACTACTGAGCCAGTCGCTTTTACGCAGCTACGTCTGTCCATCATGCCGGTCTAATTTCACAAAAGGCACACGCCGAGCCTTCTCAAACACCCCCAACGTTCAGACAATTCCCGACATCTACGATGTCGTCTGTGTTGGCGGGGGTCCTGCAGGTCTCGCTCTGGTCGCTGCTCTTCGTATGCCATTCTTCACCCAGCTCATTCAAATTGATCGCTAACAGTAATCAGGCGCATCTCCAGTCACATCAAACCTCAGAATCGCATTAATCGAGAGCCAAGACCTCAACAAATCGCGTACCTGGAACCCGCCGCCGAGCGAATTCTCGAATCGCTGCAGCAGTCTCACACCTACATCGGTCTCATTTCTACAAAAGATTGGCGCCTGGAACCATGTCGACAACTCACGCGTTCAGCCATACCATGAAATGCAGGTATGGGACGGACAGACCGGGTCGAAGATATCCTTCGACTGGTCGGTGGACACATCGCCATTCGAGGATATTCGATCTGTAGCTACGATGACGGAGAATGCCAACCTCGTCCGAGGCCTACTGCGTCGAATTCAGGAGTTAGAGGAGACCAATGGTAATGGTAACGGCTCGCTTTCGATATTCTCCAACACAATGGTGTCATCCATTGAAAATGGGTCTCAAAGTGCAGACGGTCCCAATCTATCAGCTTGGCCTGTCGTGTCCCTCAAAGCTTCTCCAGCATCAACTTCTTTGGTCTCCGGACCTATCGCTGCACGACTTCTCATCGGCGCAGATGGAATCAACAGTCCCGTCCGCTCTTTCGCCGACATCACGACCAGCGGATGGGATTACGACCGCCAAGGCGTCGTTGCAACGCTCTCTCTCTCGGAAGAATTCTCCTCTCCCCTAAATACTCGTACAGCTTACCAGCGCTTTCTCCCCTCACTCGGCGGCCCAATCGCTCTCCTCCCCCTCCCCAACAATAAAGTCACCTTAGTCTGGTCCACCAAACCCGAAAACGCAGCATGGCTCAAATCCCTCCCCGAAGAAGCGTTCCTGGCTATGATCAACGCCGCATTCCGTCTCTCAATGACCGACCTTACATACATGCTCTCTCTCGACCCCTCTGCCACCGTCGGCAGTCAAAGTCAACATCAAGAAGAACTCACCTGGCGACTCCAACACACCCCTCAACCCTCTTACATCCCACCATTCGTCACATCCATCCAGCCCAACACCACAGCCTCCTTCCCCCTCCGCTTCCGCCACGCCTCATCCTACATCTCCCCCCGCATCGCCCTTGTCGGCGACGCAGCACACGTAATCCACCCCTTAGCCGGCCAAGGCCTCAATTTGGGAATCGGCGACGTCGCCTCGCTCAGCTCCACAATCGAGTACGCCGTCAACCATGGCATGGACGTAGGCGACCATTTGGCGCTGGAGCCGTACATGACAGCACGGTATGCTGCAAACACGAAGATAGGCACGATGTGCGATATATTACACAAATTGTACAACGTGCCTGGTAACGGGCCCATACCGTTTGTGCGCAGTTTGGGATTAGGGGCTGTTGATCGCGTGCCGTGGCTGAAGGGGTTTCTTATGAAGCAGGCTGATTAGTCTCTTTTCTTCAGTATGGCTGTATATTACATATGGTTGTTTATGTATGATAGCTTTGAACAAGTGGAGTATGCATTTTGTGTCATGAGAATCGACTAAATCTATTTTTATCCATCCATCCTTCCCCCTATTTTAAGACGTCGATCTATTCGACAGACCCGACCAATGAACCCATCATAATGCATCACTATCAATGTAATAATGGTATATGCGCAGAAATGCAACGACAATTAAACGAAATCAAGATCCTCACGAATCAAACACCCGCATCTTCCGTCTTTTGTTGAGAGGCAGCGGCGTTACCCCCCACAGACAGATTCGCTGCTGCAGCAGTCGTAGACTCCACGGCGTCGGAAGTGGGGGTGGCCTCGACGCCTTTGTTCTTCTTATCTATTCGTAGTTTGATTTCGTCCACTAGGTTCTTGATATCGACTGATACGCCTTCTTTCTCCGGGTGGCCTTCGGGAAGGCCCATTTCTTTGATCTTTACTTGGCCGGCGGCGAGCTCGTCTTCGCCGAGGATCACGCCAAAGGGAATACCTGACGTCTCAGCAGCTTTGAATTGCTGTGGGAGCTTGGGTTTGAGTTTATATGAGAATTCGGCCTAGCATCGTGAGTCAGAACAAGTCTCTCGAGTAAAGGTTCAACATAGGCAAGGAATACCTTCACGCCTGCAGCCCATAAGGTCTTGCAGATTTCCATACGCTCCTTGAGCATACCGGTGAACCCCTTCCCTCCAAAAGCCATGACGTACACGTCAACTTCAGAGCTACGGACCACGCTGGCCTTTTCTCTCTCCATGCGAGCTTTCGTGATAGAGAATATACGATCAACACCGAATGAAATGCCAACACAAGGTATCTGCGCCTTGGGGGAGAACATGCCCACAAGGTTATCATATCGACCACCAGCTGCGATGCTACCCACACCAATAGTTGGATCGTTTGACCGGTCATCATCATCGCCCGTTGTAGCCTTTGTCTTTTTCGATGATCGTTGTAGAGCCTTCGCTTCTTGTGCCGACTTCGATGTCGTCGGTGCCGAGCCTTCTGTGACAACTTCATAAATGACTCCAGTGTAGTAATCCAAACCACGTGCCAGACTGAGATCAAAAGAGATCGTGTCCAACACGCCGAAAGCTTCGAGATAGTCCATCAAAAGTCCCATTTCCTCAACACCTTGCTTGGCTGCCGCGTTGGCCATCAATTCCTCATCTTTTAACAACTCTTCGAACAAATCCTTGCGGCCCTTCTTGCTGACGTATTTCTCGATTTTATCTGCAACAGCCGCATCGAGACCCTTTTCTTCGACCATCTCCTTCCGCACATCTGCCCAGGGTGCCTTGTCAAGCTTATCAACGGCACTAGAAATCGGTCGAATCTTATCCGAAGGCACGCCGCAAACCTCGAACATACCATCCAGAACCTTTCGGTGATTGATTTTGATTGTAAATTTTCCCTGCCAACCCAGATCCTCAAACACTTCATTGATAACCTTCAAGACCTCCGCATCAGGCACCATAGGATCAAAGTTGGCACCCGCAATATCAAAATCGCACTGATAAAACTCGCGCATACGACCCTTTGCCACAGCCGGTTGATCACGTCGGTAGACCTTGGCGATGTGATAACGCTTAATACTCCGGATTTCGGGGTTCATGGCGAGCCATCGCGCGAAGGGGACGGTCAAATCGTATCGTAGCGAGCAGATCTCACCACCTTGATCTTGCAGATCGTAGATGAGTTTGGAGTCTTCGCCGTATTTGCCAGCCAAAATTTCTCGCAGCTCGAAAACCGGGGTATCGAGGGCGGTTCCGCCGTGACGTCGAAAGACATTGGTGATGGAAGAAAAGATACGATCGCGAATGAGGGTGTCGGCACCGGACCAATCCCTCGTTCCCTTGGGGGTCTTGAGGTTGTAAGTAACCTTGCTATCCTTATCTTTACCCATGTCGTCTGAGAGGGACCTGAGCGTTTTCGTGTAGGAGAGGAAACGACGGCGGTCGACCGTATGAGGCGTGGTGGTGTTGTTGTTGTTGTTGATAGTGGTGTTTTTGCAGGGACCAAAATTTGTAGCAGCGAACCCCACCACCGCCTTCCCCCGCCGAAAACGGGCAGCAAGTCTGGCTGGGCTGGCTCTGCGCGCAAAGCAGGAAAGGCCGGGAGTGGCCTGCATATATCCTAATATCAATATATCGAGGAAATACGAAAATATAATCAGAGAATATAAGCAGTAAAACACGAATTCACTATTTGGTCGATTGAATACTAAATAATGATGCCCTTGGAATTGTTGATGCACTGTACAATGATTGTCGTCCGTCATTCACCAGCCAACCCCTGGACTCCGAGACTTTTCTTCGACGACACTTGGACCAGCCGTCCGCATTAGGATGTAGATTAGGGCTTAGGGCTAGAATGTCTCAACAACGCCAGACCCCACGAATCTACCTCCAACTACAACAACATGTGCTCTTTGGCTAATTGATAGAGATAAGGAATTCTGTATGATCACATGGAGCAATCTGACTGCATGCTTAGCAAAGTCTAGTGGTTAGTCACCCTTTGATAAAAACCCTGCATACAACAACCACTTGCATTTCTCCGAAGTGCATTAGAACCACATACTCAAGCTAGTGGGTTTGAGACTTGCACCAATATAGTTAACTACTTGATAGGACGCAAATTCGCTTAAGTGGCAAGCCATGACTCACTGAAAGAGGCCCCGAGTTCCCAACAGATCGACAGTGTCAAAAGCTGGGGTAAAATGAATTCATCCAGACGGGCTGCGTACTGGATAAATGAATGGTTCCGTACCGATATACGTAGACTGTATTGGAATTGGCTGGTTACCGTACCCACCACTACTACGTATGTACAGTACTGCATTTGCAGACCCATGAATACTGGTCAAACTTACCACGCCGACTGGATCCCGGTTCCGCCAATGACCACTCCGCATGCATTACTCCATACAAACTTACCAACCTTCCAAGACAGTGGCCAAGCTACAACAACACAAGGCTGTATCCTAGCGTTCACGTACTGGCTAAGTGCGTACGTGTCTATGCAATAATCACTGATTTGTGTTAGGGTAGCATCAAGGTCTTTTGAGAAGTGAGGGGGTTGCTCTGGCCTTTGGTCATCGATCAGTCCACTCACGATCCCAGTTGACATGAACTTTCTCCCTACGTAAAGATGTGATCTGACTCCCTTCATCGGAGTACTTGCCGACTCATCAACTCTATCCGCTTCCTTGTACGGACAGAGGCATTTGTACGCGAGCGGGGCAGGCGGCGCAGGACATGGTAACTATACTGTACGTATCGGCGTAACAAAGTTTTCCGTCATGTTCTACGCATCTCGTTTAGCGGGCGTCAGACAGGCGCTAAACATGCAGGATGTGGCTGCAGCGAACCAACACGCCGTCTTCGGTGGGCCACTCGCACATGTGTCTCGCGTGGCATTATCGGATCAGGCAAAGCGCCAGTCCCCCCGTGTCCCCCACTTGCTTAACGGCGAGCGAACGCTCGGAACTTTTGGTGTGTATTGATCTGTATCGGAACGTATTCGTACGTAATTCGGTACGAGACAGCTTGATGCCTGTACGTAGACTCTAATAAAGAATACTACACGAGGGCTTGATGGTGATGCCCTTGTGATTGACTGTCAGCCATAGTTGGCACTTGTATGTTCAGTACGGGCATCATGCAGTAGGTACACTGCCAAGGCTTGATTGCAGTTCAACCAGCCAGGCGGCGCGAGTCCCGTTTGACTTCGCATTCTCCCAAAGTGGAAAGAAATATCGCTCGGGTCGCTTATTTACCCTGGTCAGGTGAGCTTCGCGTTTAGTCGTGTATTGGCAGCTTAATCTATGTTACTTTATCCAGCATCAACTGCAACATCCAATCCCCAATGCCAGTGAATCCTGATGGAGTGTGACACAGGGATTGGTACTATCGGGTACTCCGTATTACGCTACTTTCCAGGAAAGATCGGCAGGTTCTGTCGTCACTTTTCCCACACAAGCTGCTCGAGATCTGACATGACAAAGTAAGGATTGCTACTATCTACATAGTACGTGGTATGTACTATTCGACTGTGGAACATACTCCGTTTTTTTGTCGCGTAACGCAGCACGAATGGGGAGAACAAGATACCGGCTTTCTGTCGGCATCGGTTCCACCCTGCACAGAGTCTCAATGATAAGGGATATCATATGCTTTTTTGGATATTTCAACCTCTTCAATTCCCTCTGAAAATCGACATAGATATTAAATACATGACATACCCCAGGGTCAGGAGTCTCTGAATCAGAGCGCTTACTATGGGCGTATTGAGAGTCGTAGGTAAATAATACGTACTGTTTTAATAACGAACCCAAGTATCCGCCACCCACTGTTCTCCAGCCAGTCAGAGCGCAGCATCAATATCCGACAGCCAAATAGCTGCGCCGTCTGAATTGTCTCTGCGAACAAACTTGAGACTAACATGACAGTAAGACTGAGTGGGTTAAGTTGTTTTACAGTAGCCAAATGCTAAGAGTGCTACTTTAGTACCTAACAACGCGACACGCTAGGACGGGCTGTACTTAGTGGTTATGTCCGAGCTTAGAAATAGCCTGCCCGCAGCCCCAGACAAAGTCTCTTAGTGAACCAGTACCTGCGCCATCTGGCCTTCCTCCACCTACCATACTCTTCCTTCCGACTGTTCCTATTTCTTGAGCAGTCTTTGCATTTATCCTCTCCATTTCACTTCCTGATCATTCTCAACAACTCATCTTTCGATCACCAGCCTGGTTCTTGAATTGCTGCGGAACAGCCTCGAAAGGCACAAGGCAGACAGAGCTACGCTGATCTCGGCCGTCGCCGACCACTTACATCCCTACGAATCCCACGTCCATTGTTCGAGGGGCGGCTCTCACGCATTGCATATCTACGGTCGCCCCATTATCTTGTCGACAATTGGTGGCCTTCTCTCTTCGCTGTCGCCGGACATTCTCACGAACTTTCCTCGTTGCTCGCAGCCCGCGGCGTATCGCGGCCGGAATCCCGTTAACCTTGACCTCTATCTTTCGAACAGCCGACGATTACCTAGTTGGGATCAGACACCAAATGAGTGCAAATTGACTGTGGTTCGATCAATATGGGGTCTTTTTTCAAGAATCTGAGGTCTACTAATGTATGTTCTTGTCTCTGCATTTTGCGGCTGGCTGGCACAGGCTCAATTGCAGCCTGTGCCATCATCCACGACTAGGCAGACAGCCATGATGGCACCTTCTTTCTCGATGTGTTCATACTAATTTGTTTATCGCAGGGCCCATTATCGCCCGCAACGAATATATCATCCCCCAAAAAAGACAATAATGTATTACCAATTAGCCCTCTGGAGCGAATGTTGCAGGAAGACCGGAGTCCTGTGCGAGCCGATGGAAGCGATAAGTTCTTTGGCATGGAGAATGTAAGTCATTCTTAATTTTCTCTTTCGCAAAACCAAAACTAACAATACCTAGTATGGAAACACATGGTACAACATTCATTCGGGGTCTGTCCATCCACGCACTAACCGCTGAGCACAGTTATTGCAACTCCATCCTACAATGTCTATACTATTCGGTCCCCTTTCGAGAGTCCGTCGTAAACTATCCGAAGCGCACGCCGATCGACTCGCTTGAAACCGCTCTTTCCAGAAATCTTAAATACCAGAGTCCAGAAGCCTTCTTCGAAGCCGAAGCGGCCGCCGCAAAGGCAAAGCATACAGCAGGTCAATCGTCATCTCGCAATGCAGGCGTGACTCCGGTCCAGCCGCAGAAACCTGAAGACAAAGACTCGCCCGAGTATAAAAAAAAGGTTGCTATTCAAACGCTTCCGCTCCTCGAAACGAAAGATAATTCGGCGAGTTATGGAATGTCAGAGTCGCTATTCACATCGCTGAAAGATATCTTCGAGTCCGTGGTGGGTAGTCAGTCAAAGCTCGGCGTTGTCCGACCACACCATTTCTTGGAGGTTCTTCGCCGTGAGAACGAGATGTTCCGCACTGCAATGCACCAAGACGCGCACGAATTTCTGAATCTTCTACTCAACGAAGTTGTCACAAACGTGGAGGCCGAATCAATGAAACAGATTGAAAACTTCCCCACCGATAACACCGATTCCGAGCAAACCGTAGCCGTGACGGACTCATCCACGACCTCCACCGGAACGCAAGTGAATGGTTCTACAGGATCGAAGACACCCAATACCACTCGCTGGGTGCATGAATTATTCGAGGGTACATTAACATCAGAAACGCAGTGTCTGACTTGCGAGAAAGTGTCACAACGAGATGAAGTGTTTTTGGATCTGTCGGTAGATTTAGAACAGCATTCGTCAGTTACATCGTGTTTGCGGAAATTTTCCGCAGAGGAAATGCTTTGTGAAAGAAACAAATTCCATTGCGACAACTGCGGTGGTTTGCAGGAAGCCGAAAAGCGCATGAAAATCAAGCGACTACCAAAAATTCTTGCTCTGCATTTGAAACGTTTCAAATATACGGAGGATCTACAAAGACTACAGAAGCTATTCCATCGCGTCGTCTACCCCTATCATCTTCGCTTGTTCAACACTACGGATGATGCCGAAGATCCAGATCGTCTCTACGAGCTGTACGCGGTAGTCGTGCACATTGGAGGCGGTCCCTATCACGGTCACTATGTATCTATCATCAAAACCGAAGATCGCGGCTGGTTGTTATTCGACGACGAGATGGTGGAACCGGTAGACAAGAGCTACGTGCGCAACTTCTTCGGAGATCGACCGGGACTTGCCTGCGCTTATGTTCTGTTTTACCAAGAAACCACCTTGGAAGCCGTACAACGGGAACAAGAGCAAGAAGGCCACAATCCGATGAATGGGGCTGCGGATTTGAGGGACGAAATTCCTCTCACTTCGCCCCTCAATCATATTCACACTTACACAGGACCGCCCGAAGATGAAGCGCATCGTTTGACACCTCTGAGAGCTGTTCCCACCGCACCTCAAATGTCAACTCATCCAGAACATGCCTTTTCGACGAGTCCTCCCGCACCTGCTCTGCCGCAAATTCCGGTAGATACCGGAGCCAGCAAAAAAGCCGAAGCACAGTCCCGAAAGGAGCGAGCCAAAGAAGAAAAAGAACGAAAAGCGGCTGAAAAGGAAAAGGAAAAAGCCGACAGACTAAAACGCAAAGAGCTAGAGGCCAAACGCAGGGAGGACTTGAAGCGCGAAGACGCCGAAATGAAGGCCGTTCTTGAGCTCAGTAAGGCAACAAAAGCCGAAGAAGATCGAAAGACTAGCACGGAGAATGGAGAGAACGGACAACACAAATCATTGGCAGGTGGTTTGAACCGGTTCCGACGAAGCAGCAAGAGCTTGAGTCATAGATTTGCATCACCGAAAGAAGGCAGCAAGAGAGCTGCGTCATCGGAATTTGCACGCCCAGATGTTCTTTCTGAGAATGGCCATCCTCTGGACATGAAGTTGCACGAGCATGTCATTGAGGAGGATGCCCCAGCGGACACGCCGCCGCCTCGTAGCACTATCCCAGAAACAGTCACCCAGATCCCTGCAATTGCTCCTCGCAGCAAAGCCGACAAAGCCGACAAAGACAAGGGCAACAAATGGAAGGGCTTCGGAATCAGGAAAAAATCAATGAGCTTACTGGGCTGAGTCCGTTTTATTATTTTCGCTTAATGATCTTCGATTCTGGTACATACTTAGGTGCGAAATGAGGTTGACTCTCTTTCTCCCAAAAATGAGCATCGGTGCATTGCTTTGCGTCGGTAGCGTTGTGTATTCGGTCTTTTTGTCACTACCCAAAAAATTTTGCTTTCTTTTTTCCCTTGTCACTGTGCTTTTTGTTGAATTGGGAACTGTCTCATTAACTGTGGCGTTTTATATCATCATGAAGGCAACTCTGTTCGGTGCGTTTGTAGCTTTGCTCTCGCTTCTGTTGAATGACTATTATTATTGCATGCACACACTCGCTCGAGTTGGGGCTTTGAAGGTCTACATTTGTACACTAGGTATCCTAGGTTTATCGCTTAATAGGATCTGTGCAGTTGGCTTTACGTGAACTCTGCGCTGATGAAATTCCCCTGTCAGGGAGTAATCTAGTCTATGAATGGTCTCAACTGGCATGATGTTCAGATTCTGTTCGTCAAACGAGCTACGTGGCAGTACTTGATTTAATCGGATCTCCAATATTGCGTACAGGAAAGCAACATACAGGGGCCGGGAGAATAGAAAGAGAGACAAAACATCGAGAATCAATACAAGTCCTTTTTTGAAATGATGGTGCTTGGGTCGGCAGAGGCGATCCAACAATTTGGCCGCCACTTCCAAGACGAATGGTATTGGATAAGTTGTTTGTTCGCGAAGGCAATCACCACACGCAACAGATGCATATAACCCTGCGAGTACTTTCGAAGGGGAGGCTGATCATTCGTGTTATCATATGCGTACGTGATGTCCGCAACATTGGGTAAACATATTCCTACGCTACTTTTCGGTGTCCTGCCTTTTTCGTCGATTGCAATGATAATAGTTCTCTGGAATTCGGTATTCACCCGGCCTATCGCCGAGGCAGTAAGCCTGAAAAGAAGCATATACTCTGTGTCGTGTGTGTTGCTCTGGTCAACGCCCAACAGAGGCAGACTGGCCGAATAGAGCCAGTGGAGACGTATAATGCGAAGATTTCTGAATCATCTTCTGGCAGTTTGATACTTCTCTCCGTAGACTACTCCTGCCACGGACCTGATATCGCCTTGTCGAAAAATGGGGAGGTACGAATCAAATTTTCGTGCACGTTGAATGTTTCCTTTTGGCCTCCTCCAACCACTACGTTGAATAGATCTCCCCGAAGTTTAAGTAGATAATCAGTTCGGAGATAAAAGCGTCAAGGAATTGGAGAAGAAATTTTGTACTTACCTATCCTTCTCTTTTCGTGAGACGCGGGCTGGCATCGTATCTGAGATTGAGATCAGGAGAGGCAGGTATCAGAACAGATTATGTGCTCTGAAGGCTTCCTAAGTGTCCTCGCGGAAAAGCGAAAGAGGGAGAAGAGAATTGTGTTGAAAGAAAAGATATGCACTCCAAAGGGCAGCTGGCTTGATTTCATGCCTGATTAAGATACACGGCTCATACGCCAGGTTGCTACCGCTCATTCTCGCGGTCACCAGAGGCAGCAGCGCAAGAACTTTACCGAACTGGCTAAGTAGGTTTTCCGCCTGAGCATTCGGTTGTCAGCAGAATTCTGTATTGAAAGGAAGTTATTGAGAAGTATCGCACACCAAGATCACAGTAATATATGATCATATTACCGTACTGAACTATTTTGTTGGCTTCATTTTAGCTATTCAACTGGTATCTATGTATCAGCCTAACTTAACTAGCCTAGAAACGGCTATGACTCTACGGAGATTTCATACATCCATATATAACGATATATTGTCTCAGTGGCCCATCAGAATAAGCCATGTATATACCGAATGTAATTTTAAATAGCTTTGGTGTACAGTTGACAAACTAGAAACTCCCACGCGTATGATGAGCGGACAAATTCAAAGTGGCGGTTCTCTCGTCGAGAAGACTCGAGACACAGTATTTCTGACATACTGTTGCTCAGTAGTTGAAATTTCGTATGGTTTATAGGACAGTGAAAGGTAATATCGATGCATGACCCTCAACCCTGCAACTATCCGTCCGAGTCTTAGGGCCCTTCCTTCTCGACAGCTTCCGCTTTCAAGACATCCTTTGAGCCGTGGATATGATAATCAGAAAGGCGTGATTCCTGGCGGGACGCCACCTCTAAGATCCAACAACTTCGCAGCAGGCTCAAAGAGAAAAGGTTGTGGGACACTAGAACGGTCTTCGGATTCCGAAAGCCATGTACCGGTGCCAGCCATTAAAAACATATCAGCAAGGAATTTACGAATGGAAGCCGACTCCTTCGTATTGTGGTATGCATACTGGACTACCTCTGCCCCAGGATACCGCAAGCTCTCATAGTCAAGATCTTCTTGACTTGCTTCGGCAATGGCGTCTATTGTGGCGTCCTGGAATGTAACATCCATGAGCTTATCTCCAAGTGTATAAGCCTTGGCAAGATTGAGATATTCGGTATGTCTCAAGTCACCCTTCTCATCACAGATCACGGGCAGCTTGGAATAATAAAGCCAGTGAACGTATATGGTGAATATTTCTGGTTCATCTTCGGGCAGTCGAACGGTGCGTTCACGGAACTCTTGCCCTCGGCAGCAGCGGATGGAAAGAGGTATTTTCCTGTTACAGAAGTGGTTGAATACGCCTACAACAACACTCATGTTTCAGCTCCCATTCGTCCATTACTTGTGGGTATGCACGTCTTTGTTGGCAGTGATAAATGGCTTGATTATGGGAACTTCAACTCAAAGGAGAGTGCCACAGCATTTTCTCTTTGAGCTTAGTTCAAAGTTGTTAGATCTGCGACGCGGGGTCAGGGCGGAGATCAAGGAGATCAAAGCTTCTAACTGTCATGTTCATGTTACAGCTGACATGAGAATGGAGACTGGGAAGACTGAGAAGACTGAGATGGAAATTTCTTGAAGCAAGTTGCAATTTGCAGAAGCGGGTATCCTTGATCATGTCCGACAAATACAATCAAAGCAATCAACAATAATCAATTGCGTTCAAGCTTGACCTGGTGGACGCCTGAAGGGATTCATGCAATTTAGAGTCTTTCCAAATAATCTCAAGGGCTACACACACTCTTATTCTTCTACCGTCAACCCTGTAAAATGGCTTGCACACAAATCACAATGACCACCCTAGAAGCCTCCGAGCCCCGTCATCGATCATGTCCACTGGTAGCTATATGTCTGGAGGGATAATTTCATATGTTTTTATTCGCAGCTTTACCTTTCTAGTGTTGGAGAATAGATCATGACCATACTACCTTCCTGCGGACAGATCAAGGTCCTCTTGAAAACCGATGGCCGTGACCTTGTAGAAGGCCCAGCATAATACTCACTTTTATCAGAGCAATAACCAAATGGGCCCAGCTTATATAGTCTCAGAATGAGTCACATAACATTACATAGTAACCGAAATCATTCCGCGATGATATCGTTAACCCTCATCCACCAGACCTAGCATTGTTAAAGGAAAGTGAAGGATTAACGACTCTATTTCTCATGAATGCCAAATCTTTCAAGTTGAGGCTCCCCAATAAATACGTCGACCGTGCTCCACAAAAGCCTGGTTTCCGATTAAATTCGTAATGATACTTCATGAAAGGTCTCACATGCATATCCCTTTCCCTTATCAAGAACTCGAATCAATGGTCAAGGCATCGTGTCTACAGCAATGAGAGCACTAAAACAAACGACATGCTTGAAAAGCGCACCTAGGTAGTGAGGAGCTGCTCGTTGATTGGTAGCTAGCGCTAGAATAAATACAAATTGGCAGAACCTTGTCTGCAAAGGTGCTGTTAGAGATCACAAAATCTCTTTCCAGGTTTGCCAAGATAGAAACCAGCTGGATACATGCATCGTCTTCCGGTTCCAATAGTTACTTGCTCATATGTCAATTGATCACCTACGGCATCTTAGGGATGAGTGGTGACATAAATCAGGAAAAAGATCTATCTTGAGGGTCGTCCGCAATAGATGAATCTTGATACAAATGGATGATCTAGCATCAAAACTGTAAGTAAGACGCAGCAAATTACCATGACATGTTGGACTATCATAGTACATGAATAAAAACTCATCTGGTCTACTTTCCCATCCCTTTGATGTCAATATTCAGTGTTTCGCCTACCCTGGTGCGTAGGACGATCAAATACAGCGATTGGGCTCCTCACGACATGATTCAAAGACCCATCACAAGAAGACTAAATATATCGATTGTAGATCATCACTTATTACCTATTGTCATCTAACATCGTGAACCTAGTGCTTACGGTTGACGTCAACTTTAAGGGGTCCAAACCCTAATCCGAGCCACCCACAAGATGTCAAGCAACCAACTTACAGTTCTTAACCTATAGGAGAATTGCCTACATTTTACGTATGCTCAAAGTTTGTTTGATCGCGCGTGGAATTACTAGGAATGATTAAGCCGAATCCCAAATATAGACTTGGGCCAAATTTTGGGGCCAAAACCGCATGGAACCAAGATCTGCGGATGTAGATACATAACTAGGAGGTGAACAGATGCTTTCCGTTGGACAATTACTTATCAGGCTTCTGCAGAGACGTTTGCCAAGCGACTTGAGAGTCCCATTAAGGGTGATTTTCGAATCATGTGTGCGAAGTCTGATGGATACAATCGAGCATATTGCTTCAATGATGTTAATCATGTCAGTGAAAAGCGAGGACCCCCAGATGACATCAACGCACGACCAAATCCAATGGAAGAGAGAAAATGCGATATTAGATGTGGTTACCATACTTGACGTTCTGGCTATAAGAAGACGATATTTTCCCAGGTCAGTTGGCATTCATATCAACCACCACAACAAAGGAACCCTCGCCTAGACAAGAAAGACCCCATTCATAACTTATCTCAATCTCTACTTCGCAAATTAACATCATGAAGACATCCGCAACCAAGATTCTCAGCGGCATATTTATCGGCCTCCTCCTTGGAGCCCCTGCTTTGGGCAACCCTGTCCCGATCGAGGCTGAGAAGGGAGTCGAAAAGCGCCAATTCCTGGAGGAACTCATCATTGCTGCTATTACCGGCGCTGGCTCCGGTGCTTTGAATAGTCTCCTTGGCCCTGAACAACCGTAAGTCTGGCCCATATTCCTTACATTACCCACCCTCATAGGAAAACTAACTTGGTGAATAGAGGATGCACCTGGAAAAGCACCCATGACGACCAAAACTGGTGGGCACGAGTCTATACTGAGATATCCGGCACAAATTACACCGCAGCCGACATCTGCTGGACCCAAGGCGGCTACACCATCACCGACAATGACGCCCAAGCCGCCACCTGTCTGCTCAACGAACACATCAACCAGGATTTTTCATGCATCAGCCAAGACGACACCAACTGCAACTACCCGAACTCTGCGTTTGGGAATGTGCGTATCTTGCACGATTTGAGTACGAGTGCGCACCAGCAGTTGGATTCCTTTGCTGGTCAACGGGCGATTAATGTTACAAACACGATCCCAGGTCTTGAACATGGATTCGATATTTCGACCAACGTGAACATGCTGATCTACAACAACGATGGAACATCGACTGGATGGACTGTTGAGCTTCGTGGCACTGGTGATGAGGACTGTTAAACAGGGGATTGCAGAACCATGACGAATTAATTGATGTATCTATGCTTCAACGATAACAATAGCTGCTCTTATAGTTCAGACAACCTCTACAGACAGTATGTTGAAAATTTTACCTCGTACAAGCGTAGAGTTCAGATTTTAGTTTAAATTTGCACACTTGATGGTTGAAAAGCAGGCATCACGTGCTCGAATTGGGAGGGATCATAATTGCCTAAAGAGGAAACTTTTCTGACATCCCGGCGTCGTCAGTTTGTCAGAAAAGCCGAGCCACGAACCAACGAAGCAGCCGGATATCTCATTAAGTTTATAAAACGAAGCGTAAATTTAGTGAGAGCATCAGATTTCTGACATGCTCACAAATCCTAAATAATGATTTATAATCGTCCTTTCGACATGCCGAGCGTAACTATGTTCGCTGAGAGCACATAAATACGAGTCAAAGCCTAGCATGTAGTCTGGAATCAACAATCAATACATTCAAACCCTTCAAGAATTTGAAAGGCAGTCTACATACATCAGCACATTATCAAAATGTCCAAGCCAACCATAGTCATCGTCCCTGGCTCCTTCACCTCTGCCGCAGCCTACGACACACTCGCTTCCGTCTTAACCAAACAATACAACTACGAGGTCATCGTCGGCACTCTCCAATCTACCATCCGCGCACCTCCCGAGAAGGCAGCAACATTGCAAGAAGACGCTGCCTATTTCCGGGGAGTCATTGAAGCGCTCTCAAACCAGGGTAAAGACGTTGTCGTCATTGGACATTCCTATGGCGGCACTGTAGCTACCGAAAGTGTCAAAAAGATCACTCAGAGTGAGCGTCAAGCGCAGGGCAAGAGTACCGGTGGTGTTGTGAAGGTTGTCTATGTGGCTTCTATCGTTGCAGAGATTGGAGAGACGGCTATTCAGGCGATGGGAGGGCAATTAGGTCCTACCATTAAGATATTAGTGTGTCTTTTGTTCATCCGTACTCGGAACGATAATCTGACTTATTATAGGGCGACTACATGTATTTCGATACAGAAGCCGGTGCCCCTTACCTCTATGACGGGCTATCGTCAAACGAGGCCCTGGAACAAGGTCAGAAATACACTACCATCCATGCGACGACAAGCTTCCTTGATCCGGCTACAAATGCTGCAGTTGACCATGTCCCCGTGACATACATACACACTGCGAAGGACAATATTGTTCCCCTGGAAAGACAGCAGCAGATTGTGGAGAGTCTCAAGTCGAGGAATGCGAGAAATGTGTCTACAATCACCATCAACGAGGGTCATATGCCGCAAGTATTGGCTCCGGAGGTATTGGCGAAGGCGATTGTTGAAGGTATTTCTCAAGAGTAAGAATTGATTCCATATTTGTATCTCGGTTCTCATACCCAGGAATACCCACCTAGTTCATATTGGCAGGTAGCAATAGAAAGTAGTGTCATGTAAGAATCAAGCTGATTCGATGCTCTTTGACTAAGTCACATACGCCGGCCGTATGAATTGTAAGCAGCAAATAAATTGCACCAACCGCCCAGATAACCATCTAAAAACAAAACCGCGCCGTAGAACAACAGTATGGACCGCTGTTTTCAGAAAATTTGAGACTTGAAGCTCGTAAACCCCAAATGCATTATTCATATCGATTGCCAAATCCCCATCATTATCCCAGTATCAACTCGTAGACAATAATAACCGTATTTATCACAATCAAGGGTACTATAGCGAAATATTATCAGCACATTCCCTTGAAATTGTAGTACTTCATCAAACGACATACTTCGCATCACAGTCCGCACACTCGTAATCAGATTTACTGTCCGCGCTTTTATGCTTGAATTGTCATAACTCGATCCGAAGCCAGGTTCTGGTTGTGCACGACCCCAGCCAACTAATCAAATATCCATGTTAGAGTCGATTTCGAAATAGCAGCATGTATTAGAGGTTACAAGATTTGGAACGTACTTCTTGCAAGAAACCGGTCTTCTGAGAGAACTGCAACAGCATTTATAAGGAGTATCGCGACTGTTCGCAATCGGCCAGTTAGTCAATCGGTCGTTTTGGGTAACAGTGGTTTTCGGAGGATAGTATACCGTATAGCAATCTGCCAAAGCCGAACAGCATCTTGCCGGAGAAATTTATTATCCTGGCTGAGAGACTGACACGAATTTGTGATATGGCGAACTGCAAAAGCAAATTGTGATGTGGTGGTTTCTCGAAGCTGGCCAGATGTTGATGTTTGCACTGTTTGACTGATCTTCTGCCACCGCCTGCACTGGCTACAGGGTTGATAAGGGTTAGTGACGTTCGGCGGATGAAATATTTCCCGAGTCGTACTATATCTACTATCGCGCTTATTGATGGTTAGGCTCGAACTGATATCAACCATTGACGATGCTTCGAGCACCCTGCTTCAGCAAGGTGTACCGCATTCAAACATATCATAAATACTTGTCATTCCTGCCCATGCTATCCAAAAGGCAATATTCTATCGAATTTCGAGGTGCAGACCTGTTAACACAATAGCGGTTCTGGTGTTTATTAGCACTAACAATAACAATACAGGAAAGCCAATCTCCGAAGAAGACCTCTTCCAATACACGAACGGGCGATCCCTCAGCGATGAAAAACTGCAATTCTTGAAACGTTATGTTCGTTTCAACGTCGAGAAGCTATGTGACGTGGTTGCAAACGTTTCTGGGTCGCGAAGATTGCCTGTTGTGAAGATAGAAAAGATGGAAGGCGGTTTTAGCAAGGCTTTGCTTGTTACAAGAGAGGATGGATCCGAATATGTCGTCAAAATACCTTGTCCAAATGCAGGGAGGCCCTTGTACTGTACGGTGTCGGAAGTTGCTGTACTCAAATTCAGTGAGATGAAACCAAATTTTCAACTTCGATTCGAGTGCTAACACGGGCAACTCACAATAGTACGTAGGCATATATCAATCCCAGTTCTTTAATGTCTTGGCATGGAATTCCCACGCCTCGAATGCAATAGGAGCAGAATATATCATCATGGAGAAAGTTGCCGGTGTGCAAGTCTTCAAAGTTTGGGATGAAATGGGCGAGCAGGATCGAATCTCTTTGATCAAACGTCTCACGCAATGGGAACGCGAGCTTTGTGATATTCAATTCCCGGCGTATGGTAACCTCTATCTAAGGAGTGATCTCGATGAGACCGAGAGGATTCCATTGCATTCATCGATTGATTCTGAAGGTGATTTTTGTATTGGCCCTGCTTGTGATGCTTCCTGGCTGTTACAGTCAGGCCAGTCTGTTCCAGGCGTCCTCTGTGGTCCTTGTAGGTGAATTCCTCCAGCAAGCATGCCTGCTTAATGCTCATAATTACCACACAGGGAGAACGCTTTGCGATTTGGGCAACTCTTTGATTGAACGCTCTCTCTTGCAAGTCAGTCAGCCTCCAAATGTGCAGCTTCCATCATCTATATATGGCGCAACAGATGATCACCGCTCTCTTAATTCCGTGAAGGAAGTTTTGCCATGCATAGCAAAGAGCACCAAGCTTTCAAATCAGGCTCAGCCGATCCTTTGGCATACAGACCTCCATATGGGGAACATATTCGTCTCTGAAGATGATCCGGTTATTGTGACTGGCATTATAGACTGGCAGAATACTATCGTCAACCCTGCGTTCTTACAAGTCCGGTGGCCTGTTTTCCTTACTCCTCCTGATGGTTATCAAGAAGGTCAGGTAATGCCAAAGCTTCCTGCAGATTTTGAAATAATGGATGACGATGAGAAAGAAATTGCACTTTACAATAAAGCAAAGGCCACATGGACTAAAGCTTACGAGGTTGCAAGCTTTCTGAACAATAGGAAAGCCTGGCGAGGCATGCAAGTGAACTCAGAATTGAAGGAGTTGTTTCGTCGATGCGGAGAGACCTGGAATGAGGGCATATTACTTCTTCGGGAGTTTCTTATTGAAATCACCCTGAATCAGAAAAATCTAGGGCTACCGCTAGGAGATTTTCCATTGCATTTTGACGATGAGCAGATCGCAAAACATAAGCAAGAATTCGCGCTTTACGAAGAATGGCACGAGATGCGCAAGTTCGCTAAGGAGATGCTAGACACGGATGACGAAGGCTGGATACCCTTAGAACGGGATTTCGAGGAGACGAAGTCTCGAAATAACATGATGTACGAACTCTATTCACGAAATTATAAATAACCCCCGAAGACGTGAAGAATATGTGGCCGTTCCCTCTCGATAACTGAGAACACACTCCTCATCCTCAACATCTACTTCATCCATTGAGCAAGTACAATACATTCGATGATGTATCCAGTGACAAGCTCGTTTGCCAGATATTCGGCAACGTGGTCCGTTCCATGGGTGACCGCGTTAGCTGCATTTACTTCAGGTTTTCGTCCAATGGATGGGAGGTGGTTCTCACCTAGACCGGAAATATTATTTTAGCAATCTCAGGTCTGAGGATCTATATTCTCCCACATTTTGTTGAAAGCTTCTTCTTGCTCATCTTCCGGGGTGTCCTCGTCGATGATGGCAGTAGCTAGATTCGCATGTGTACCATTCTTTTGCCTGAACTTCTTTAAGGCATCATTCTTCGCCTGCGAATTGACTTGTAGATACACAGTCTTCTTGCCATCGACAACTTTTCCAGCAACAAAGCGAAGCTCAAATTTAGCGTCTTGCTTGGCAGTCTTTGGGGGAACGACACGGTTTCCGGGACCTTGTTTTGCAAAGAATTTCTTGAAACTGCCATCCTTGAGAAGAGATTCGCGCAGTGCTTTCTTAACTTTCGACATGATTGTGATACCGAGACAGGTGTAATATAAGTGATCTATAAGTTATATATATGGCCGGAAACTTCGAGATTTGCGGGTCTGTTAGTTTCTACGTCGGCACAGAACTGCCTTATATACATCTCAACAGTCTCTTGTTATATCTCTTGAAGAGGCACTGTTACCAGTGTCAGGCTCTGAGGGCCACTCGTTTGCTCTGCTACATACTGATATCCGGATCAGTACCTTGTAGTTTGGAGAGGCAGTGCGGCGCTTATGCTAGCGTAAATGTCCTTCCAGCCAAAGGCCTGGACTAAGCGCATTGCCCCCTAGTGACAGAAATAGATGAAACGGACATGATACATCTGAATTACTCTGTCCATATATGTAGAATAAGAAACATGGCGATGTGTTGTTGTAGTTGCGAGTGCTTAAAGAATCACCAGGCTCACCGCCTAGGCTAAGTAGGTGTTAGATAAGATAAGCTTCAATGTCGACACCTCGCCAGACAACAATTAACATAAAATGCCAGCATCGTCAAAATGGCTACTTTAGCAGGTAGGCCGACTCAATTGACCTGTCACATCATCAGTGGACTGAGTCGCTTCAGGTTTAATGCTTTATGCATCCATTCCCGCCGTAATCCTCCTACATCTTCTTGCATCACCGTACACGAAAGTTGAGGAGTCATTTCATATCCAGGCAACGCACGATATCTTGACATATGGGATTCCGTCGCCTCTTCATCTCAACCGGACAGCGATTTTCGAAAAATTCCAGTCTGATTATGACCACTTCAGTTTCCCGGGGGCTGTTCCCCGCACATTCATTGGAACACTAGCTCTTGCGAGTGCTTCATGGCCTGTTATCTGGTTCCAAGAGAATGTTGATAAACAATTGTTGGGTAAGTTATCCAGTAATGACCGTGTATCACCTGTGCTAATTGAGGCTACTTCGCGATAGTCCGCGCAATCCTTGGTCTCTTCAATGCCGCATCCTTGATTGTATTCGCGCGAGGCATGCAGAAGTCCTTCGGCAACGTGACAGCTTACTGGTACCTACTATTTCAAGCCAGTCAGTTCCACGTTGCCTACTATGCGTCGCGAACTCTGTCGAACATGTTTGCCTTTGGCATGAGTAGGCTTATTGCTTCATAGTCACTTTTGGGTCTCATAATACTGACACATTTTAGCCACTCTTGCGTTGCGACTTCTTCTTCCGGAGCCTGTCAGAAATGATGCAAAAAGTGTTAAATCTACAAGCAGAGAGAAAAAAGCCACAAAAATCACAAGGGACACCAAAAAAGGTACTGCGGTCTTGCCTGATTATATAAGATATCGGCTTGCACTCATTCTTTTCACTGTCGCTGGCATTATATTCCGTTCAGAGCTTGCACTTTTGCTAGCGACGAACACTATTTATTATTTCGTGACACGGCGGATTCGTATCTGGCAAGACATAATACCAGCCGGGATCATTGGGCTTCTTGTTGGTCTTGCAGCCACTGTGACCGTCGATTCCTATTTTTGGCAAGAATTTCCCCTTTGGCCTGAATTCAGCGCATTCAAATTCAACGTGGTGTCCGGCCAGGCCTCCGCCTGGGGGATTGATCCCTGGTACTTCTACTTTACTAGTGCTCTGCCTCGCCTCCTTCTCAACCCATTGACCTGGTTGGTATGCATACCTGCTTCGCTCTTAGTACGCAAAACCAGACAGGCATCTCTATCTTTCGTTGTTCCAGCGCTTGCTTTTGTCGCGGTGTATAGTTTTCAACCACACAAAGAGTGGCGGTTCATCATCTATATTATCCCGGCATTGACAGCAGCAGCAGCTCAAGGCGCGGCGAACATATGGACCAACCGTGGAATGTCAATACTTTATCGCTTACTCTCCTTCTCATTGGTTGTGTCCACGCTCGGCTCCTTTCTATTTTCCACTTTTATCCTCCTGCCGATTTCGTCGGCAAACTATCCAGGAGCTCAGGCTATTCAACGAGCTCACTTCCACGGTCAAGGCAGTCGCCCCAACATTACCCTGTACATGGGTAACCTGGCATGCCAGACAGGTGTCACTAGATTTCTGCAACAATCTCGGAACTTTACCTCTGTAGGTGGGAGTGAAGAGGAGGCCAGCATAGCCACAAAATGGGAATACGATAAGACAGAAGATCCGGTCTTGAAGTCTACACCAGAATTTTGGTCGAACATTGATTATGCACTAGTCGAAGACCATGAATTTGAGCAACTTCAATCATATTCATCAGACCCTGGTTCGTGGGAAATCATAGGTACTATCGTCGGATTTGGCGGATTCAAGCTCATCAAACCATCCGAGCCACGCCAGCACGACGATAGAAGCAGCATAGAGATTGAAGCAATCAGACAAATTGCGGGTGACAAAGGTGTTGATTACTACAAAACATTGCGAGACGAAGTTACTCAACGCTTGACGAGAGGGTACTGGGTCGAGATGAGCCTGGTGCCGAGGATCAGGCTTGTGAGGCATTCGCGAGCCATCTGATTCGCTCTATTCTTGTATGATTATTTATTGAATCGGTTAATCATGCCGAATCCAGATGAAAGCATATTGCAGTCAACTTGCATGAACCTGGGAAATCATCTCCAGATCCTACCTAGTGATAAGCCACTAACAGCAAAAGGAGTTGGGAAACAAAGAGGCACTATATTTGCTAACAAAGACATTTGCACTAATAGTTCCCTAAAAGAGGGAACGATGGCTAGCTATTGCTTTCTAGACTGAAAATAATGATCAAATGACAAAAAGATTGGTTAATCCCATCAATAGCCGGAAGGTGAGTGGGCTTACTACGAATATGATACCGGAGCACTCTATCGTGGTTGCTTTCAGCCATTTGAACAGACTCCAGTAGCCATGCCTAACCCCCTCGAGTATTTATTCTCGTTCTCCTAACTCGACTTCTTCTTCTTTTCTTCTATTCTTAAATCTCCCCCATCTTGTACCTCGCACGTACATGACATCAGATCGGTACATCGAGTCAGTGCTTACACTACGATGATCATCAACATTACAATCGCGCTAGTTGGCATCCTTGCCAGCTTTGCTTACTTCCTGCTGACCTCCGGTAGTCGAGACAAGCGATTCCCAACAGGTATAGACCCATGGTAATAGATTTTCACTAAGAAGAATCATTTTCTGACACTGTATAGGTCCGCCAACACTACCCATCATCGGAAACCTCCATCAGCTTCCTCGGCGTCGAGCCCATCTAAAGTAAGTCTTTTATTCTCATATTGTTTAAGAGATGTCTGACAAGATCCAGATACACTGAATTGGCCAAGCAATATGGAGGCCTCTACACTGTCAAGGCCGGTCATCACACCATAGCCATTATCACCGATCGCCGCATTGTGCGCGAGTTGATTGAAGAAAGAGGCTCTACGGCTAGTAATCGACCCTCATCATACATAATCCAGCATCTCATTGGCGAGAATGACCATCTACTCACCCTGCAATACGGCCAAAACTGGCGTGTTATTCGAAAGTTGGTCCATCAGCACTTCACAGACTCGATGTGCGACAAGGCACATGTTCATCTTCAACATGCCGAGGGGGTGCAGATGCTGAGAGACTTTATTGTTGATCCGGAGAATCATATGCAGCATCCTCGACGCTATTCGTGCAGTATCATGACCAGTACCAGTATGCCACACTTGTCTCAGTCATTGCTGCCATGGTTGCTAATTATGATAGTATACGGTGTCCGCATACCCTCCATAAAGTCAACCTATATGGAGCACCTATATGAAATGCTAGACACATTTACTGCCCTTCTAGAATTTGGAGCCACCCCACCAGTCGATTTTTATCCCTTCTTGAAATGGATTCCTGAAAGTTTTCTTGGAAACTGGCGCACTAGATCCTACCACGTCAAAGGAATCATGGAATCCCTGCACCAAGGCATGTACAAACATGTTCTTGCTCGACGGGCCTCGGTCCACGACAAGGAGAAAGCCACCCGCATCAAATCTCCATCTCTCATGGACAAAATATTTGACGTCCGGGAGGACCTCAACTTCTCATCCCACAAGCTATCCTTCATCGGCGGCGGTCTCGTAGAAGGCGGCTCCGAAACGCCCGCCTGCATGATCCTGACTTTTATCGGCGCAATGACCAAATGGCCCTCAATCCAGAAGAGAGCGCAAGCCGAAATTGACTCTTTCATCGGCGAAGATCGTTCACCGACCTGGGCTGATTATGCGCGTCTTCCGTATGTCGCGGCTATTGTCAAGGAGTGCTCTAGATGGAGGCCCGTGGCACCGTTGGGGATGCCTCATTCTCTTGATGCCGGTGACTCCTCCCAATATCTGTTTAGCGAGAATCCACTGACGTCTGACACGATACATAGATGAATGGATCGACGGCCACCTCCTCCCGCGCGGCGCAACTCTCATCATAAATATCTGGGGCCTCAACCACGACGAAACCTATTACCCCAATCCTGAATTGTTCAACCCAGACCGCTTCTACATCACCGGTACAGCCGCCCCCCTTGCACACGAATACATGAACAAAGCAGACTACAACACGCGCGACCACTACAGCTACGGTGCCGGTCGCCGCTTCTGTACCGGCATCCACCTCGCGGAACGCGACATGTTTATCGCCATGGCAATGTTGCTCTGGGCCTTCAACTTCGAGAAGCCTTTCGACCCCACAACGGGTTTGCCGATGGAGCCAGATCTGAGTCCCGATACGGGGTTTGTGGAGGGTTTGGTGGCGTGTCCGGCGCCGTTTCCGTGTAAGGTCTCGCTGCGTTCTGGGGGGAGGTATGAGACGATCATGCGGGAGCTTGAAGAGGCAAAGGTTCATGTTTTTGCAAAGTATGATGAGAAGGTTGAGCTGTAGTCGATGCTGAGCCAGGGAGGCAGTGGATTAATGAGGATGAGGCGGTCGAGATGAGGTAGCTGATAAGTCTCGATTGCTGTTCTATTCATGTACCTACTTGCTACAGATGATATAATAGGTCTCAATTGAACAATTCTGATACGCCTAATATGCATACCTAAATTGTAATAATATCATGAATTCATAGATGCCCACATCTCAAACGTAAACCCCTTCGCAACTTCTATGCTGTTGATCTCATACTCTTTCATAGCTTGCCCCCACGCCTTGGCCGTCTCATCGTTCGTCCTCCTATTGACAATCATCTGTTCCTGATACGGCCGCTTAGTTTCTTCGTCGGCTTTGCGCCACATCTGCCCAAGTACAGCGCGAATTTCGTCTCGCGCAGCCTTAGCTTCGGGATTATTAGTGGCTTGTCGTTTGTTTTCCTCGCATTGGTGTTTTGCGCGGATCCAATAGTCCTTTTGAAATGTGAGGAAGGGGTTAAGGGCGATTTTGGGTGGTTTGGCGGGTGGGTCGCCGATTGTGGCGCGGATGTGTTTCTCGAGGGCTTCTTTGTAGAGTTGCTGCTGTCGTTGTTCTTCAGTTGTTGAGGTGTTGGTGGATATGGCTAGCATGGGGGCTGGTACCGAAGAAGTTGGCTTGAATGTGGAAGCTTTATGTCTAGGCTTTGGCTTTGATGGCGTCGATGATTTTGGGCTCTGCTTTGCCGGTATAGATATGCTTTGTTTGAAAGAACCGATCGTCGGATAACGCCCAGGTATGATGTTGGCGTTGGGCTTAGATGACAGCGGAACTAATGGCGACGGTATAGGAATAGGCCCCAAAATCTCCTCCATAATCTCTGCTGCCGCTCTCAATCCTGACAAGTATGCTCCATGCACAGTCGCTGGGTGTGTAGCACATGTAGCTTCGCCTGCAAAGTGAAGATTTCCAACAGCTTGTGCCATCAGATCGTAATCTCCAGGCAACGCATCAGCCGCTACATATGAGTATGTGCCACGGGTGAACCTGTCTGCTTTCCAACGCGTAACGATTGTTTCTAGTGGATCCGGAACAGTTTTCGACTTGAAGATATTGCGAAGTTCAGAAAGCACTTCCGCGACAATCTCTTGGTCCGGCATTGTTTCGGCTTGATGAGCAGCATCTCCAGCCATCAATGCAATCAAGACCGGAATACCGGATGTTTTGATGCAATTCCAAAACAAGTAGAATCTGCCTCGATTCTTGGCGTAGTGTGCTTGCGACATACTACCCGGGACTTCTGCATCGCGGAGGAGACCAAACATATCTCTATTGGTATCCCAGAACGGCTGATCAAATACCAAGACAACCTTGTTGAGCACACCAAAACCGAGACGATCCACTGCACCGGTTTTCCATTGCGGTAGGGCAGGAGCAAATTCTACCGAGCGATGTTTGAGTGTGCCCAATGATCCCGTGTATACAACGTGATCGGCATGGATGGGTCCATTTTCAGTATGGACAGTCGTCTTGCGATTCTTTGACTTGCCAGCCGCATCATACGTGATGTTGATAACGGTTTCATTGGTCCGAACGTCGAGTTTCGTGGGAAAAGCCCATAGCCCCCGTGGTAGCTGTTGATATCCGCCAATGACCTGACTATGTTCACCTTCAAACTCATTTCCCATATCTTGATCCCAACCTGATAGACTCAACGCGTTCAGGTTGGTAGCATTGGCATACTCCAAATTTGCATAATGCCAGTTCAAAAGCCGCATATCCTTTGGTGCCAGAGGGAGCATATGCTGATATTGCCTAACACCTTCATCCATGACAGCTCCAAGAGTCTGCGTGGGTGACGTTTTGGCAACTTTATCAAGTTGCAAATCGGTCCGAGGTGAAACACCGCCCCGTAAATTCCAGCCCATGCTTTGACACTCCATGGCTGCCGGTAACTCTTCATCCGGGCCAAGATCTGGATATTGGGCGGTTGATGGTGGGGGTAGGATTCGAGAAGCATTGTGACCTATTCCGCGACGGAACCTTGCTGCAGGAAGCATCAAGTGATGAGTTCCAGCGGCCCGAGCCTCTTCGTATTGATGTACTGTGACGCCATCATCAATAGAAATGTCACGACCATGGTTTATCATCTCGCGGTCTCCCTCTGCAGTAGGTTGAATAGCTGCTTTATGCCTGTAATTACCGGAACGGTCGAGGACATCGTTGTACAGCCGTTCGTCCATTGCGTCTTGCATTTCGTCGACAGCCGAGCCGTCAATGTCGTAAATTGTGGAGATATCCCGGAGCAAGTGATAACGTAGCGCAAGTTGTGACCTTATAATCGGATCTAACGGATTCCCTCGGTCAAACCCTACTATAATTTGAGCGCCCATTTCAGCAGTTGGCCGCAGCCCCTTTGGAAGGGTAGTCTTCTGATGGCTTTTAAGGGGATGCGAGTATATACGTCCGCCGATTCGACGCCTTCCCTCGAGCACTATAATCTTCAACGATGTGACTTTGTCTTTATACTGCTGATATAACCCTTCTAACTGTCTAGCACAAGCTAGGCCTGCAACACCGGCCCCCACAATAACAATGACCGGTCCGTCATCTCTGCGCCGGCCTTTCTTGGGTGTAACGAGAGCTGGAGGAACCTCGACACAGCCAAAGTTGATATATCCATTGCGTAACAGCCACTCATACGCAAAGTCTGCCAATCCCATCCATCTGAAATCTTTAGCACAGCCAAGTGCTTCCTCACGGGTCACGCTGATCATTGGGTTGCGGGTCCATAGGCGCAAAATGCCGTTTCGGATATTGAGGTATGTCGTGACATGAAGATGGCATAGATGATGTTGCAATACATTCTGCTCGTTCTCGTGAAGGGCGAAAGGATTGAGTCGTGAAGAGTATGCAGCTGTTATACATTGTTGAGCATAGACTGGTCCGGGAAGTGTACTCGGTATTGAGGAGCGTGGTTTGAACTCCTCGTAGTTGGGTGCCTCCACATCGGCCGCGTAGACCTGCTTCGGTATGTTAGCAGGCTTCGTGGCCGCCGCCGGAGACGTTGATTTGGTTCGAGGCCACGGGGATGTGTTCGAAACGGAGGTGTTGGGTGTATTGTGACCTGTGAGATCTGAATCCTGTTCTGCCGGGTATGACTTTTCGGATGCGCTTTGCAAAGAAAACGAAGCCGGGTCTCCTAAAACAGTATTGTGCGATATTCCATTTTGAGAGGATTGACTCAGAGACTTCACGTTATACGAACCATTGAGACCTTGCGTGGAGATCTCCCAGTCGGCGCCCTTGATACATGGATATGTCGATGCTGTTTCAATGATGCGTCGGCGTTTTGACGGGGGCAGGGGTAGCTGCTGAGGAGCAGGTGCGAATGCATAGTGTTTGAATGTCAGTGGTTTCAAAGCGCCTGCACTCGTTCTTGCGCTATTATCTCCTTGCCCAGTCGCCATTGCCGTGGATGCGGAGATTGAGAATATCGGAGCAGGGCTTCTGTCTGCCGGGGTATACGGATGCATGCAGGTCCTGGATATGATTGTTCCTCTACTTCAGTTTTTTGAGCCCAGCGGCCATTTATTCAGGTGGTTATTCCACACACGACCGTCCAGATATCTCGTTCCTATCAATATCGTGTAGGTGCGGGACATGCATCTCGGATGTGAAGATGAAGATGATATAGTGGAGGCTTATCGGCCAAGGGCGCAGATTGTAGCCATTGACGGAAACTATAACTTCATTGATCAGAAGATGTCAAATATAGCGATATCATCTCAGGATCATGACAGAGTAATTGGTGTATCTGGTGCGGAAATGTATCGAGAATGAACAGATCAGAATGGGGAAGCGGGAGGGTCACTGTGGCCTTACTCTTTCCGGACGCTCTTTCCTTCTCACCTCTGCAGCAATATCCTTCCTTATCCCTTCAACAATTATTCCGTTTTCTCAATTCCAGTTTCTCGGCGACATCTGATTCTTCCGTACAGTCTTGACGACAGATATCGAACAATTGCTCTATTCGACTTGGCTTTTTACTTCGTCTGTCCCGTTCGGCGGGTCCAGCGTATTTTTCAGACCGATGCGCATTCTTTGCACGCTGACTCGACCCTACTATTCACGATAAATTTACTAACAATATGGACGTACCCTCGCTCTCTGTTGATACTGACAGACTATGTGTATGCTCGCCAGTGATCTGGCCATGTCCGATTATATTGATGTCCAACTTAATCCTACCTCAGCAGCCTACCTGAACGAACGCCGGTACGAACAATATGAATCGCGATCTAGAGGCCAAGAACGGAGACCATGGAAATACACGAAGGAGCTACAATAGCAACCGGGCCATATGGTAAAAAATTTGAATATCGAATAAATGTGATGATCAGCTGTTAATAGAGAAGGCACATGGATCATATGTTCCGACTATGATGGTTGTATGACTGTACAGTGCTGCTACAGTTTTGCCCTCTCCTTCTTGTCCTTCTGATCCCAGCTCTTTTGCGAGCCGAAATTGACCGCCATATTCCACACCGCAGCAGCCACACCCACCGGCGGCGCAAGCAAAAGAACCCATGCCCACCATCGCGGACTATTGTCCTGGATCGTAAGAATTGCCTTATCCACCTCCTTGGCAAGATCGGCCTTATCCCCATCATTCCAAACAATCACGCCACGCGAGCCCTTGTCGAGATCCTGCTCCGAAGCTTTATTTCTATACAATGCCTTTTGCACTTTTCCCTGCACATCACCCTGGCTCTTGACTCGATTCTCAGCATCCTCTGCTGTTAAATGCGGATCTCGCGCGCGTAATCGCGACATTTGCACCGCTGGATCCTTGACCGCAACCACAATCACGGTTCCACAGATGACATCCATTCCCGACTCGAATAGTAGCGGCACATCCAGCACCACAGCCCAATTACCGCGCAAGTAGTAATATAATAAAGACTTATAAACCTCCCATCGCACCGCCGGATGTACAATCTTATTGAGTATCGTCCTATCGCGTTTCCGCTCGTCGCTATCGCCAAATACTCGTCTCCCCAGCGCGGGCCGATTTAATCCTTGTTTCCCTTCGGCATCTGCCGGTAGTAGCAGGTCTGGTGTGGTGGAGCCAAAGTAGTTGACTATAGCTTTGTAGCCTGCTGTACCTGGTTCGACGACTTTACGGGCAAGGATGTCGGCGTCGATAATGGGGAGGTTGTGTGGTGGCGAGGAGAGGAGGGAGGATACGGTGGATTTGCCGGTGGCTATAGAGCCGGTGAGGCCGATAATCAGCATTTTCTTTGTTGTAGGTAGTCAGCTATGAGATCGGTTAATTTGCGTGGATGTGTTGCAATTGCAAATCAGCGGCACTGTTGAGGACCACAGTATTAGGTGAGGTTTGATGTGGAAGCCTAAATTCTCTAGATATTGGTTGACTCTGTACTGAAGCTTGAATAAACATTGAAGAGAACAAGAGTGATAATTGACGCAGGAAGATGACAGCGGGACCAACGTCACTAAAGAGGCCGAGCCGAGGCCTCGCGATATGAAATAGGGTTACTTAGGGTTACATCCACCTGCCAAGACATCGCCTTTCGTGCCGTCCCCTCATTCCTCTTTCTCTTCGCATCTTACATCTCCAAATTCAAGCATCGCTAACATGCCACACGAACCAGGATCCGAAGAACATGTCGACAAGAGAAACTTATTTAGGCGCAAGCTGAGCAGCGAAATGGCACAAAGTCACCGCCGACATCTACTGATTTGACTATCAAGCCGGGCTCTACGGCCGCATCTCAGATACAGCCCAGTCGGGAAGAGGATACCAGTGCCAAAGACCGAGTCAAGAACCCAAATGATTCTTCAGTGGCAAAAACGACGACAAAGAGGAAGTATTTGGAGATCGATCAATAGGTAGAAGACAGTTTCAAAGTCTTCTGTCCGAACATGACGCAATCCCTGAGACTTACTTGTGCGCTAGTTTTGACTGCTTCCTCTCCCCGGCCTTCAATAGACTCGAACGCTGAATGTAGATAACACCGCAAATTTACTCTAAAAGATAGACACGATGGCATTGCACATGTAGTCGACTTCAGAAAGAACCATTCTCTTCTGTAGAGGAGCTGAAGGCGCACAGTACCATGGCAACCCAGCAAAAAGGGTTTGAAACTACCTAACTTCTACTCACTAGGGATAGCATCGCCATGGCCGTAACGGCTGAGGCAAGAGTCATAACAAGCCCTAAGCCTCGAGCTTCCGACACCGTTGTTATCAGTCCTCGCAAGAATTCGAGATCTTCGGGTTTTGTAGTGTCCTCAATTGTCCCTGCATACTCGGACTTACTTGTGTAACTACCTGAGATACGTGCTCTCTCACAAACGTTGTTTGAAATATCCTACTCTAGTCGCAAGAAAATGGTCCAATTTATCACCGACTCCCGCACACCACCCACATCTCACGAAGTTTCAAGTAATCGGCGCCGAACTTCCGCGCACAGGCACGGAGCTCCTCCCTTCAATCAGCCCTGGAACAACTCACCTTCAACCCCTGCCTGTACATGGCATACACAATCCCACACACCTCTCGCTCCAACTCCTCATCGTTGCCCACGAAACCCAATTCCATCCTGCTCCGCACACTAATCCACACTCTCTCGTGTATGGCAACGCCTCCGTCCGCTTTGTGACTTTTCGGAGATGGAGATTTTAAGTAAGGAGCAGTTTCCGAGGCTGAAGGAAGACAGAATTTTGCGATTATTGAAATGACTGTGATTGCGAAGGGGGTGGTTAGTTGGGCGGCGCTAGGGTGGGAGTTGTGTGGGTTGGTAGAAGGTATTCTCCTAGATTGATATCGGCGGCATTGAATGTTGGTGGTCGTTTAAAAGTATTGAATAGTAAATAGTATCTATTCCTGTATTATATAAATCTAATCTATTGTCTATGTCCAGTTGGTCTAGTAGTAAAGAAAACGCCGTCCAGTATTATCCTACCAGTCCGAAATTCAAGTTGCAATGCACCCGTAACAAAAGAACGCCGTTGTATGCAGTAAGCAAGTAAAATGTTCGGAAGCAAAATATCTCAAAGGCAAAGAGTGTCGAGATAATCAATCTACCAAAGGAAGCCCTCCTTTACTCGGGTCCTGAGGCTTCCCATTCCATCCAATTTGCGGCCACCCATCGGGCAATGTCGAATAAGGAGGCAACGCGTAGCGGTTTTCGCATTCATCCTGCGTACATTTCAGGTCGCACAGTCCCCAGACATTGCAATAGCACTCGGCGGCATTAGGACAATGAATCGGATCCATTCCAAAGATCACTAGACACATGTTAGTTACCTCAAGACAGTCTATACAAGACCAAGAACGTACTATGCCATGAATACTCCATTATCCGACCGCTCATCGCATCATCTAAATTCGTCTTGAGGAGCCACTGCTTATACCGCTCGTAATCACTCTTTGGCCGTTCACGAATCTTCCACCGCGCAACCCCAAACTGTGCACAGCAAGAGACCGCAACGGTCTCTGGGACCTTCGCGCCGGGAAACAATTCCCTAAACCCATTATAAAAGTATGCGCCTGCATGAACAGTTTCATCACTGTTGGTATCCGTCATGGGATGGATCTCGTTGGGACATCCGAGCACCCAGGCGCAACGCAGATTCACATAGCCGATCAACTCGAGATACGGGAGTTGGAATCGTTTGATCATTGGCACTCCGTCATAGTACGGATCGTCGTTGTGCCATTGATAGCGCTGAGAATGTATAAAGAGCATATAATCCGGCAATTGATCATAGTTATCAATGATGTATCTGCAAATATCAGCACCAAATCCATAGCCATATTTCAGAGACAGACATACGTAAGATAGACCATGGACTCCCGGCCTTTGTTAGTTGACACCGTCAAGTCTGCATATTTATCGTCCACGATGTAGATGCTCTTATGCCAGTCCGGAAGCCAGTCGTAGAGCCAGGTGGTGTTGTCTCCAACCATACTCGCCACAATCAGATCCTTTTTGATAGCTCCTCTTGTGGAGGTAGGGCCCGGTGCAGGTATCGCAGCTTGAGCGGCCTCCATCTGCCGTGAGCGTCCATTGCTGTTCGTACCAAACTTCCAATTAGGGCTCGCGAAATTTTTCGTCTTTGGCGATGCTCTGATAGGTCCTTTTTGTGTGCTTGGCCTGACTGACGAAGACCTGGTAGTAAGGTAGTAGAGAGTGCATAATAGAAAGAAAACAATAGCCGACAGTCGTAATCGACGGGTAGATGATGAGCGTCCAGTGTTGATAGCTCCGGCGTAGAGCATGGTGGCGGCGATTGGCCTGGCGGCGGCGCTCGAGGACCTCTAAATCATTGAGTCACAAATATTTGTACTTGCGAGTACTATGACTACGATCCAAACAGCACAACAATATACAAAAGAACGAGGGTCGAGAGTATTTACAAAAAAGAGGAAAATAATTACAAAAGAGGGTTGTCAGGAATGAAGAATGCAATGCTTGCGTGTTTCCCTGCGAAACTCGGTGGGTCGTGCCTGCCTGCCGCCAGTCCAGTCAGTCAGTGCGAGACGTCATCCCCTTTTTCTTTTTCCTCGACTCACTCTCTTCTACTGCCGTTTTGCATTAATAGCATATATAAGCATTATTAATGAAACAGTTCGTTTTCTCTCCCTCCTTTCTCGTGTCCAGTGTCGAGACTCCGTCGCATTCCATGCCAGAAGCAAATTGATCAATGATCAACCCGATAGCTCGCGGAGCACAGACAATGCCTAGCGTACGTACTACGTGACGCCTCCACCCCGAACGGCCAGCACGCCGTCCAGAAACCCTGCGTGCTCGCGTTAGACTCCGTTAGTCAGGGATCCGGCCCGGTGCCCACAAAAGTCTCGAATGCTCCTTGCCAAATATAGACGCTGGCTGTGGCTGAGTCGGTGCGAGATATACAATTACTGTGGAGCTGGTGGATCTGTTTCGAGGAAGATAGGCGATTAGAGGCATAAATAGCCTGCTCCGTCAGCGATCCCGGCTTGCCGATGACGATGTACGACCCCTGAACTTGTGCATCATTCGACAATCGAAAGTCTCCCATCCTTACTATTGGAACAGTTCGATGTGTGCTTCTTCCTCCTTCCAGAAAACATGTCTGTCGCTCGCTCCCAGTCCTTCGGAAATAACAAAACGGTCGAGGCACCCTAGCCCGTGTGCGAACTCCGGATTGATTTAATGCAATATAATCGCTGCGCATTCCCATGTGCCTGGAAAAGTCTTTGGTGAAATTGAGTGGACCGCTTGAAATTCTTCACAGGCCAGCCAATTATCTTTCTTCAACATGGAGGGGCTTCATCTACAGTCAGCAGATTTAGCCCCGAATTCAACTTTTGACTACTCAATACTTGTACCGATCAGGGAAGCCTCACATGCCCTCTGGCTCTGCTAAAACCTTGACAGAAAACAATCGACTGTCACAGCAACATCACATATCTAATCACCAGAAAAGAAGTTCTGTTCTGCCCATTCAGCGAATTGGATATGTAGGAATACCATCATAAGGTGTCTTGAAAGAAATGTCCCCCCCCCCCCCCCCCCCGGTGTTATTTTTGGGTTTACTGTGATTATACTGTGATCATTTGATCCATGAGATTCTGTTTGAAGAGAAATTAGCAAAACAATGAAAGCAGCTCGAGAGTCGCACAGACCGTTAATGACACATGTACTTCCCAGATTCTCAATATCGAAGTTGCGCGCGGTTGGCAGCCCGACGAACCGCCTAGGATACTATTAATTGCTCTCTCGCTGTCGTTTTTTCTACTGCTGCTGCTGCTACTACTAATATATTGAATTTACAAAATTTTCAGTATGAGGAATAGATTAGATTAATAGTCCATAAGGTCCCTACAAAACCCATCAGTCGTCACGGTAATCTACCGTTAGCTCGTTCTGACAAGAGGATATGCGCCCAAAAATTATCCTTTCTGAGGGTACGCAGAATAGCTAGATGGACTCAGAGTACATTGGCGCGAAATTGCTACTTAGATTCATTCCCAAAAGCTATTCATTGCATATTCAAGTATGTGACCTCAAGATGCTTCGTCTGCAACGCAGCAACACCTGGAGAGGCGCAAGAACATTCTCAGATTTCTGAATGCTGTATAACCACGGAAACACGCTTCATTTTCTGAAATCTCGCCTTTTGACTCGCGCATGGAAGTTGGATGAATGGATTCCAGCTCTGTGAGACCATATAAGCATGTTCCTTGTTAATTGCACTGTGAAATTGGTACTTACCCGGAAACAACGGTCCAGTCAGACTTGGGATCCGGAGCTTCGAAATCCAAAGATAAGAGAAGTGATGGTACAATCTATTGAGCATCATTAGACTTCTTGTTTCGATGGTCCACCCGATAATGATGAATGACAGACCTTCCTCATCAATAACCACGAAAGATCTGGGAACGATTAGTGAATGCGTTGGAACCCTTAGAGGACTGTACACGCAATAGCCTTGAGGCAATATTGCGTTGCATCTCTGCTGTATGAGTATTGTAATCGCTCTTTGGAAAAGGCGCCGCAACGTTGTAGATCTTGCGAAAAGGTAGCTGCATCAGTATCTAGAAACCTTAAGGCTTTGAAAGCATATCCTCTACTTTGCGACTTGGCACGAGGGACCACCATTGTTTTTCACCCCGAGTCTGCCTACGTTAGCGGCCCATTAATAGAGACCGAGGGTAATGTGGTCCCTTTGCTAAAAGAACACCCGGCGGCCATGGTTTTTATAGGACTGTGCGTGTGCATTTATGCTCCGGTATTTGCTTTGGCAAAGTCAGCTAGCTGGATTCACAGGACTGCTCCTTTCCAAAGGAGACACGCCGATCTTGAAGATCTTGTTGACACTCTTGCACATGGGTTCAGAAGCCGCAAGTCTCTCAAAATTATTATATATTTAAACGACTTATATTTGCGAGATCTGTTGATTATTTTGCGCCTGTTTGAAGCGCCGTCTTGCTCCTTCACATTAGAAGAGCGATGGATACAGTGGCACTACCCTGTTATGAACGAGCGTGTCTGGGAAAATTACGAAGCGAACTACAAATCCTTGATCGCGGCTGCTGCCGAAGAAGTTGGTTACAGCCTGTTTTTAGCTGTTTCTCTGGAACTAGAAATTTTTGAGGTGGATGAGACCGATGATGGTAATACACTAGGCTCTAAGATTATTGGGAAAAGGCGAAGGATCTGGATCGAGGAATCTCTATGATTCGCCTGTGGTACGTCTTATTAAGATGCAATACACACGCTTTGTGATGGGAATTGAGTCTAGTAGTTGGCGCACTCTTTGGAGATATAGTGGTAGTGAAGGGTTTGTTAAGAGGGCATATGGTTTTTGCTACTTTTACAGTAGTATTATTACCGGTGCCTATATCGACCTTAACGACAGAACTTGTATTTACTAATTTTACATTTTCGCATATTCTGCACGGTGTACGTTTATTGGTTCACTGAATAAATCTACTTAATTTTATATATAGGCTTATTTAGACTTATTTACGAGCTTATACACAGGCTCATATATGGGCTTAAATATGGGGTTGAATATGGGCTTAAAATACTTAGCAAGAATATGCGCGCTGAGATATTATATGATATTAGTCTATGTAGCCCTAATCCTAATATTATCCTATTCTTAATTAATATAGTTTATCTGTTCTGCTACTCTCTCAGGCTTTAGCACATATATTCTTGCTAGTTATTCCGAGCCTATTATTCAATCCTGTATGTGACATGCAGTGATACAGCCATTCGGCACTCTTCCCTGCTACAAATCTTACCAATTCATAATCAAAATTCAGGCCCTTCATGTCCATGTCTCACCACTTGCATGATACATCCGAACGAAGGACTTTCCTATACTGTTCCCCGAATAGTAGATACACCGGCGATCAAAGGCCTTGTATCGACCCCTCGGCGACGTTACACAAATGCTCGTGTTGAAGGGAGCCCTATAGAGTCTACAGATACCTTACTTATTGTGATTTGGCTTTGCATAGCGGTATTTTCCTACAAAATCACTGGGCTGAGGAGTAAAGTATCCACATTCTCCCTAGATGTACTCGCTGCATCCCTGGCCCCATACATCTTCCGAGTCGAGTTCATCTATGCAGATCCCTGGTTACTTGCAGCATGTTCTTAACAATTATACCGGCGGGGCCAGCTGAACAACTGACACATGTCTTTCATCAGCCACCGCCATTCAGCGAAATTTCTTTCCGCGATAAACAAGGCAGCCGGAAGCCTTGTAATTGACCGCTAAGAGTCGATCTTATATATCCACCTCACCTGCCTCTTTAAAGCTGTTCAAAGCACCAGGGTTTCTTAGTCTGTTAAGACCGTGATCAAGAAGAAAACCTAGAGCGCCCATGGCACTATGGATAAAGGTCCAGGCGCGGCGTATGCGACGTTATGGATCTTTCAAGCTCTAGCAACGACAACATTGATTCTACGACTAATTTCGAGATCATTCCTAACCCGCGACATAGGATGGGAGGACATTATACTGGCTTTTGGCTGGGTTAGTCCTTCCCACTCTCTGTTATTACATAGAAGTTCCTGATATCTGATATCGAACAGGCAGTCAACCTCGCTGGCACAATAGTAGTAACCATCTCTATTATCACCGAATTCGACATAACAGACACCACTCCTGAAAACCACAAAATCACAACAACAATAAACGCCCTTAAACTCTCCATAATCGCATCAGCCATTGTCTCCAACGCAATATGGCTACCCAAAATTTCCGTAGCCCTTCTACTCAGCCGACTTTTACAGCCTAGACCATGGATAAAGCGCATGCTCATAGTCCCCTCGGTCATCGGGTTTGCTGCTGGGGGTATGGGTAGTGCGATAATCACATTTCTGCAGTGTATCCCTATAGCTGGGCAATGGAATCCGGAGCATTATCACCCTTCATGCTGGGATCGGAGTGTTATGGTGAATTATTTCATTTCGTGGGCCGGTATGTTTCTCAAGCACTAACCCAGCACTAAACCCACCGCTAACCTGAGTACGTGTGTATGTGGTGATAGCATTATCAGCGACCTTTGACATCATCTACGCAATCTACCCAGCAACTATATTCTGTCAAATACGCCAACTATCTGTATCTCGCAAACTTACCATTTCAATCCTCATGGGTTTAGGTCTGATTTCGGGAGGTGTCGGGATATACAAGACGACTCTGATGTACTTGCTTTCCTGGCACGACCAAGACAGTAGTACTGCGCTTGCATCGACGCATATTCTGACGATGTGGACGTCGGTTGAGGCGAATTTGATCATTAGTGCGGCTTGTATTCCGCTTTCGAGGCCGGTTTGGAGATTGGGAATCAGGTTTGTAAAGGATGCTTGGGAGAATGTCAGAAAGGGGCTTTGGTTGGGTTCGAGGATTGGGGATGTTGTCGATGAGCGGAGTAGGGAGCGTAGGGTAACCATGGGCTATATGGAACTTCCGGAGAGAATGTCGGATGATAGTATCATTGCTGAAGATAGAGATCAACTTGTCGTTCGAGATGATATTGAAATGCGATATAGCCCGGGGATTGATAGTGATGAGATGCGCTTGCAAAGATCCGTCTTTGGTCGAACTCGGAGCATCTCTCATGATGCATGAGTCAATGATGATGAATCATGTTTGTACTAAAAATGCTTGATGTACAGTAACCCCATCTTGAGCATATGCCGGAGGTAGCTGGTATCTCTCTCCCGGGTGAATATTAGACAGTTTAATGTGCTCAATAGTTGATTAATATGTCTCTAACCTCAGGTAGGCAAGGCGCCTATGGCATGTTATTTGACATCTACCTCCTATTGACTCTTGTTCACTCGCTTCTTTCACACCCTGCCGGAGCACTTCACACTTAAACTATTCCAACAAACATGCCACTTCATTTGAGAAATCGATTCCAAGCCAACACGGAACTGTGGCAGCCTATGGCGTATGGTCTGTGGTGTAAGTTTTTATCTAAAGAAAGGTACTTTTCAAGGCAGTTAGCTACATCGCTAACTCAGCTGCTCGTTTTAAAGACTTTATCCAAAACCTTTCCTTGTCCTTGCATGGGGCTCGTAGTCACGGTTTCGCAACATGGTATTCAAGACTTGGTCTGTACACTCATTCATCTATTACAACAAATTCTTTATTCATTGATAAGAATAAGAATAAGAACAATAACAATGATTAATTGGGCATAGACTACTATTTTGCTGTATATAAAGAAACAGCTACACCAGTGCCGCGTTTACTCGAAGCAGCGAACAGAGTAGTCTTAAAGGTTAGACTAGACTCAGGAAATCAGTTTTCGTAATTCAATAAAGCAGTGGTTTCTCGCATATATAGTATCAAGTCTAATAAGCAGTTATTCAATTAACTTCGTAATAAGATAATCTAATTGCACTATCTCAATGACATTTATATTCTAATAAATGCTGCCTTTGAGAATAAGAATATCCTTAAAGAGTGGAATATTCGTGGTAGAAGCATCAGCTCTGTCATATACATACAAGTATTCTATTTAATCTCCGATTCAACAGCAGCTGCGAAGTAGATATATCGCTTATTAAAGCCAGATAAATAGCTCTTGTTTTAGGAGTATACAACTAGTCAAGATTAAGTGACAAGGCAGATACAAAATTAGCGAAAAAGAATCATTCTAAAAAATAACGACAATAAGAATCATGATATACTCAATAGGAATTTAGAACTTACTTTAGAAGTGATTAATTGGAAACAGTAATCTTTATCAGAATATTAAATAAGCCGTGATGGAAGCAGGGAACTGGAAAATTACGAAGCTCGGCCATGATAATATTGAGCAATAACAAATAATACCATGAGTTTAGGGACATCTCGTCAAGATTTAAGCACTGGGATTGAAGAGAGGATGATGCGGATGTAGCCGGAGAAAATTCGCATTGAGGAATAATTCCCTAGCATGATGTACGGTTTTCATTCATAGAACTAGACAGACCCAGGTAGCTACGTGCACCATCAGACTGTTACAACTCACTCATCCATTCCATGCCATCTATGAGGATGCTCTTTCCTTGTTAAAACGCTCCTGGAATAGCAGATTTGTACTAGTCATAGTCTAGCAAAGTCGAAGTCAGATTATACTTAATTGTCATATGTCGCCAATGTCGCTAGCGCATACTCTTGGAAGCTACTAGTATTATAACCTCTATGAAATATTCAATATGTCTGTCACTATATGTCACCATATGGTTAAACTACTTATGGCAGTCTCGCTTGTAAGTAAGCCCCCTTCAAATTCTTGCATTCTTGTTCTATTGACGAAATGACGGCCGAGAACTGTCTGAGGCCACAAGTACCTGGTATGCTGAGTAGAGCCCAGAGCTTTCTAATTCGAGGGCTGGCTTCAAAGCCAATTGAGAGCACGACTTAGAAATATGGTGACTATCCTAATACCATAGAACCTGGCTGTACCTAGGCATGGCTCGACACTTTCTAGGCCTTCGATCGAGAAGCCTAAACACATTCTGACCTGGAGAGCACTTCCATATGTTGGGATTTTAGATAATAGACCTTGATACTGATAGGATACTGAGAGTCTTTCGAATTGTTATTCCAAGATCTACAGCAGGACAATATCAACCGACATTTCCCAATCAAACAAACATACATGAAATATAGCACACTTCCAGACAATCGGATCCAAAGTTGGCACGGATACTGCTTGACTCTTCAACTTGTCACTTATCAAACTCCTACAGCCATCATTCCACACACTCCATTCCACTCGGAACCACGGCCAAAGAGCGGTAGCCCTAATATCCGCAACTATCCAGAAGTAGGCGAGATGCCTCTCAACTGCTACCGGGCGACTCAAATGCACTTCGCCACCCCATTAAAGTACCATAAATGAGCCGGAATGTCAAATATTGGAGGCGTTCCGCCATTACCGAAAGGTGTCTCTGTGCCACTCAGCTTCGTTATATCAGTCGTATGCACAGCCTGGCCCGTCGGAGCTCGGATCCAATACTCGGGACCCCATTGCAAATAGCCAAGAGCACGGCTGGGAAATTTCGGAATCGGGTCGTCAGTATGAGTTGCTCGGAAGTTGATGGCATCATTTCCTGTGGTGACAAAAGTTGCAAATATGCCATTTCCGACACGCGGGCTGCCGTATGTATACTTTGGGCGTATCGTTAGCTGCTTTGATTCTTCGCTGTCCAAAATTATATTGTCAACAGAACACTTACCAAATCTATAGTTGTTATAGCAGCTACAGGTGGTGTGGTACGATATAGGGTTGCTGCAAGGGTAGCCAAAGCTCCTCCAACGCCGTGCCCAGTGACTACAAGCGTAGTGAATGTGGTAGCAGCTTGGGCATTGGCAATTTCCCTGGTGATTCTGGCAGACACTGAATCCCAGGAGTCCTGAAAACCTTCGTTCACCTGGCAGCCCACCGTCGCGCCGCACAAAGAGGTATCCACAAGTCTGGTATCAAGCGTAGTGATACCAGTCTCCACGCTTCGAATGCCACGGAAAACCAGAACGAGGATTCTATTGATGTTGTCCGCAGCAACAAAGCCACTGACACCGCCTTTCCCGACACTACAGTCAATCTCACAGTCAGATCATTTCCTCTAGTCTGTTGCAGCACAGACATCATTTTTACTTACTCCAAAAATGAAAAAAACACAGTGGCAAGGTTAGTTTCGACCAACGGACAGTTTCCTGCCGCACAACGAATGGGAGTACCCGGTGTAGCAATGTCATTGGCGAAACAATACGCCGCAGCTGAGTATTGTTCGTACAGATCCAGATTACCCAGGGTCGTCGTATCGACATCCATGGCAGTCTCGTTATCTAGACTGACTATCAGTCCTCTCGTCTAAATGTAGAAGATGGCTAATTTCAACATTCAGAATATGTCCTTACCACGACGAACCACCCCAGCAGTGGCTGTAGCAGCCAATACCGCAACTGTTGTGATCAATCTAAGTAGAATCATGTTGCTCTTTGAATGCATGGATGTTTTTGGTTTCGATATACTTAAATGTGAGGCAAATCGCCTATCTTATAAGGTTTGTTGATCAAAATAAAGCAACATAAATTGACTGGAATTCCTACCCGGTAGTCCAAGGTATATTTATATATATCCATAGATGTTTCAGCAAACCCATGGGAATCTGCATATTGAGCATCACAAGCTTCTCATACTCCCACTTCCCAAAGCTATGCACAAGCCTTGACGCCGTGTGCGACTACAACAGCCCTCAGCACAGCATACCTAGGCATTACCCAATGTACCCACTAAGGTTTTGATGTACTACGAGCACATGTCATTTATAATGCCTCACTCTACGAATGCGAATAACCTCCCGCAAAAACCCCTAATATCACTGGGTTCTTGTCTTTTATGACAAATAAATCGAACGACGGTAGGGCTATCGGTAGGCCATTAGGGTTGGGGACATATCGATTGTGTAACTTTTAAAGTAACATTGTTACTACCTACTACCACCTATTACTACCTAGGCACGCACCTACATACGTACCTGAGCCTTGAAATCTGAAACCTTGCTGGAGATCACTTGTACGTACCTACGAAGCATATGTTTTATGCATGCCGAACCCCATTGCAGACCGCTAATCCTTTGACGAACTCGAATTACACCTGATGTAGAGGAGGTCTTGATAGTATGTGTATTATAAAATACAGCTCGATAAATCTATGCTGACATGGATGGTCTAGTTGCTGTCTTTATTGCAGTGATTTGGGGAACAAAATGATTGCATTCCTGATATTCAAGTACACCCCTGAAACGCCGGCCAATAATCTGAACCTTGAACCTTTTGAGTGAGAATTTACTAGGTCCCTTGAACTACACCTCACCGGACGAAAGGTACTCGCCTCACTCTCGCTACCCCTATCATCCCCAAGTAGATCAATCTTGTGCATCCCAAGATTGATTACACCATATCTCACGGACCCCTATCAACCATTCATCTTGCTCATCTCAATCATGAAATCTGATCCTCCTGCTTAACCTCCGCTGCATCCTCCATACCCGTATCCTCACCCTCTGCCGCACCACCAGCACCACCCGCCAAAACCTTCGTCTTGAGCTCGTCGATACCCGGATGAGGCGTACCCGGTGTCACCGCAACAACATTATCATTCTCATCCACAAACTCGAAATTGTAACGCGACAACAAATGCGGAATAGCCGATAATTGAGGGCCGTATCTAGCCGTGTTGTCGTACAGTTCAAACAGTGGGACGGCGAGAAGTTTCATGTTTTTCGGCACGCTTAACACTTCTATTCACATACATTAGCTCGCTTTTCAGACGGAGAAACGGACTGATTGAATGGAAAGAGAGACGTACTCTTCTTCGGAAGCTGAATCAAGTACAACTTCTTGCATTCCTTCGGCCGCGTAACATGTCCCGGCAAAAAGGGGTACATAAAAGTCTCAAAATTGGGACGCCACCACTGCGCCAGCGTATCGCCTACTTCCCAGTCTTCGTTTACGCCTTCACCACTGAATTGGGAGCCGACGGGGGCCAGGCGTTCGTTCAGGCGGGTTTTGAAGCCGGTGATTTCGTCGTCGTCGTGGTGGAGGTAGTCTCCTGGTCTATCCCCCCCCCCAAAATCCTTCTAGTTAGTATGTTGCGTGACACAAAGAATAATGTGGGTGAAGGGCGTACAATTTAAAAAACGCATTCGCAATCTGCAACATCAATACATGCGGATGATTATGCTCATGACAAACCAGCACACCCTCGCACGTGCGACGCATGCCATGTAAATCGTAATGCTCCTCCAACCGTTTCAGTCGCGCCAGCACAGAAGGGTCTTCTTCTGGTTGATTCTCTTTTGTGCCGAATGTGTAGTTGCTGAGTGGGTACAGGCGAATCGTTTGTGGTTGTTTGGCGTCGAAGGATTTGGGGATTATGGGCCTGCCAACCTGTCAGCTCAGTCCATTCTTTGTATGGTATCGAAGTGCTATACGATTTGTATTTGCTTGGGATGGACGTACGGCTTGGAGCTCTGCATGGCAGTGACTGTGACTGTAGACATGGCGGCGGTAATGTTGGCAGTCCGCTAGTCGCTGAAGTTTGTATACTTGATCTTCGACTGGTGAGAGAATGACTCAATCAAGAGAATAAGAGTTGCGATAGCGTTGAAGATGACCTCCGCGGGATGTTTGTCGAGGTTCAATTAAGCTGAGAGCTCTGGCCAATCAGATCGATATCAGACCCACTTTCACTTTATTCATTACTTTGTAGAATTCAACTTTTCCGGTTATCTTTCAATAATCTAATAACTCATGACTCTCTATCTATCCACTAAATATACAGCCAGACACAGAACTACAACTTTGAATCAAAATCCCCAAACTCACTCAAATCCACAATCGGGCTGGGCCCAGGACTGACGGGCAACCGTGCCTTGAACTGAGGCACATTGGTGATATAGATGGGCTGTCTGGTAGTTGCCTTAATGGTAGTCGTATCCCCATTGCTGATACTAACACTCGTGAGCTGATTGTGCAGAGACTCTGCACCCTCAGCGGTCTCCGACGTGTCCACGGGCAAGTCGTCTGTCTCCGCGGACTGCGCGTTCAAGTGAATCGAAATCTTGGAGCGAGTTTCTGAGGAGGGGTCAATGTACTGTTTGAAAAATGCAACGATGTCTGGTTTCGTCAATGTGCGGACTGTCGCGGCATCGATCTCATGTTGCAAAAAGTTGAAGTACTCTGATCCAATATGTGTCCAGAAACGAGAGGTCTCAGAACCGAGGTTCTTTAACTTTTCAAGTCTCTTGTTGATGATACTGCGCTTGTGGCTCTCGAATTCTTCCTCTGTCATTTCGTCGAGCGTCTTGGCGAATTGGGCGAGGAAGTTGTCGATACGGCCCTCCAGATACTGCGCTGTACGCTCACTCTGGATGATAACCCGGTATCCAATCGTAGTAGCAGAGTAGCGCGCACCGCTCCAAACAACGTAGCCAAGCTGTTCTTTACTTCGAAGCTGATCAAAAGCTGGCTCTTCGGTCATTTGGGCCAACAGCAGTAACTTAGCTCGTAGCACTTCATCTGTGATCTTACCAACAAACAGATAGTACTCGATACAATTGTTGACGTTTTGGGGATCCTTCAACTGGCGTTCGTACACGTAGTTGCTGCCAGGTGGGAAGATGATGTTCCTGCGCACATGCCATTGAGATTGCGGGAGCGTACGGCTACGCATGACATTCTCGACAATGTCGGTCATTTTCAGCGCATCCTCCTTGTACAAGTTTCCATGAGCCAGAACTTCTATGTGGTTTTGCTGTAAAAGTTGAGGGAAGAATGCCGCGACATCCTCAGCCTCAATATGCTCCAGCTCAGCGGCATACTGTTCGTTGATCCAGGTCTTTTCTGCCGTGAGATAGCGGGTCATGTCACCGACTTGATAGTATGGTTGTTGGTACTCTGCATTTCGATACGCTCTCGTCAACCGTTCCTTGATAATCTTGAAGCGTTCTGGTAGGACAACGAGATCCCGCATTGTAGCCACAACCTTCTCAAGAAGTACCGACATTTTATCATTGTACCCTCCAACCGAGACATCCAGACCAAAAATGCTTGCTGATAGATTGTAGTCCAAACCAGCGAGCTCGGCGTCGTATGAATACTCGACCAAAGCATCTCGCACCAACTCACAATACAGCTTGGCTTTGACATGATTAGCAGGCGTAGCCCAGACGAGCGAGTTTCTCAACGTAATATGGACCGTGGCCTTGGGTACCCAGAATCTATCGTCCTTCTTGTACCATACGCGAACATGATCGTCCAATCGAATAAGTTTCGGGGTATTCGCTGGCCGAGGGACTTCTTTCTTTTCGACTGACAGCCGAGTAGGAATAAACTCGTTTTTATGCGGCATATGCAAGTCCGAGACTCGTTCCGCGGGTGAAGACGCCAGGGCACTGCCAATCTCTTTCAAGAAGTCTTGAGGGATCTTCTCTTCCTTGTACTCTGTTCCGTACCATTTTTCCTTTGCATTCCAATCACCCGGGACATGCTGTGACACAATCATAAGTCTGAAATTGTCGCTGCGTAGATACGACATGGCCTTGGTAATCAAATCGGCATCGAATTTTCGGAACAGATTGTTACCGCTGAGCAACCATTCGCGTGGCAAAGGTTTCTGCATGACACTACTCAATCGGCTGGTGAACCGAGACGCGGGCGACTTTTGCTTGAATCTGAACTCGACTTCAGCGAGGTTCTGCATTTCATCAAAAATCCATTTCTCGGGTGCTCGCTCCTTGATCATGGCGATGTACTGGAAGATAATCTTGACAATCTCCTTGTAATGAGTCAGACCGTCCTCTGTCAACCGCACGGAGATGGTAAAGAAAGCCGATCCCGGCCCAACAGACATCGCACCAGCCGAAAGTCCATTTGCCCAACCTTTGGCCTTGATATACGACAGAATACTACCCGGTCCCTCGTGGCCGATCAAATGGCTGATATACCTGCTAGGCAGCGTCTCGTACAGCTCCTCCTCGTCCAAAAACGGGAAATAAAGATCCAACGATCGCGAGTCCATAACAGGCTTTGCAAAGATCTGCGTGCAAAGCTGCTTCTCCGAAAAGGGTTGCACATCATCCCATTTATTCTGTGGCAGATTCTTGTTCTTTACCTCCGAGAATAATTCCACCACCCAACTCTCGAGCTGGTCAAGCGATTCCCGGCCCAGAACAACAAGCTTCATACGATTCGCCGAGTAGTGTTTACTGTGAAACTCGATGAATTTGCTGCGCACTTCCACGCCCCGACTCTCCGGCTCATCGCGTAGAGTTTGCAGATTTCCCGTGGAAAATTTGTGATATGGATGCTCCGGGTTCGACAGGGACTTGTTCAGCTGCATCAACCGCCACACATCGCTCTGTAAATTCTTCTTGTTTTCTGAATCCACCGCCTTCAACTCCCGATCCAGCGTCGACTCTAGGAACAGCGGCGCAATGAAAAATTGTGCGAATCTGTCCAAAGCACCGTATAACGGAGATGTGGTTGCGCTATCCTTTGATAATGACGTTGTCGAAGACGAAGGGCCGCTTTTCTCTCCGTTGGTAGTGCCGTTAGTAGTACCGTTGGTACTCTCTGAGCCTTCACTTTCGCCGGTGGCGGCGACTTCAAAAAAGTAGTTCGTCTCTATGGCACCGGTGTATGCATTCGAGGAGCCCGAGTGGGCGGCGAGGTATTGGTTGTACGCATTCTCTATGGGATACTACATAATGAGCACCCTCACTCAAGTTAGGGCGGTATGACTCACTTTTTCAGTCCCCATGAACAATAAATGCTATCCCATAGAACCAAATGATCAGTATTCCCTTGCAAACCACTATATTCTCCCGTGATGCCACCCGCAAATCCCACTCACCTCCACAGCATGCGCCATCCCCGGCATAGCCTCCTCATCCGAGAAATTCCCAACATTCACATTCGCCGACGCACTCGCCTTATCCGTATCCGGATCATGCACCAGCAGCGCCTCTAATTGATTTCCCAGCTTGATGACACGGTACGAGCGATCGTCGAGCTCAGGCTTTTCGAGCCGGTCGGTAATGTGTGTGACTTCCGACATTGTCGGGTGGTAGAACGAAAATCGGCGAGATGCAGTAAACGTAGCTGACGACCGAGAAGAATGAAAAGAAGAAGTAAGCAAAGAAAGATGGTTTCGTGCAGTGCAGTGAGTCAGCCTCTTTCGGCCCACCGACGACAATGGCGATGGCGATGATGATGCGATCAAAGATAGGGATGAAGAACTCCGCAATAGCGCTGGTAGGCCCAATGACGAGGACCTTGGAGGCATCCGTTGACGCAAGGGTAGATGACAAGTACTTAAGGATTCCTCAACAATAATAAAACCACAATTAATGGTTGAATGTGGTAGAGGTCCTGAGGCGAAGGCGCAATGGATCTCCGCCGTTAGTTTGAATAAAGCACGGACTTGAACCGCTTCAGCTTCGGCTTACCAATAGTATGGTCAAGCTTGGGAACTCCTAAAGTGGCCAATTTTAAAGCCAACTGGAAAATAAGAATGAAGAAATGAAAGAAAGAGGAGAGGAGGAACCTGAAACCCCTACTGTATGAATAAAGTATGAAGCAGAGTGAGCAAGGGTGACGATGGCAAAAGATAAACAAAAATGAGGCAACATTTGATTCCTTACTTTTCAGGTATCTACTATCCATGGACAAGGTTTATAAAACTCCATTGTACTTGACATTGAATGCTCGCCCCTTACAATGTCCTTACGAGGTGCATATCTACCTAATATGCACCAGATAGGGAATAGGGAAGGAAATCTTATATTGAGTCTATGCCTACGTAGCTACTACAGTCGCACATGTCCCTGACCCAATGGTGCCAGCACAGCCAGAATCATGACTCCAGCACTGTCTTGACGATCGAGCGAATCACATCTGCTACAAATTCGAGGCTTGAATAACAACATTGCAATCATCTCATTCGCTTGGTGATTGAGGTACTCAGGTGATACTTGTAGAACAATAGCAGCAGATCAAATCTGTCCTCCTGCCTGTGTAAATAAGACGCCTGGGATAACTACTTTCCTTAAACTCCATGTCCTTTAACTACCGCAGTCGCAAATACAGTGACAAGCGCGCGCATTTAAGCGTTGCCTTCGTCGCCCTCCTCTTCATCCGACTCAGCACCCTTGACCCGCTTCTCAATCCATGTAAACACCTCCCCCTTATGCTGAAGAAGCATCTCATTCAACCCCGTCTTGGGCGACCGTTGCAATCGGCCGTATCGCTTGGAGGGTTTGCGACGGTTCTCGTTGTGCCATACGCCGTGGGTGTGGGAGACGAAGACTAGAGAGTTCTTTCGAACCGAATTAGTTCATTCACGCATACATATATTGTAGAATGAGGGGAGAGGCATACATCTTTGTACCATCGCGAAAGCCAGGTCTGAGTTGGTGATGCGACAGCACGAACGGGGTTTTCGGCGACGAATGAAATCACGCTATTGACGCGTTGGTAGATGCTGTCTGCTGGGAGTTAGCTTTTATGTAGCTCATGACCAGCTGAGAACTTGCCTCGATTGATAAGAAGATTGGCCACGCCATAGAACGCGTCGCCGACTCCAATAAAAAAGACATGGGTAGCTTCATTTGGCCTGTCACGCAGTCAGTCTCAACTCATCTTGAATTTGCGAGGATAAGCTCTTACTCAATGTAATTGTCCCACAAATATCCCGCCAACTCCTCAGTCTGACTTGGACGATCAACATCTTCTTCCTCATATTTCCCCACGTCAGAAGTATCTGCAGTAACATGTTTGGGGATGTTGACGTCGATAACGGCGTAAGTGCGCTGAGTTGCCCATGCGATATAGTCCTTGACCGCGTCGGCCTAAAAATCGTTAGCAGCGATTCTGGTTGTTAGGGATGAGGCCCTACCATCCAGCAGTTATGTGGCTCCAGTTTATTTGTGACTGGGTGATGTACGCCCATCATTTCAGGTCTGTCGGTGTTAGCAAGCATCCTTGACGCGATGAGAGGTCAAATTTACGGGTCATGAAAAATGACGATGAGGGGAACCGCCATGTCATAGTTGGCACTGTATAATGTCAGTCTTTCATCACCGAAAGCGAATGCCGATCGACCTACCTCGCAAGAACCTGATTCTCAAACGACTTCGAAATCGAGGCACGATAGATCCACAGACTAGTGAGTTTGTAATTGTTGTAGAGTTGTTGGGCCTGATATTGACGGATGACATCTACTTGAATCAGTTTTGCGTTAAATTCCAATACGGCGGGATGAGTTACCATGAAATCGGTCGGTGAAGAGCCCCTCCTGCGTTGGCATTTTTGGATACATGCACCGCCAATACTTCGACTGAGCAGCCATAACGGTGCGTACAACCTGTACAGCTGGATTAGATGGCGTTGTGGCTGCGAGTCGCGCGGGTGGCTCTCCCATGAGAGTCTTCGTTACTGCCAACGCCGACTTGGAAATAGAGCGGAAATTATAACCGCCCTTTGATGTGTCAGTTGAATAAAATTTAGAGAAATGAATGTGGAAGAATGGAAAAGAAGATATTTCTCACCTCAAGACAAACGGCCACTTTCCCATTAGCCAGCGTCATGAGCATATGGGTCATGTGAGAGTAACAAGCAGGAGTCACAAAACAACCACCCAGCTCATCGCCAGCCGCTGCATCAAATCCTGAGGCCACTTTTGGTCAATCAGCCTTTGTTTAAAATCCCTCTTTATGACATATTACAACTGTTTGACAAACAACAAGCAACTTACCAATTACCAAATCAGGATCAAACTCAGTTGCAATGGGCATTACAACCTGCTGAAATGCGTACATGTAATCACCATCTCCCATTCCTTGCGATGGCCAGGGTATATTGATATTTCTAAAGTCGCTTAATATGAAGCAACTCAAGATGGTACGGGTTGACTTACTTTCCCAGTCCGGCACCTTCACCAACATGATCCCAGTTTCCCTCATTGCCTCCAGGATAAAATTTACCATCGGCATAGACATGTGGTGAAATGTAGAGGACGTTAGGGTCATCATAGAATGCTTTTTGGATACCATTTCCTGCAACAGTGAGTTTATGCCGTCTCAAGAGCCAAAAATCGCTTACCATGATGGACATCCCTATCTGAATTAGCTATGTAAGTCAACAAAGAGGAGGAAACTTACCAATCAACAATCAAAATCTTTCGACATGTCTCGCCCAATTGGCGCTGACATACTTTAGCAGCTATAGATACATTATTGAACAGACAAAAGCCCATGGTCTTATCATGCTCAGCATGGTGTCCCGGCGGTCGAATCACTGCAATGGCGTTTTTGACTTTACGTGTAGCGACTGCCAAACATGTCTCGATTGCGCCGCCTGCCGATAATAGAGCAGAGGCAAACGTGAGCCGATTGAAGTAGATGGAATCACGCGTCTCTTCAAGCATGATCAGAGTTTCGTCGGGTAGATCTATGCAAGGTCAGTCATCCGTCCTAAATGTTCCTAGAGGAGAACTTATACTTACTCTGCGTATCTGACACAAACTGATAATGCCCATCCGTATGCACCAACTCAACCTCCTCCCTCGTTGCATTCCGCACATCGATCCTCTTCAACGGCATCGGCGCTAACATCTTCGGCGCCGGGGTAATATCCAAATCCTCAATCAACCCCGCCCGACAAATCTCCTTGTAAATATAGTAAATCCTCCGCGGATCCTCAGGATGTACTTCCGCAGCCGGGCGAACCTCGCAATGATACCGCATGCGAATATCATAGCACAACCCAGTAGCCAGCGACGCGACAGGTAAACCTACTGCTGATGTCGCAGCAGAAGGGTCGTCGACGGACCAGTCTGAGTTTTCTTCTATGATACTATCGGATTCTTCGCTTGATTTCATCATCATAGTGTGCAGACCTTCATCCTCGATGGACTTGGTCAAGCCTGTGATTTCTGTAGCAACCCCCAAAGACATAGGCATTGGAATTGCGGCTGGCGGTGACATGAGACTCGATGGAAGCGTAGGCATTCCAAACAGAGTCGCTGGTTGCACGTCATCGCCATTTGGTCTTGTGCCAGTAGTAAATGTAGTGGTGGCAGCAGCAGTAGAGGATGATGGCATGTTGATCGAAGATCCAGGATCTCGCATCACCGTATCCTCATCTTGATCCATTTCTTCTCTTTCTTCCCAGTCCTGAATAGAAATAAATCCAAGATGGAGGAAGGCGCTCGTGGGCTCGTTGTACCAGGCCGTTTGAGAGCTTATTCCCTCATGGCCTCCTCCCTTCGCGTTCGGCCAGTTGATGCTCTTGTTGCTCCCTTGCTTGCTTGTGACACAGCGATTCAAAGTTTCGTGACCAGTAAAGATCTGGAACTGCAATTACAAGGAATCCTGCAACTACTCTCACTAGACAGTAGATGAATGTAGGACAACAACAGCACAAGCCAACAGACAGGCAACAGATAACAAATAAACGTACACAATAGAAAAGCTTGAAAATAAAACAGCCAACAGATATAATGAGAAGTAGAGCACTGTTTTTTTTGTTAATAGATTGTATGCATAGAAACAATCAGAAGGGACGTGATAGCAAAATAGGGCAGAAACAGAGAGCTCCGGGTTAAGTAATTTGGAAGTTTGGCTGGCACGTGATAAAACATCTGTCAAAAATACAGCCTATGTTACCATTCCATACAACATGTATTTTATCTGAATGCTTCGAAGATCACACGCAATTCACGACAATTGTTTGACATTGTCAAATAATTGTCGTGAAAGCGATCGTCTTCTCGAAAACTCTCTAACCCAGGCATCGAATGGCATTCAATTTTCAAAGAAGCCTCGGTAACTGCCCAGGTGGCAAGACAAATACGCTACACAACATGCGACACAACTGAGCAAATAACATCAATTCATTAAATTATTTATTGTCATTGAAGGAGACAATAACATCATCGTTCTAATTTTCGGAGCACTTCATAATATGCCAACCCGTAACCCTCGTTCCAGACCTATCAAAATTGGAACGAGTTTCCTTCCAGTATATCGGGTAAGGACAGTATTCAGCATTTAGAGCACACTCCGAAGAGTGGCTGCTGATTCCTAGGCGCTAGCATCGACCTTGGAGATGTAGACTAGATATTGTTAGTTGATTTTCATGATAGGAAGACGAAAAACGTACCGATGAGGTCAACAACACGGCGAGAGTAACCCCACTCGTTGTCGTACCAGCTAACCAGCTTGATGAAGTTGGAGTTAAGGGCGATACCGGCCTTGGCATCGAAGATGGAGCTGTTGGTGTTGCCGTTCAAGTCGGAGGAGACAACGTCGTCCTCGGTGTAGCCCACGATTCCTAAATGGCACTGTCAGCATTAGACACACCAAAAAGAGATGACATATGATATACCCTTGAGCTCGCCCTCGGCGTACTTCTTGACAACAGCCTTGATCTCGTCGTATGTGACGGGCTTCTCAGTGCGGCAGGTCAAGTCAACAACGGAGACATTGGAGGTGGGAACACGCATGGACATTCCAGTGAGCTTTCCGTTAAGGGAAGGAATGACCTTTCCGACAGCCTTGGCGGCACCGGTGCTGCTGGGAATGATGTTCTGGGCAGCAGTACGACCACCACGCCAGTCCTTGGCGGAGGGACCATCGACGGTCTTCTGGGTGGCAGTGTAGGAGTGGATGGTGGTCATGAGACCCTCAACGAGACCCCAGTTGTCGTTGACGATCTTGGCGAGAGGAGCCAAGCAGTTGGTGGTGCAAGAAGCGTTGGAAATGATGGTGTTTTCGCTCTTGTATGACTCGTGGTTGACACCCATGACGAACATCTACACACGTCAGCCAAGATCACAAAGACAAGAGAGAGAAGACTGACAGGAGCATCTGCGGAAGGAGCAGAGATGACGACCTTCTTGGCGCCACCCTTCAAGTGGGCAGAGGCCTTCTCGGTGGTGGTGAAGACACCGGTGGACTCGACAATGTAAGCGGCGCCGGTCTCGGACCACTTGATGTTGGCGGGATCACGCTCCTGGTAGAACTTGACGCGCTTGCCGTTCACGATGAGGTCGGTACCGTCGACCTCGATGGTACCCTTGAACTGACCGTGCTGGGTGTCATACTTGAGCATGTAGGCCTGTGATTGTCAGTACGCTCTGTTAACACTCCTTATCAAGGCGATGAGGGGCGGATAAGACACCCGACGGATGCATCGGATATACGTACAGCGTAGTGAGACTCAATGAAAGGGTCGTTGACAGCGACAACCTCCGCCTCACCGTGCTCGATGCTAGATCAGTCAGAATGTGAATTCATTAGAGAAAATGGTTCGATCGTGAGCATACACGTTACGGAAGACCTGTAGCTCGTTGTTAGCTCGACGTCATCACGGTGCCAGCTGTCCGAGACAGACAGCTCAGAATGAACAATACTTACAATGCGACCAATACGGCCGAAACCGTTGATGCCAACCTGTGCCAGAATGTCAGTAGATTTTCCCCAGCTGTGGATTATTGACGTGACGTACCTTGGTAACCATGATTGCGGTGATAGTTGCTTGGGAAGAAAGTCGTGGCTAGCGGCGGGGTAAGCTTATCAGCAGAGCTCTCCACCACGAGTACAAAGCAGTCGACAGTAAAAACTCACAATAAGATAGACGAGTGTGAATGAATTGATGGATGCAGAGAGAAGATGGAAGAGAAAGAAGAGAGAGGAAGAGAAAGAATCAGGGGATAATTTTTTGTCTTAATAAGAAAAGGTGGTCTGGCGGGGTAGCTTTGACGAAAGAGGCAGACTCGGTGAATGTCCTGTTGTTGACGCAACGACTGGGTCACTAGCTTAGTTCTTTCGGCGTAGACTGAGTTAGCGCAGATTCTAGCCTGCTCGTGGTGGCCTGAGGCAAAAGGCTCTCTTTCGTCTCACCGGGCGGCCACACTTACATACTTCAGGCAAAATGACTGGCAGCCCTCCGTACGTAGTACGGGTATATGTATTTTAAATCCAAATACTCCGTAATCATTGATTCTATTCACATCTCGCTTTCTGAGTCTCCTATGTATGTTCAACTTCACCCCTCCCCCTGACCAATTCCGGATGCACCGCATTAGATCGCACCCGCCCGGTTGCAGACCACCGGGCAAAACAGGAGCACAGCTATCAGATCAGGTCGAGCCTCGTGCCGACACAACCAATTAGAGGCCTGCAACCGCCTTCATCGCAGCATTTACTGCCCTTCGTCGCTTGATGGTTTTCCCGGAGACACGATAATTGCCAACTGATTGTTCGGCTATGTCCTGTGTCTGACGTACGGTTGTACCCGATCAAGGCTGGAGTCGGATCGTGACCTGGCGTTGATTGTTTGCATTGACTGTGTACAATATCAAATGGCAAGGTAAGTACAGCTTGATGCAGCTGTAGTACGTACTACGAAATACATTACCATGCATACATGTCCGTACGAGTGATCGGTATTACCGATGTAACCGCACTCTAGCTCCGCGCATCGTACATCAATACCACGTACCATCGGTACAGCAGAACGGGCTATAAAGAGTAAGGGCCCATCCGCCGGTCAACAGTATCGGACAAGCTTGCTACTTTGGTCAAGGCATGACCAGAGGCAAATACATGGGTCATGCCAGCAATGCAACTTCTGATTGCCCACTGATGATCATCCGATGGCAACGCAGGTCCTGCTGAGAAATGCATCAATAGACTGACTCATGGCCACATCGTGCCGACTTGCCGGTCGCAGTGGCGAGTATCATTATTAATGTCGCCCCGTGTACCTACCTGGCAACGGTGTACCAGTATGGAAAAGCTACCTAAGTAGATACGGAACTTTATCATCATGGGTCGTCATATGATGAGCTTTAGGTAAGCCAAGCATACAGAACCGTAATTACATTTATTATATCCAGGTTTCAAGCGAGAACGTGAATCTTTAGTACATATGCAGACCAGCAATCCCTATATCCATGGATCGTCCAAACGAGCTATCCAAAGAGCTATTTTGAAGAATAGTTGGAAAGAAGGCGGAATAATATTTACTCCTCCTTAACACCACCCCGCCAGTTCTTCTCCGCACTCTCAATCGAAGCCTTGTCGCTCTTGATCTCGCCCTGTCCCATTCCCATGAAACCAGCAGCGGCCTTGAAGGGGCGCTGAAGATCGCCCGTGGCCGGCTTTCCGAAAACATGGATCTTGACCAAGTTGGATTCGAGCGCGCTCTTGACAGGAAGGATCGACTGGATCAATAGAGGGTTGGTGTACTTGAAGTACAAGTGCATGACGGCCATCATACCGACGCCCATGAGCTGGGAGCGCATCAGCTGGCGGAGCTGCTGCTTGTCGTACTCCATGACGGTAGTCGTCACGGGACGCGGTTCTTCGCCGGAGCCCATCGGGGCGGGCTCAACGTACTTGAGGGTGGTCAAGTCTTTCTTGAGTCAGTTACTATTATTTCAATTTCCGTCGATATCAAGGAGGGAATACCCTTCTTTTTGTTGATCTTGGACTGCACATAGAGGTAGATGCCCAAAATGATCACGTTGGACACAATGTACAGAGCACGGACGCCGAGGAGGACATCAGGGTTGTCGAAAGGAATCCGCTTGGAGACCTGCATCATGCCGAGGATAACGACGAGGTTGGTACTATATCCGTAAGCATGTGTCTGCAAGCATGTTGTCTCGTTGCGAGAAATGGCAAGATAAGATAATTTCAAGGTTCACGAGAAAAAAGGAGAACTCACACTTGGGAAGCCATGATGAACGAGGCGGATGATCCAGAAACTGTGGAACGTGGGAACTGATATCGCAATGAAATAGATTACTATTCAGGATAGATGTGATTCGCAACAGAAGACTGGACGTGAGGTTGTCTCGTTACACAACAAAATGGCGAAATGTTCTCGAGGAAGGAGGACACTTTGCCCGTTGGAGAAAAATGATCACGTGAGCCCACCATCCGTGGCAACGGCGGAGCACGGCGGACAGAGCGAGCCAACCAGCAGCCGCAAAACACAGAAGCTAATCTAATTTATAGAACGATTTGGAAGCTCTACGATGGCACCACTGATAGCAGTCATGCTGGTACATAGTAAAGTGAAATCTGAGTATGAGCATTAGGTTTTCAAAGTATGAAAGACAATCAAATAGCTTGATATGAGTAATCAGCTATACAGAACCTTTATCACATTCTCAGCACAAGTAGTTTCATAGTCACGTGATTTATATCACGTGACGCAATCTGCTATGCGCCGCGCCGTCTTCGATCTCCCCATGCCAGCGCTCTCGAGGCATCTCGCTCAAGAATGCCACCAACGACATCTTAAATGCCTCACTGGATGATAAGTGGAAAATGATCGATAGGCTATTTTGCGTTGACGTGCCCTTCTGCCTAATCCATAATGAAGCCTCTTATCATGACGGATTAGCTAGATGATCGATCATGACGAGAATGTTGGGCGGCATCCGGGCCTATGGCTGGGACCGTCCTCCACCACGGAATTGGGCAGAGTTGTCACATTTACCAGACTTGTCCGGACAGACACTCTACGGTTCACTAACACATGGACGATCACTAAACAGCCAGTCAAAAGACCCTCGATTGATCTAGCCATACCACCGCGAGTCGATGAGGGACAGAAGAACGCCCAGACGCGGGTGCCCGCTGATTGGCCGAGCCGAGTGACAGGCTCCAGCTTGACCAGCCTCCTCGAGACAAAGTACTTCTTCTCCAACAAAAACAAGCCAGACAAAAAAATCCCCCGACAACGCGCGCGCTATCATCAACCCTTACCCGCCCAACACCATCGCACTACCATCCACACGTCGCTTCATCCCCAAATTATTGCGGTTTAGTCTCAGTCAACACGCAAGTACCTGAAATCGATTACAAAAAAAAAATGGCTGGCGGTAAAGGAAAGTCCATCGGCGGGAAAGGTGCCCCTGGCAAGGACGCAGCGGGGAAAACGCAGAAATCTCACAGCGCAAAGGCTGGCTTGCAGGTCAGTTGTTTTGTTACTTGCTTGTTGTTGACGTTTTAGAATATGCTTTTATTCTTGTTTACGATTTCTTGTGCGATGCTATTGTTATGCGACACGGATACAGCGATGAAACAGTGCAAGCTGTCGGCTTTTACGCGTCGAGTGGAGTGCGCCGGTTGTGGTGATGTCTTCTTTGTCTCGCTAGAACAACATGTGTTTTGAAATTTGTTGCTTGTATCTTTGTCGCGTGTATCTGTTGTATACTTTGATGCTATCTTGCTCTTGTCTCAAGCCAACCGTACTGATGCCGACTCTTACAGTTCCCCTGCGGTCGTGTGAAGCGTTTCCTCAAGAATAACACACAAAACAAGATGCGCGTTGGTGCCAAAGGTATGCGCTCTTATCGCCTTGATTATAAGCGACCAAAACAACTAACAACGCGTAGCTGCCGTCTACGTCACAGCCGTCCTCGAATACCTCACTGCCGAAGTGCTCGAATTAGCAGGCAATGCCGCCAAGGATCTCAAAGTCAAGCGTATCACACCGCGTCACTTGCAACTCGCCATCCGTGGTGATGAGGAACTCGACACTCTGATTCGCGCCACTATCGCCTACGGTGGTGTCCTGCCCCGTATCAACCGTGCCTTGTTGCTCAAGGTCGAACAAAAGAAGAAGGGCAAGGTTGATGCTTAAATATCTTTTCGAATTCCACTTTCTCGACTTCGACTTGTTTATGAATCAATCAAGCTGGACTTTGCACTTTCGATCGACGACTTGACAAGAGGTGGATGATCAGCTCTATTCTTTTTCGAATCTCCCTTTCCGACCATTCTTCTGATTGATTACCCTTGGGTTGGGTTCCGTTTAATGCTACGCTTTTCTTTTGTGTTTCTACTTTGATTTGATCAAGGGCGGTGTTTACGTGTCGGGTTCTAATTCTTTCTTATTTCTATTATCCTCTACTCTGATTTGTGAAAAGTGGCTGTCTATTCTATTTTTCAAATCCTTTCTTTCCTTAGTCGAGGAAAATATACAGACAGAGATGGATAAAATTGGTTGGTTGGTGCTTTGTGCGTATAAATTGTGTGTCTATGAATACAAATCGTATTTTGCTTATACTATCGGCCTGGCAATTATAGTAGAACTTGTCTTTGATAAATTGTCACCACATCGATATCAGAGTAGATATTATCTATATGGATATGATCAGACACGTTAGTGTGTCAGCGAGTACTCCTGTATGAATTCAGATCTCTAGATAACCGCTACAAATGTCTGAAAGTACGGCCAAGTTCTGTAGGATTTAATCAAATATGCTGGCTCTGACCATCAACCCCAAGAGGCTTCTCATCTGCAAATACCCTTCCACCGCTATACACCGCACAGTGTCCGGCCCATCCTCAACATCCAGAAACTTATACTCCGTCTCTCCATCATCTCGCTACCAGTAAGGCTGCAGCCACACCCACTCCTCCATCATCTTCTTGTTTTGTCTCGGTAACAACGTGAAGAGCTCATGTTTGTAGTGTTATAAGAGGGCAACGGAATGATGACTGCGGAAGTAATTCACAACAATATCAGGGATCGTATTCTCCAATTCTCGATCATGATGACATGAAGTTCTTGGGACAATATTTGACTTTGTCAGGTTATAGGTAAGTGCCAAAATGACATTCGAAAGGCAGATAATTTGATGCTAAACGAACCCATTATACGACGAATTTTGCTCCACGGTATTATTGGATTATGCTGTACCTTGCCATTACATCGTCCCCGGTGGCCTGTCTGTGCCCCGAGAGAGCATCCGTACTTTCTATCTAGACGACGATTGGCTGGAAGCTTTTATAGATGGTGTTCTGAGTCTAGTGAACAATTATGCACGCGATTCAGACTGTATCCCGACGTGTATCAAGAAAGTGTTTAACGAATACCTGAAAACAAATCTGCCGAATGGTCATCCACCACCGATTCCTCGCTGGGGTCCTTCTCCGGTCCAAAATTGTTGCCAAATATCCAGGCCTAATCATATCTCAGATACAGACAAGAATAGACTAGATCAAAATCGAAAAACCAGATGCCGATAATTCTGCTTTGTCTGTTTGATAGAACCCCAGAAGGTGGCGTCTTCCCAGAAAAGATTACTTTCCTACCTCCAGAGCACCAGACGAACTTTGAACTTGGCATCTAATAACACCCGACGTCAGCATTGACGGGAGTACAGCTTATTGCAGACAACCCGAAGCTAAAAGTTGGCTGATGGCACGTATGCATACAGAAGGCCGGCTCAGCGATAGATATATATTTGGGATTGAAAGATTGCGAGTCGCCCAATGATTTGTCTCAGAAGGCTGGCTACGAATCAGAAGAATAAAAAGCTGCAAATCAAACGTCTGATAAGAGTAGGAGTGTCACGTATCGAACAGGCACAGCATCTGGGAAAACGTCAGTAAACGCAGCCGTCAATAGTCACCAGGCTGCCCTCCGACACCATTATCATGTAACTGGTTCATCACCAAACAGTTCGAATATTACCGAACCCAAGCGATCCGCCTTGTTCAGAGGTCGCAAGGAATGCTCCACCCTCTTAGCCGCAAATGCAGGTTCGTCTGCGGCGCATTAACTTGCGAAACTGAAATCCCAGTGACCTCACTCATTATTACCGCCGGATTTCGATTTTGAGGGGCCAACACCAGAGTGGTCCGGCCAATTACCTTCACTAGGCGACCAAGAATTTTACGTGGCTGGGGCCTTGAATATAGAGCTCACGATTCCCGTCGGTAATCGTGAGTAAATCCAGGTGGCGTGATTCCCGGAAACCTGCAGAGGAGATGATGCCCAGGCGAGCGCTTCCTTTCAAAGAGATTACTACAGCAAGCGGCAGGTCTGTGTACGCAACGATATGAACCGCTTGCAACCAATTTCATTTCCCGGCCAACCTGAAAGCCCCGATCAAGTCATTATTTGAGAAATATATATATACCTTTTTATTGTGCTGAGCTTTGCCATGGATATTCTTCCAGCCGTGTAGAAGATTCCTCTGGTCGACAGATTACCACAGCCATTTGACGAGATTGAGTTCGTATGCTGATAACCAACTTCTCACAGGAAAAGATTGCACTGCTAAACATAGAATTCTTTGACCAACGGACAACAAGAAATTTGCCAGTATCATCTAGTAACAACGATATTGAATACAACAAGCCAGAGACATAGCCTTTTCTGTCAAACGAAGTCAATCGTCAAGTTCCGGGCTGTGACTTGCTTATAAAGATGGTGAAGGTGTATTATCTCCTAATGAATCTATTTCCATGGGCCTGGTGACCGGCACACTAAACTCTTTCTCTTTATCCATGCTTGTCAATAAGCTTACATAATTGAGAATTGCAGACATAGAAGTTTGCCTACAATGTGTTGGACTAACATTTGACAAACATCCAATTGTCAATGTCTGGTTTACTCATCAAAGAGGACGACGTATTTTAGGCTGGTGGGTTGTCCATCGACTAAGCCCCCTATACGTTCATGACTGGAGGAATGTATCAATGCTCTGACGAGTTCTTCCTCCTCATGAAGCTCGTTATCATTGCTGTCGTTGGCCCCAGTAAAAGGCGTGGTTTTCTGTGGCGCCGTTGGTGTGTCGGTCGGATCGGCTTAATACTTATATCTGAACGATTGAACTCTTTTCTGTTTTTTGTTTGCTTTTATCTTGGAAATAAATATACCTGAATACACCGTCACATTACTCAGCCCCAGTATCAGTCTATGTTATGTGAGTTAGTGGCACGAAAGGACAATGACGTTCGAAGAAAGCCCTAATTGCCTAAATAGGCAAGTCTCCACAATCTGCATGACATTTCAACCTCACACTCTTCTCAACTTACTACGGGATCCAAGTAGCTTCCGATGCCTACTAGAAAACGTCGAAAATGAAATAGAAACGTTACAGTCATTTTCAAAGTCAATGCGATCAAATATTACTCTACTAAACTAACTTAGACTAATCCTAGATCACACCTAAATAACCACAACAACAATCAAACAACCCAAGACCTAACCAAGCCTAGGAAACATACAAACCAGACAAGACACAACAAAACGGAAGCCAAACAACCTACCCACCGAAGCCATTGCACAAATACGAATCCATGCGTAGAAGGGAGATAGATAGCTAGAAAGTAGAATGGAGGCGATGCAGGGAAACAAACACAACACAACATAACGCGTAACACCCAACAATAACAAACAGGCAGGAGAGCAGCATTCATGGACAATAAGAACGTTACAAGAGGCGAAAATGCTGCTCTCGAAAACCAACGCAATAGGGACTTTCTGACAGAATTACTCTTCTGGCTCGTCGTCGTTGTCGTCGTCCTTCTCCTCGATCAGGACAAATGGTATCTTTTCTTTTTTCGCTTTTTTTCGTGGCAGTCATGTTGCTCATTTTATTCTCGTGTGTGGAGGTCGGTCAGTCAGTCGATCATCTTTCATCAGACTTCGTTTCGATTGCCCCCCGTTTTCTCATCATGATCATGATCGTTGTTGGTCGTTATAAACAACAGACGCTCAAACCCAAGTGCTCGCTGGCGCTCATGCTCATTCATATTGATGCTGATGCTTCGCTCTCGCTCTCGCTCACTCTTCGTCATGCCATATACCATGCATTATTCAATCTTATCAAAACCATTCAAACTCGAAAAAATTTTGCTCAGTCGTTTGCGTCATCCAATCATGTTCATAATCTGTTCATGCTGGGCTGCCCCAAGGAGAATATATCTAAAACAAGAAGAATAAAGTAATAATCATAATAGTGGTAACACGCGACAAGGGGAGAAACAGGCGAATATAAAAAATCAAAGTGAATAGATAGATAGGATTATGAGCTCATCGCAGGAAAAGATAACAATAGCATATTTTCTCTTCGGATTCTTTCTTTCTTGGAGTCATCTCGTCGTCCATCATCGAATCGTTATATTGAAAACAAGTCTGCATGTAATAGCGAAGACTTTCGTGTCAAATTACAATTGTCGTAATCATTTCCTCTCCCCAACTTTCTTGTGTGATATATTTTTTGTCATTCTCTTGAAACATTTGCACTTGCATGTCGTCTGAATCTAGACTTCGTTCTAGTCATAATCCAGTCAGGGTTTATCCGTCCTACTCAACAATAATCTCCACGCCAGACCCCGTACGAAGTTCGTCGCTGCCACGCGATTGGTGACCGTTTTGGCGTCTAAATCCGGAGCCGCGCTCAGGAGCGGGTCCTCGAGGCTGTCGCATAGGAATACGTTCTTGAGACTGGTTGTCAAAACCAACTCCGATAGAGCGATTGCTACCAATAGCACCAGCTGGCGCACCTTGGTTATCCTGTTCCCAAGAAAACATTCCGCGTAAGCGTCTGGGACTACCAGTGGGGCCACCGAGACTCGTGCCGAGGGAAAGGCCACCAAGACTGTTGACGAGAAGTCCATCATCTCGCTGAAGACCAAGAGAGGCACCGGACGGTGTAGGAGTCAACGTAGGAGTGTTGGACGTGCCGCTGGCTGCACCATCATATTGTTGCTGGAGGCGTGCGCCATTGGTCTGTAGTGTGGCGGGAAAGCTTGCAGATGACGGCACTGGAGACGGTGTGTAGGAGCGTAGATCAGCGAACGACTTGGCGGCCCGCAAGTTCTGTGGGTTGCCGAATCCTCCAGGCGATTCCAGTACCCCTAGAAAGCCAGATGTCTGTCCACGCATGGTACTGAACGGACCGGGTCCCTCGCTGCGGGACTCGCTGAAATCGATAGTCGCAGCGCGGTTCAAACCACGGCGAGATGCTTCGGCGGCGTGTACGGTTGCGGGGATCGAGGACAATGGCGGGCTGACGTTAGATCCCGGGGGCGCGCGAAAGACATGCACTTGGCGCTGCTCCCCAGTTCCTCGCGACGCATGGCTCAAGCCCATGTTGTGTGCAAGGGTGTGAACCGTTCGACGCTGAACCGGTGTGAGATTGGACGGAAATATCAGAGCTTCGCGGCCCATGTCTTCCTTGAATAAGAGCATCTGCGAGTAGAACTGCAAGGTTTGGCTATCGTTCAAATCAACATCTAACATCATGTTAGTCAACAAATCATGCAACTAGAACGGATGCGAGAAGTCAAATATACCAAGCTTTGGTCCGCGTTGCGAGACCGGTGAAGGCGATGTCGCGGGGATGTGCGAAGCTAATGAAGACATGGAACTTTGTGTCTGCAGCTGGGATGCAGCAATAGGCCGGTGCTGCTCTTCTAATTGTCCGCGACGCTCTCGCTTCTCCCGTTCAATACGCTCCCGCTCCTGTAGTGGAAGCATCTTTTTATATTCAACGCGCAGTTTGCGACCCTGGAGTTCGAAATGGTTGAGCATGTCGATTACGGTGGCAGTTTCCTCGGCGGATGTAAAGTTCGCAAAGGCAAGACCACGGAAAACACCGTTGTCGAAATGGTAATTAAAAGCATATGGAAGAGGAAGGTTCATCTCGGTCATCAGTTGCACGAGCTGTTCCTTCTTCACTGCGAAAGGAATGTTCTTGATTACGATCGCAGTAGGGATCAGCTCGTCATCTCCGTCCTGGCTAGAAGAGGACTGCATTTGTGTACCAGCGAGGGGACCCGGGGCTAGGCCAGCCAAGGACGGAGGGACACCTGGTTGTTGGTCGAGCCAAGGCTACGTACGCGTCAGTATTATTATCTGGTACAAGCGACCTCAAGGACTTACCGTTGGAAGTCCAGTCCTGCCTCGAGATGGCTTCATCCTACCAGTGGCAGAGCCGATTCCAGCAAGAGAGTGTCCACCGGCGAATCCATTGGGATTCCAGGTCTGCGAACCAGAAAGTTCATAAGCGTAATTTGTGCCACCGTGGAGCGGGTTGAGGCGATCAAGCCGGGAGGTATCGTATCTCGCTAGCGGATCATCATAAGGATTCGTGGGCATCGGGCCGTACGCGTCAAACTGGCGGGATGGCTGCCTGTGAAGGGTTTGAGGATGACGTTGCGATCCTGGCGATCGCGATGACGAGTTGTCGTGATACATTGTGTCACGTCGAGTCGGATCAGAGTAAAAGGAACAGACTAGTCAGATCTGGGAAGAAGATATAATCGATTAAATGAGCATAGGCGCAGGTTACCGCAAGTAAATGAGTAATGGCCTGGGAGGTAGTTTTTAGCGACGGGGGTGCTGAGAAGACGAAAAGTGGGTTGGTCTGTTGGTAGATGCGGGATCGGATCGAATATTATTTATTGTGTCCAAGGGATCGCGAGGTAAGGATCCAAAAAATCCCGCTCACTAATAAATGTCCGAAGGCTTATACTCGGTCGATGCACAGGTATCGTAGGCGAGGAAATGCAGCGAAAATACAATGTGTAACAGAAGGACAATCGTTATCGCAGGAGTAAACAGAAAATGCTGAAACAGGTGGTGGCACTCCTCGCTGTTAAATTTTTCGCTGGTGGCCGGAGTGGATCGGTCAATAACAACAACACGACGACAGACAGGGAGGATGAAGGAAGGAAAAGGCGGGCGAGGGAGAAGAAAAGGAGAAGTGATGAAGCATCTACTTCCTCAGGGCATCGAGAATCAAGAAGATAGAGAGAAGGAGAAAAGAAGATGGATGGACAGGACGGGGAGACGAGGATTCAAAAGAGAGAGGAAGAAGAGGAGGAGAAAGAAGGAGCGAAGGGGAGAGAGGGGAGTGACGAGGGAAAGAAGGAAAGGGCGGCAGCCACTGAAAGGCGGTGATTGTGGACAACGGCCGCCAGTGTGGGGTGCCGGCCTTGGGCTAGTCTCCTTTATTACCACTCCCTACACCTTACTGCGCCTTCACTTTACCACCTCTTATTTTGTGTTATATCGATTATCGAGCTGTGCAGACTGTTTTGGTCTATAATTACAGTACTACGTAAGTGTCAACAGAAGCCCTAGTCGGCGACCCAAACCGTCAGACGGTCTATTTCGCGACAGCTCAGTTATTGCAGCTGAAGTTCGGCCCTCATCGTTCTGTCTCAGTCACTACAACGCAAATCCCTGACATCTTCATCGTCGGAAAGGAGCTACCCACTACTATGGATCCATCATTCGCTGGACTACGCAATAAGATTCTATTCATTTGCTATGGGGCTCGTCGAGTTTATCAGAGACTGCTATAGTGCTCACAGTTCGACCGCCGTACATCACTTGCCGTAATACCCCTCCATATGTATATGTACCATGATTCATTTGCCGCATGTTTCATGTCTGACCTGACATACGAAAAAGGAAAATGAATACAATGCGATATGCTACGGTTCTAATATCAACCCATCGTTCAACTATAGATGTGGACTGCTCAAGTTCCGGGAGCATGGGAATATGGGCCGCCCCGTGCAAGCGCCGGCCCGCCACGGCCGGATGAACGTCCCTAGCTTTTAGCATGTCTCTGTCCATTCAATTTCCTGGCATCTCTCCCATGATTTGCTGCTCACTTCTTCCTCTTTGCGACTGTGCAAACTCAATCAGATTTAATTGGGTCCAACAACACGTCCGTTGGCTGTCGTCTTGTTCCAACCTTCTGGAATTCGGAATGAGGACCGGCCAGTGGAGCACGAGACCTGAATGGATCATCCAGTTTCAAGTTTTAGGGCACCCCTTTCTGGTCATCCGTCCTGACCAGTGCTACGTACTTCAAGTCTACGTACTAGATCGTCGGCCGTGTACAGGAAATACTCGTAGTAGGTATCCTTACTACTAATCAGCGGCGAGTATTCCATCTACATGCGCTTATGGTTGCGCATACGAGGTCTCCGAGTCCTTCCTCTATCTGATCGAGGGGCTAGTGTGCTATTCATGGTGGACCGGCATCCCAGCAACAAACGTTCCTCCGATCTCCTTATTAGTCCTTTACCGGGTTCCTTAATTAAGGGGCGCCTATGGAATACCCGGTTAATTCTAGAAGTAGATTCGACTTACTCGAGTCTTCCTTCAAACTTTCAATCGCCTTTGCCACGCCCCATAAGTGGTTAGACTATCACGGAGAAAGCTATTATTGTCGATACGAGTGTAACGCGATTCACATTGGCTATCACTTCTGAAACGAGACGCTTACCGGCAGTCGTAGGCCCTGGCACGGGAAGATCAGGGTTGTCTTGAGTCATCTGGCATCTGGTGGTCATTGCTGAGAACCACATGATTCGATGCAGTGCACTGATTCGCGCGCATAATCAAGGGTCGCGTCAAGAAAACAGCTTGCCAAATCCATTCATCTTGATCATTGCAGACAGTCATCCAAGACTGCGTTTTTCGTGTAACTGTCACGTCCTGGTTGTGTTATTATGAACAAAAAGAGCCCAAACTTCCTGGCCAAAAGGGGACCCCCTCACGCTAAACCATATTGGGCTTAGTGTCACACAGCATCCAATAGTTGGGGGATCCAGCATCTCTTACCTTTTTGGCTTCGAAATTTTGACTCTGACAGGCAACAGGACTCCACGACAAGACTTCAATCTAGTCCGGGTGTTCTTTATTCATCTTGACGACCAGTTCTTCTTTCTACGTAGTATAAATCCCTACCTATTGCCTACTAGGGAAACCCCTTACTTGTCCTGCAAATGCATCCTCCGTGCCCTCCTGTCACGGCCGACAAGCATACTACGACGGTGATCTCATGACTGGAATTTGTGGTCATATGAATCTACACTACACAAAACTATGTAATCTACAGTGATTATGGCCACACTCCTCGTGTTGTAGTCACCACAACCGCGTCGTGATTTTTTCTTTCGCTCTTGCCGCTACACTAGACCGACCTACAAGTGTGGAGGCATCGTCTGGAATCTACTGTGGCGAAGTCGGCTTCACGTCGAACATTGGTCGAGCTATTTGTCCCATTGTTCCCCCTTATTTTCTTGTTCTGGAGTCGACTTTTAGCAAAAGAAACAAAAAAGAGGCTGAGCCATAGGTGATTACTTCATTTCATTACTATTGCATATCCACAATGATTTACTACGTACGCAGTCGTATTGTGTCTTTGAATGCTGATAAGCTACACCTTTCATAGCTACTGATATTGGTGTACAGGAGGCAATGAATCGGTTGGATGAACGTGAGCGAAGGTCAACGCCACCAGTATCGATGATGCTATAGCTAGCTCTGCGGACGCAGCCTTGCTACCTTTCCATCGTCATCAGTTGTAATATCAAGGTCCTGTTGATCACATTACGCAGTTTGGAGTGTGGAACTACGAGCCCCTTACACGATGTCGGAATAACCGCTTCTTTCCGGCATTCATCCTTCTAGAAGCCTAGAAGGCGCTGTCACCATACGCCACAAACGCCTTTACGCACAGTTCGACACAATTGTTTTTGACCAGTACTCTCTTCATTCAGTCAGTGGGTCCAGCTGCGTCTGACTCCATATTACCATTACCGAACGTCGTTGCCTGGGTCTCTTCACTAAGTCAATGAGTTCCGGATGGTCCGAATAAAGGGGCATATACCGATTTCTTGTTCGCCTGTCTCTTCCCTCTTTCGCTGATTGTTCGTAAATCTGCTCCGCGTAGCAGTTCAGGAGCCTTCACAACCGACGGGTTACTCTATCGTAGATAGGCTCTTCAACTTTGGCACACAGATATTGGACAGAATCACATCTCACAAACTATAATTTCTTTAGACGAGAGCCATCGTCTCCAAGACTTGAGTACCATATCAATGAATGACGACTATCCTAGCCCCAAGCATCCCTCTCAAAAGGCGCTCCGCGGAGAGCGCCCGCCAAGCGTGTTCATCTTCAAGCTTAACAATATCAAGTGAAGCTTCCTGTTGTCGTCTACTAGTGAATCAGTCACTTGACATATGTGTATACACATTGACTGAAGCTCAATCAGGGATCATTGCCTAGGGAATCGCTGTTGTGTCTACCATTGAAAACCAACTGCCATGGAGCTCCGAGTACAAACCACGCTTCAACGTTGGCATCGATGACACTTTAGTTTCTTTTCATCATCTGTCAATCTTTAGTAGGCAATATTCGGCATATAAAATGGTAAGACTCACATCTCAGATGCCGGCCTGCATTATGCAAGTTTTGTCTGTCGAGCAGGGAATGTTCACTCATGACGGCATTGCCGACTGTATAATAATATTAGAATGCATTATTATCAAATAATCTTACAAATCCAGTCAAACTAGAATCATTAGTTTCACCAAACAACTTCTCTCTGCTTAGGGCTTGTACTCAGTATGTAGAAGTTGAGGACATAGTCATAGACTGAGCTCAAGGAACAAGAGCAGCGGCTACTCTGCGATTCATCAGAGGAGTTAGAGCCGATCCCTACATCTCAAAGCAGAGAGGAACAAGGGACAAAATATTCCCATTTGTGTGATACAGCTTCGACGTCCAAGTTACGGCTATTCAATATTTTCGAGTAGCCCAGATGAAGTTGACAGCGGAGAACCCGCAACTTGAGTGATATCAATCTGTGCCGTGTCGGAGGTGAGTCAGATGCCAGTATTCATCGAAAACCCATGCTCAGCCATATATTTAGCCAAGTTCGCATCCTCTTCCTCCAGATTGACATCTCCACTCTCTGGCAGAAACCAATACATAATCATACCAAGCACACCAAACCCACCAGCAAGATAAAATGTAGAACTTCTGCCCGCAGCCTGTTCCAACGGCGTAAAGCATTCAGTCCCAATAGCGGCCCCAGTCCGACCAAAAGCATTGGAAACACTGTATCCCACTCCCCTCATCGCAGTCGGAAATGCCTCGGAACTGATCAGGCCGATAGTTGCGCCAGGTCCCATGTGACCAAATGCTTGCAATAGACCGTAGAGGACGACAAAGGCGGCAATATGGTTCGACAATTTTGAATACGTGCCGCCGATAATAAACCCCAAAACTACATACCCAGCAAACCCAATGATACCGGTATACCGTCGACCGACAACATTGCTAAGCCAAGCACCGATGACAACACCGGGGACCGGAAGAACTGCCAGGATAACCTGCCAAATTGCAGTTGTTTGGATGTTGCCATCTTTCACCAAAGATGAAATAATAGTGCTTGACATAATACCATTGGGAAAGTTGATGAAATCGTAGAGGAAAAAAGCTAGCGATGTAGTGAAGAGTCGGAAATGGTATCGACAGATCAAAAGCCAATAGAAACGCAGCAGTTTCTTCTTTTGCGATTTGAAGTTCGAATGGTGATACAGAGTTGAGTCAACCATGAAAAGCCGGAGAACCATGATTATGGCTGGAAGGATAGTTGCGATGGAGTAGAGAGCGTGGAAAGTAACGGGCAAGTTGTTATTGCTTGCTTTCAGACAGATCAGGTAAATGATCATCTGAACAGGAGAAGCCAGTGTAGCCATCAATGTTGTGAAAGAGATGAAGATCGGCCCTCGGTAGCGGCGAGCAAACTGTAAACATTAGCCTAGACTCTGATCTGACTGATTAAGCTTCTTTCTTCTCACATCATCGGATTCCTCCAAACCGGCCGCTGCACTGGGCGGATATTGACCTCCCACACCAAAGCCACAAATACCTCGGACGATTACAAAGAACCACAACATGTTCGAGCTAGGTACTTGCAGGACAAGAGTTGCCATTAAAGTGCTGATGGCCACTAGAAAGGAAGTAAAGAGCAGACCGGCGCGCCGGGATACCATATCAGTGACATAGCCAAACACAATGACACCCAGAATGGCACCTATCAAAAGCGAATTACTGATCCTTGTCTGCATCTCAGCTGGATAGCCTTTCGCGCCGAGCAGCCTTTTGAATATGACATTTGTGGGGTTGGCCAGGCCATTCTGGAAGCCATCACTGAAATTGGCTATGTACTAGTCACAATAAATTATTTACTATATGTGGAAAAACGCGATCAAAGCACTTACACAGCTCAATAAAGTCAGGTTGCTCTGCCATTTCGTGGGACGATAGGCACGGCTATTTCCGATTCCGATTTCACTGTCTCTCACGACGGCTTCTTTCGAGCCGGGTAAGGGGTTTATATCTGAAATCAAGACCTCGGACATCTCGCCGTTGGCTTGAACTTAATTGATATCTGTTGTCTGTGAAAAATGGAAAAAGAGGGGAACAGCGTACAAATTTCTAACATTGATAAGCGGGTCTCGGAGGGGTTCCTTTTCGGCATGCCGATCACCATCGGGTCGGGTCAACAGCAGTAGCCATATCAATCCAATAGATATATATGAGTGATGCGTTGTATCAAACATGTTATTTGTCTATCAAGTACAATGTTGTCCAATATGACTTCGATAAACCTAATAGACGCTCCGAAATATGTTTGCAAATCATCTCTTGACTAATTGGCGCAACTCTCGGGCTGACACCTCACGGAGATACCTTTCCAAATGATCCTCCTATGCACAACCCATGCTTCCGTGCAACATAACAGCTCTCTCACAGGCCTGGTAGGCACTCCAATGTCAATGAACATCTATGAAGAAATTACTCTCAGATATCTTTCAGGGCTACCTATGGCTGTAGTGACAGAAGAAGTATGAAAACAACTACATACGCACTAGGTAAATGGACAGATCAATCCTCAAACTTGTCTCTAACCGTGGGGGCTACAACCTTCAAACGAGCCAGATCGCGGATGGTGTTGAAAGCTGTCTCGTACGAGTCCACAGTGCCCAAGAGACCCAATTTCCGGGCCTTTCGCATACTAAGTGAAAGTGCCCAGCCTCCAATAACTGCAGAGTCTGTCATTGGCAAAAATCTGTGTGCTGTTCCTTCCGGTGAATGGATCAATCACAAGACCGTGTTTCTCGGCGAGCCCCGTCCACGCTTGCTGTTCCTCTGGACGCTCAGCTCATTCCTGCAAACTGAATATAGAACGCGTTACTCCAATGGGACCGTATCTGTCAGATGTAGAGAGCATGTTAGCAATGGTGCGGCAAGTTATCTACGAGGCTCAAGCCCATACCCTCGTAGTGTTCCAACGTGTCTCGATTTAGTGATTCGATACTTAGACTCAACCTCTTCCGATGGGGTCCATGTCGTCCCGAACCAATTGGTCAAATAGACCCAGAATCGTCCCCATGTAAAAGGAAGTCCGTCTTGAATGTTAAACGCTTCATTGGCGGCTCCCTGTGTCAAGGCAACCCGTTCTTCAAAGTAGGCATTCAGAAAAGCAGTGCTTTGACAGTACTCACAGTCTCATCTCAAGCAGCATAATCACCGGGGAAGGCAAGAGGTTTCTTCAAATGTGCTTGGATGGCTCCGTAAATAGCGAGTCCGACCAGATGATTTAAAACACTATCACGCACAGCACCTATAATGTATGATGGACGAACGAAGTTCCAGCCGACGCCCGTATCCTTGCAATAATCAGCCAGCACATCCTCCTGCGGGTAATAGAAGTTGGCTTCCAATAGGATCCTTGGGTCGCTCTCGGATGATGCGTTGGTTGCTGATCCTATATGGAAGCCAGAATGCTTTGCCCCTGTCTGCAACAAGAATCGTTTAGTTTGCAGGCCGGATTGACGCAGAGCGTCGTTGAAGTTTTAAATGAGCGTTGCTACCTCTCTCATTAGCCTTTTCCGGGATCTTGATGGAAGTTGGAACATGTTACATACAATTGACGTTTGCCAATTCTTCAGCATCTCACCACATGCCAAAAATGTTGCCTTTTTGCTGAGGTTGCATATATGAGAAGAAAACATAATCCCTTTGAAATGTACTAACGCGTCAGCAAAAGATTTCATATCTTGTAAAAAATGTGCATTACATATACTTTCTGGATCCGTTCTCTCAATCTGTCTGCGATCTCTGACTCTTCTCTCAGAAAGTCCACCGGAATATGCTCTACTTTATTTGCGCCCTGCCCCAGATCTTCGAAGAAGTTTCCAGGAGGTGATCGGCGGGACAGACAATAGATCTTGCTTCATCTCTCCGGCACAGAGGCGAGTACGCGGACCATATGATACCCCGACATGCTATTGGCACCAGTAATTACCGCAGTCAAGTTCGAAAGCTCCGCCATTTGCGGATAAGTTGGTAAGCCCTGAAAGGGCCCATGCGACTGTACAACTTGAAGAGGAAGCCATGCTTAACCCGACAACTGATGATACTGTAATTGAATCTCCTCAGCAACCTCCCCTGATAGCGCGAACAAAAGAAAGGACATAGCCTCACAGTTCTAGACATTTCATTCATCACGGTTCATAAGGAACTTAACGTCAAATTGAACGAAGCCGTCTCCTCAAGAGTGGTTCCCGGATAGTATGCGGTAAGTACGGGAGGTCGGTCAACGCGTAATGCGCCTCTTATGGTAGTAAGATTGGTGCATGAACCTCATCACTAACAACTACGACAGGATCTTGGTGTCTTGTAATGGTTCCATTACTTGCACCGTAATAGGCCCTATAGCTGGTTGATGGGATCGCTGAATATATTTCGTGGCGATGGGTCTTTTGGTCAAGATCCGCCTTTGATATTGTTATCTTACTTGTGGCTCTCTTGTTCCTCCGTGAGACATACGCGCCAAAATACTGGCAAGAAAGGCAACTCGATTACAAATAGAGACTGGGAATCAGAATCTGAAAACTGAATGGGAACGGCAGAGCAGCAAATCTGTCCAAACTGCTTCAGACAGCTTTGCTGAGACCACTCATTCTGTTAGGCACGCATCTTGATGTTCAGTTTGTTGCCTTATATCTCGCTTATCTGTACGGCGTTCTTTACATCATTATATCCACGTTTACGGAATAATTACATTAGTCTGGGAATTGAACTATTTTCAGGTGCGGAGAGCCGACGGTTTCGTTTGCTGTTACATCCTTGCTGATTCAGTTTAATTAGGTTCTTTAATATCGGCTCACGCCAGCGACTATTTATATATCAAACTCAAGCACCGTAACAATGCATCGGCCGTCCTGAATTCAGGATCCCTCCTACGTTCATCGGATCAATACTTGTTCCCACCGGTCTATTTTGGTCCGGACGGCGTACACAGTTCCATTTATATTGGCTGTTGACGAATATTGGTATGGCTCTATTTGCGATGGGTAACGTTTTATGCTCACTGGTGTCCTGATAGGCCAAGGCAGGTGTACATTAACCCCTATTCTTTTGAGCGGGGTGTGTAGCAATTAAAGAAAATCGAGATACATTTTGCGGGGTTCTGCTCGGCTTTCCCTGCAGTCTAATTTTTGGTGATAAAGGGCCTTTCGTCTACTGAATGCCCTTCCCCTCCATCGTTGTTTCAGCCCATACTTGACCTTAACCGCCGTAGTGGCCTGTATAATTGCATAAACTTCTTTCCGCACGAGTGATCACGGGTTAATAGACGTATACCAGCACGCAAATCAGTATCAGACTCAGTCTTCATTATCAGCGAAATTGTTCTATATTCTCATCACTCATGATAAAATGCGCTTCACGACCCGGAAACAGCAAATAGATATCGATCAAGGATCACCCAAGTAACTTGGAATCCTCTTACCAATACTATCCCTGAACATAATAGGCGGACTCATCTCGCTCCTGACCCAAGTTCTTCCTTCCCAAGTCGCTTCATTAGGTTTCCGGCCTTCGGCTTGAATACGTTGAGCAACCTTCTCAACCTCGCTCCATACACGGAGAATGTTGTCACCAGCAAATTTACGGATTTGATCATCTGTTGCACCTCGTTCCATCAAGAGTTCTATCAGACGAGGGTATTTCGAAACGTCCTAAATAATTAGAGTCTAAATCGTATTTGAGAACGTGATGAACTGCATACCTCTAAACCCTTGGGAGTCACAGGCGTTCCATCAAAGTCGGATCCAACACCAACATGATCCCAACCAGCGACTTGAGCGACATGCCAGATGTGGTCAACAACATCATGAATGGTAGCTGCGTCCGGATCATCAGGTCTCAAGAACCTATTAATGAACGTAATCATAATAACACCACCCTTTTCGGCGGTAGCTTTCAAAACATCATCAGGCGCGAACCGTAATACTTTGGAAAGCGCATATGCGCCTGTATGCGAGAATATGACCGGCGCTTCACTAAGACGCAGTGTATCCCGCATTGTCTCATGAGATACGTGCGACAGGTCAAGCATCATACCCAGTCGGTTCATTTCCGCGACATACTCTCCTCCAAAGAGAGTAAGTCCCTTATCTTCCCGGCCGGCTGATACGCTGCTCGCCGCCGTACCAAAGACATTATCGCAGTTGTGAGTTGTTGTGATGTATCGCGCGCCGAGATCATACAATTGCCTTAAAGATGCAAGCGAATTGCCGATTTGATGCGCGCCTTCTATGCCAATGAAGCTGCCGATTTTGCCATTTGAGAATGCCTCACGAGCGCATGTTGAGTTTGAGCAGAATTGGAAAAGTTCGGGAAACTCGTCGACAAAGCGTTTTGTGATGTCGATTTGTTCAAGGGTGTCGCGGAGTGTCCACTAAAGATATAGTGAGCACTAACCTCACGCAGAAATATCACTTCTCCCAGTGGATCTAAAAACATACGGTAGCCTCATCCAACGGGACGTCCTTCTTGGTCTCACTATTCTTCGGACAGTGAATATAAGCCGACCAAAACTGCCCTCCTACCATTCCATCCCTCAACTTCTTCCTATCAGTATTACTCAACAGTCCCGTATTGAACGTAAAGCGTTCATTATAAATCTGATGCTTCAACTCCGTACGAATCAGATATGGAAGATCATTATGTCCATCAATAAGAGGCGTGGTGCTGAGAACATGCTTTGTTCGAGCTGCATAGTCGGTGGGATCGATGTTTGGAATGCTTTCTTGGGGAGATGTGAAAGGGCTGAGAAGCACGCTGGTGAGAATGACGCCTAGTGTACCGAGGCCGAAGAGCCAGGCTCGTCGTGAGTTTGGAGACCCTCTTGCGCCGGACAAGACTACGGCTTGACTGGATTCTGTAGATGAAGAGAGAACGTTCGATGTTAGGCCATTTCCTCTGGTGTTCAGGGTAGCCATGCTGATAGCTCAAAGGATAGGATCATCGATCGATTCTCAATAAGTTTATAGAAGATTGATTGGAATCTCTGAAATAAATTTTTGGTCGTCATTTCTATTTCCCCCCATACATGTGACCTACAACAGCTTTGCGTGCTACAGTGTGCGCATACTTCCCAGCTCCATCGGCTTCACTCCGATAGTGGAGAAAGAAGCCTTAACAACACTATCAACCATATCGGCGACTCACTCGGGGACTCATTTTCATCTCTAGCAACGGGTCAATATTATCGATAAGGATGTCTTAGCTTAATAAAAGTCGGCGAATGACCTTGCTCATGGATCGCATGTGGTTATTCGCGCAATGATCGCTTTGAAACTTCGTCCTAGAGATACTACAAATCAAGTCCAGGACCACGTAGCTAAATGCCACGATTACAGATTATTGCGTCTTTGTTGCTCAGCATATTGTAGGCATTCTATGAGGTTGATGTCGCCCAGCATTACTTAACAAATTTGTCACCGGCTGACTATCCCCATACCCAGGGCGCTAACTCCGGCGAACCGAACTGCCCATCAATCGACATCCATGCATTATCCAATTGAAACGCAAAATCATTTGGTTGTGACACGAACCCTACAGCAGGATTGAATGCAGTGGATGATGCCCTGCCTTCATCTTGCTGGGTAGCTGTCACCGGTGGTACCGAAGACATCGAGGTAGCGACCGATCTGATCTGGAACAGAATTGCCGCAACTCTTCGCAGTTTCTGGTGAATCACCTTTGATAGAGACCAAGTTTCGCTAGCAGACCTCAAGAGTCCGTTCAATAGTCGGACGCGGTCGCGATGTTGTTCCAGACATTTACCGGCGCCGTCGAATCGGACATGAGCGATGAAAGTCGAGCACTGTACAACGCCGCAGAGGGATAAACCAAATATGAAGAGAGGACTGTGTTTTTGCATCGAAGTACATATAGAAAACAGATTTGAGAGCCGTTTAGAGGCTTCTGTGGCCTTTATGCCATGAATATGTCGTGTGGAGGATGGTGGCAGTTTATGTGAGATCGGACCGCAGAGAAGGTTGTCAACACAAGAAGTGTCGTTTGCTTCAGGGTCAGCACAAAAGTCAAGGATCAAGTTACTTCGTGGGAAGTGAAGCAATATTGCGGCAAATTGTACCATCATGTGCGCCTGCAGTAACATTTCATCAATCTCGCCGTATGCATTAACAATATCGGTCTTGTTGGACGGCAGATAGTGCGCCCAGCTAGCGAGAGTGTTGTCAACTGCTTGCGCTTTATCACGATGTGCACGATTTGGGTCTCTAACAGCAAGAACCCGAGCAATGAGATCAACTGCATCGACACGATACGTGAATGAAGAGAAATTGGTCGTGTCTTCTGAGTCTACCTCTCCAAAGATACGTGCTTCAAGTTCTTGGCGCGATGAAGGATGGGGCATTGGCGCTCTACCCTCTGCATATATGCTTTCTTCGCAAGGCATTTCAACATCATTACTAATCGAATTCATGCGGAAGCCGGATGGGCCTTTTGGATCAATAGCTGTCAGGTAACCGTCAAGGACGTATAGTTCCCACCAGGTTCGTCTCATGCTCTCTGCGTCCAAATCGTTTCCTTGTCTAGAATAAAAATTAGAGAATTCCTTCTTATTCATGCCCATTGCAAGGGCCATGTCTATAGCCTCATGAAGCCGGGTGCGAGCCTCTTTTATCTCGCCATTTCCATGTAACACAATTGCATAGAGCAATCTAGCTTGAACAATTTGTGGCGAATTCTCACTGCCAATAGTTCGAGCAAGCTCGGTCGCAGCGAGCTCTCTGAGCGGTGCTGCGGAAATGACGGAGTAATGGCTACCGATGTACTGAACCACGGCATTCAAGTAACTTGGATATCGCCGACCGCTATCATAGACCCTTTTGGGAAATAATATAGGATGGGAGCGATGGAAGTTTTCGTAGTAAAGCTCGACTAGCGTCTCCTCCGCGGGACCTCGTAGCACCCCATCGCTGTCCTGTGTGACCCGTTGTTCTTGTAAAGAACGAAGTGACTGAGGTGAAGATGACACTATTACGTCGGTAGCTCCAGTAGCATGACCGATACTGGTAGCTACCGGTACGTTAACCAGCGACTGCGCATCAAGATTATGAACACCGGCAGTACTGTCCGTATTCGTCAAATCCGCAGACAATATGGCCGGCGGCCGTGACTGGTTTAGATATATCAACGCAGCTGCAGGCGATGTATCCATCCACTGCCGTTGCGGTGATTGAGGTCGTTGCTGATGTTGGACCGGCGAAGAATCTCCCACAGCAGAATCCGTAACCGACCGGGAATACTTGCGTTTGCCCCCTCGCTTCGACTTCAAGTAGCTACATCGGAAGCCTGCCTCGTGGCATCGAGAGCACACAGGTGACTTCGCGTCACATTTGAGATGTCTTCGTCGGCATTCAATACAAGCTAAGGCAGCGGGACGTGGTAGGCGCGCTTTTTCCTGCTGCGAGGGGGAGTGCGGCATGTCATTGACATTGGCAGCTCGGATATGAGGCTAAGAGTGGACACTGGATAACTAAGGGTTGTGGTCAACGGGGGTGAAAATGAAGAAAATGTACTATCGGCGACTCATTGCCGGAGGCTCCGTTACAATAAATCATGTTGTATTATGTCTCCATCAGGAATGATGGGGTGAGGACGAGAGAAAGAAGAGATAAGATCACGCCATCTTGCAGCAGATATCGTCAATTTAGAGTTTGAGGGGCACTGTGATTCGTCCGATTGCTGGTCTTGTCTCTTCTTTTGCCCTAGCCCTAGCCCTAAGTCTAGATACATACATCTCTACATCTCAATTGCTCTATAAATTGTGATTTTATGTCCAATTTATCTTGGTCTAGAGATCAATTTTGAACGCATTGCGTGGCTCAAACCTTGCCCGCGTGTGTAATGGTGGCGTCGATACTGAGCTAGCTCCCCCGCCGCCAGTAATGGGATCTGCCACACTCGGTGGCTCGTCATCTGTGGCTGGAAGAATTTTGAAATGTGCAATTAGGTGAAGGAAGGCAAGATAGAGGGCTTTGTGCGCTAGGTTCGCTGCCACGCACATACGTGAACCCATTCCAAAGGCGAATTGGTGGGCTTGTTGATGCGAGTCGGAGCCTGCGATCCAGCGTTCGGGTTTGAAATCATATGGATCTTCGAACAGTTCAGGATCTATATGGCAGGTTAGCACTGTCGAATCAAAAAGCATAGTAGTGGCCCACCTCGATTGCATGCCCATGAATTCAGAATGATCATAGTGCCCTTTGGGATCGTAACGCCATTGTACACAACTGGTGCTGTTACTTCTTTCGGCATGGCGAGGCGAAGAATTGTGTAGTATCTACCCAGCTCCTTGGTAACGGCATCGACATACGGTACTTTACCGTTTCCAAATGGATCAGCGTCAAGGATATGGGACTTCTTGATCTCCTGGAAGGCCTTTTCTTGTATTTCTGGATGATGAGCCAGAAAGATAATCCCCCACGCAACCGTTGGTGTATTGCTGTCGGCGCCCTATGACTCGCAACTCGCAAGTAATTAGTTTCGCGCTCTTGATACAGAATCTGATAGAAGATTAACCTACCGCCATTATGCTGAGGCTCACACTGAGACGTTCCAAATCCGTCAAACTTCTCGTATCCGGATTTTTTAGCATATTGCCTTGAATACAAGGTTCGTCGGTCTTTTGACTGATTTCCGTTTTCAGTCCCTCTAAAAGTGCTGCGTGGTATCTTAGACGTCGTCGTCCGATATCCAATGCTTTCTGCAGGGAATTTCCCGGAATCATAAGCATGATCGGGTCAAGTAAGCGTAACAGCGGCACATAGTTCTTGATGTTACTTGAAGTCGACCGGTATTTGCCAACATTACTCTCAACATCGTTGATTTCGGTAATCATAGAATTACCCTCAAAGTCTTTTTGATTGTCGGCCCTACATACATACATGCATGTCAGTCACGGCAAACTTCCAATGTAACAGAAGAAAGTATCGATTTACCTGGTTCCGTAATTGAGTGTCAAAGATAGATTCATAGAAAATCGTCGGGCATAAGATAGAAAGTTTATTGCTGTGCGACCGTTATCACATGCTTTGCGCAATTCATGGATAAATTCACTTGACTCCAATCTTAAGATCTAAGTCCTCAATCAGTCAATATTTTTGATGCTTGGTATTTTCGAGTATCATGAGACAAAGCCTACCGGAGCGTACGAGTCAACCTGGACCACATTCAGAGCCGAAGCAGCCGCTTTTCTTCTCTTCTTGCAGCTCTCGTCCCAAGGGCTAGTCCCAATACTAGCAATCTCTTTACTAACAAATTTATGAAACACATAGAATAGAGGCCGCGAATTCAGCGAACCGCTCTCCTTGATCAGTAAATCCTTCGCGGCTGCTGCGCTGTTGATGACCAAGATGGGCTTGTTCCCTAGCTGAATTTGGAATACAGGGCCATATTTCAAGGACCATAATCTGTATTGTTCAGGTGGTATAACCTGTTTGCCAATTTGATGAAGATTCCCGACGATAGGAAGACCTCTGGGACCTGGGATTCCCCGAACGCGGATGGACCATCGGTATAGCTCGTTGAGCAGGAACATGAAAATAGTGACAAGAGCGATTGCTTTGATGTATGAAACTAGAAACGTGTTAACCACCGAGAGGAGGTCGACGTTCATCTTCGATAAGCGGCTTGCCATAACGAGATTTATTTTATGAAAATATTTCCTTGGCGGAGAATCGTTCTCAATTTGAAAATATCCATGTCTGAAATATGAACTGAAAATCGTCAGAAGCGTAATGTCAAGTCCCACCGTGCCACCATGATAGGGCTCATCAGACTACGCCATGGGCCGATGAAATGGTAAATTGACTTCTACATGAGTCAAGGGTAAACACCCGCAGTTCTAAGAATTATTGGTAATCACCTTATTGATTAGCCTGATTCATGCCCGTCCGGCTTTACCACCGGGTCACCGAGACGGCGACTCAACATCGCGAGAAATGGAAAGGGGTGGAGACTGAACCGATATCAACTTTTTAGTGCTAGAATTGTCAACTTTTGTCAGGTTTCTTCGCTTCGTATTAGTGCGCGGCCTGTGTCTAGAAAGATAATGATGGGTAACATACCAATCAACTAGCTGTTTCTGTGGCAAATTGCGACATCTTTGTCGCGATTGCGTTGAAGCTTTATGGATCTTTCCAAGTTCTCTGTAGATGTCAGTCAATGTTGAATTTATGCCAGGTCTCTTTGTTTATAACTCTAGCGAACTCGTTTCGGGAGCAGAGGTATAATAACCCGACCTATCCAATGATGGTTATCGTCGGTACAATTTAAGTCAGGTCACATAGACTTTCAAACACCAAATTCTTTGCTTGCCCTAAGGTTTTCTCGGATTATTCTATCCAGATACTTGGTACAGTTTTGTGACTACCATGACCGACATCAAAGCCGACAGCTCGCCAAGCGTGTTGTCCGTCCCTTCAGATCCGGAAAAGGATATCACGACGCCCATTGATGAAGAAATTACTGGAAATGAATATGTCGATCCCAAGATTGAAAGATCCTTGGTTCGGAAATTCGATATTTTCATTCTGCCAATGTGTGGTATGTATAAAGAGAACTGTTGACATCTCAAGCCGTGCCGAGCAAGGGCTGACTCTGTCTTGTCATAACTACATAGCTCTTGTCTATTACAGCCATACACTCGATCGGGCAAACTTGGGAAACGCGAAAACAATGGGACTTGAGACAGACCTCGGCCTTGTAGACAATCAATATTCACTTGTCCTCATTCTGTTCTATATTCCCTACGGTTTGTGCAATATTCCTGCAGCTCTGTAAGTTTCACACCCCGGGCTCGTCTTTGATGATTACTCCAGACTAATCACCTTCTCTCAGCCTTGCAAAACGTTTCAATCCTGCTAGAGTCATTCCCATTATGATGGGGATTTGGGGATCGCTCTCCATGATCACTGCTTCCACTACAAATTTTGGCGGTCTTCTAGCAGTGAGAGTTCTCATTGGCGTGGTCGAAGCCAGTTTCATGCCTTGCGTGTATTTGTATTACTCGCTGTTCTATACAAGAAAGGAACTTGGTTTGAGGACTGCAGCTTGGGGGTTTACCGGTTTCATTGCTGTAAGTCTCTTTTCGAACTTGAGGGTAATGGCGTCTTCTTGGCTAACAATATTCCGAACAAGGGCGCAACAAGCGGTTTGATTTCATGGGATGTTTCTCAATGGCATCGGTCCTTGACCGTAGGTTCAACCAATCCAACTTCGGACAGTCTGAGGCTAATTCTATTAGGGCTGGCAATACCTATTCCTCATCGAGGGTGGCATGACCGTCGGCCTCGCCGTCATAATCTTCTTCATCCTACCCCGGGATACTAACACGAGATGGTTCACCGACGAAGAGCGGCGAGTTGCACAGATTCGCCTACGTCGTGAATCCAAATTGGAAGGGGCTGGTCAGATCTCTTGGAATGTCGCTTTCCAGGTTGTTCGGAAATGGCAAGTTTGGGCTTTTGCAGCTATGGCTTTTCTATGTGGTGTTGGGGTTGCTAGCGCTTCCAACTTTCTTCCGGTAAATTTTCATGGCTTTACTTCTCCATGCTTGTGCTAATAATCAACTCAGACCATGGTCAAGCGAATCGCGCAATCTACACCTCAAGGAAACTTGTACACAGTCGGTCCCAACCTTGTCGCCGCGTTTGTACAGATTGTCTCCGCTTGGTTGTCCGATCGCTATCAACAACGTGCGTTGGTATCCTTCTGCACTTTGATCGTCTCCATGATCGGTTTTATTCTTCTTGCTACTCTCGACCTCGTCCATCATACTCACGTGGGCTATTTCCTTACCTACATGATCACCTTTGGTACATATATGCCCGAACTCTTGATGCCCCTTTGGCTCAGTAGCAATCTCACCAACGCGTCTTCACGAGCCGTCGCATTGGGTCTGTTTATCGGTGGGCAGAACATTGGTGGTATTCTTTCAAGTGCTGTCTTCAGGGATCAGTACGCACCAGTATATGCACCGGCATTGATCACCGTGGCTATCTGTCAGGGGCTTCTGCTGTTAGCATTGATTGTTATGAGACAATATTACGTCTTCCAGAACAAGAAATTGGCCAGAGGCGAACTGGCACCGCCCAAGGAAGTGGAAAATAATCATGACTTCAAGTATGCCATATGAGCTTCTATTTTGAAAGCAATCACTCATTCTCGGTCACTCAGTTTGGACTATCTGATTTACCAGATCTTGATTATCTCAAGGTGGTTCGCCAAAACCCTCCACATGTCTATAGCCCCAATTGCTACCTACTCTAAGCACTGAATTCAACGTCTGGCCCAAGTACTATGTTTAAGATTCCATATCGTTGTGTATATCAACTGGTGCTTAAGTATATTTATAAACCTAGAGAACATATCTCGGCGTAGTGGATGTCAGACAGGGATGGTGAATTTATTGAGCCCAACCCTAGTTCACATCTCAATCTTTGGTCTTTCAAATACAGACGACCTGGAGTACATGCTCTCAGTGGCTCTACCGTCGACGCTATTTCGTCAGTAAATTGGTATTGCCCCTTTGCGGCTCCTAGACTGTACCTGGTCCACTGTGGAATCTTAATCTGTGTCCTGCTTTCGGTTACGACGGTTCGACTGGAGTCCAGGGATACTTCTTATTTTACACCAGCATTGCTTATAAGGAGTAAAAATAAGTTCAAAAGCTGTTGTTTTACATGACAGAATTTTTTGGACCAAGGCAGAATATTTCTAAGGTTACACATCACGTACGTATCAGCATATCGGACCATACTTGGAATTGTTCATCAATTCAATCATATTCGCTTCCAGGTCCTGGGGATCTGTCCAATTCAAAATCTCGCAACCAATACTTAAAGCCGAGAAATTATGGCCCGGCGGCATTCCAGAGTTTGTTCGTGTTCATCCAACTGACGACTTACTCGATGGCCCTGAAAAATGGAATTGGAAGAATTGGACAATAGAATGTAAAGGATAGTGCCAGTTTGTTGAGGTACGACCATCCTACCACGTTCCCTATGACTCACCAATCTAATTATGCTAATATTCCATGACTGATCTCAATGAGGAAATGCGACAAAGACGCACACTCATTGAAAGATGGGCCTCCGCGGATCAGGCCTTTCGAGATGTACGCCATACGGTCACATCAACCAACTTACTCCGGACAAGCACTAATTTACTCTTCTAGTCTTTTCGTGCGCTCTCTCCTGAACGAGAGAGTCAGCATTGGACTATCCTGCACATCTTGTTTCGGAAGAAAGACTAGATGCAGAGCGCTTCGTCTGTCTCGCTTCGGTGGATAAAGAGCTCTATCCTGACACCTCTATATGTTTTGTCAAGAACCTCATTCTATTATATCTACACGATGGTCACGGAGATGGCGAGTACCATCCGATGTCTCTGAGAGACTGGAAGATGGACCCGTCCTCTACGATTCTGGACATCTTGATCGATTCATCTACAACACCGGATTATATCAAGTTCTTCTCTCGACTTGTGGAAGGAAGAAGGCTTGTGGTACAATCACTACACACTGGAGCAGAAGAGACATTACCAGGAGACTGGATCATATTTCATGCCCGCTCCTAACTTCATACCTTCTCCCCCCAAGTCTGTCCCGGCGGCCACCCTCCTACCTGCTCTTGGGATGCCCTTTCATGAACTCTTTCAAGACAAACTTGGTGAAAAAGCTGACAAGAGATAAATAAATTGGGGGTTGTTTTGGTCGGCGATTACCTGTAATCAAAGGCAATAATAGATACAACTTGGTCTAAAAAATTAAGTTCAAAAAAGCAGTCCAATCATCAAGGCACTTACTACGTCACTAATGGCTAGGCTTACGAATTTTACTTCGCGATTGGACTGATAGGAAAGCGTAATATGATATGCTAGCTTGATGTATAAAACATAAGACTCATCATCACAATATTGATTACCACTTATATACTGTTCCACCCTCTTATGCTAATATGGCTTGTTGGATGGTGGCATTACATTAATGCTGGCTGATCTCCACTAGTGGAATATTTTATGCCCCGAGTTTATCGAGAGTCCGGTAAGTAGCCGGCAATGTAAAGAAGAGACATCTAGCTCAATATTCGACCAAAACATTCCACCTTTAGATTGGTGCGCGTAGAAAATATTCTCGGGAGACGTACGTATTAATGTTAGGTAGGTTATCAAAAGCCCAGACGTATCGATTGATACGACGCCGAGTTCTAATTGTATTTAACATTACAAACCTCTAATACCTATCACCACCCTTGTACAGCATGAACGAGATTTCCTTTTGGAACCGGGAAAAGAGAAGAAGAAAAAACTACCGTTCCACTGGAACAAACCTTAGGAAATGCTGGACGCTGCTCAACGACCTGTAGAATCTTAGTGGTGCTTTATGTTCAATGCATTAAAAGGTGGAAGAGTGATATGTCCTAACTATTTCCCCGCTTTTACACTGAGTATACCAAGGGTAGTTGTAAAACATAGCTAGGGGAAATCTATCCTACAACTACCGCGGTACTTAAAGCATCACTACCTACTCTCACATATCAAAACATCTACTTGCTGTGAATTTTATCCGGTCTAGCAGCACAAGAACATCAGAGTCGAGCTCCCTCAAGAAGGGAAAGGAAAAGAAAAAACAAGGCCAAACTGTGGGGTTCTTAATGCCTATGTTGCCTGAAAATTGCAACGCTATAACAGAGCCTAGTCGGCTCCTATAATATCCTCGAAGAAACCATTCCAATCATCAACGAGGATGGCATATGATTTGCAACGATGGCGTGCAGCTAAAAGTGTCTAAAATGTGGAGAAGGTTGAGGATATGGGGTAAAGACAAGGTTAAATGGGGCGGGAGAGCGGACTGTTACTCGATTAGGAAAGTACTTAGGGCTTGGTGATCACGTTGCCGGCACGCAATGTAGCTGTACAAATTGTCACTGCTCGCAGAGTCGGAATACTGTATGGTCAAGTTGTGGGGATGCGGCAGAGAGTTCAAGCTTTAACGGTGGAGATCATCAATCAGATAGATTATGTATAAGAAAAGCCCCGCATGATGGATGGAGGGAGGGAGGGTGGCTTTCAAAGTATTATAAATGGGAGCATGACGACTGCAGAGAATTCGAGGAATATGAGATATTTTCTCGCTCAGACGCCTAAGCATCTCCAAAGACAACATGGTGCCTGGCTTACTCCCTCGCAGTTTGCTGCTGCTGAATATACTCACTTCTGCTTCTGCAGCAGTCCTCGGAAAGAGAACCTACGTCGAAACCGACAATGTCCCCAAAGGAGCTCCAACAGTTGTCCTCAAGAACGGAAGCTACTATGGAGTTCACAATTCCTTTTATGACCAAGACTTCTTTCTGGGCATACCCTACACACAACCACCCTTAGGAGAACTTCGATTACAAGTACCACAACCACTCAATGAGACATGGACTGGGACAAGAAACGCCACCCAATACAGCCCCGAATGTATCGGTTATGGTAGTGATCAATGGGTTCTCGGCAACGATATCTCAGAAGATTGTCTAACCATCAATGTCGTACGGCCTAGTAACATCGTTGCTGACGCAAAGCTTCCTGTTCTGTTCTGGATCCATGGTGGCGGCTTTTCCGAGGGAGGCAGTAGGGATCCTCGATACAATCAATCATTCTTAGTCCAACGCTCGGTTGAGATTGAAAAGCCCATCATAGGTGTCAGTGTGAACTACAGGTTGTCTGGCTGGGGATTCCTCTGGGGCGAAGAGGTTGCTGCTGCCGGTGTTACCAACCTCGGTATTCGTGATCAACGTTTAGCATTGCATTGGGTTCAGGAGAACATTGCTGCTTTTGGTGGCGACCCATCTAAGGTAATTATCCAGGGCGAATCTGCCGGTGGAGCTTCCGTGGGCACACAGCTCATCGCTTATGGAGGCCGTGACGACGGCCTATTCCGAGGTGGCATTGCGCAATCTGGTGGTCCAACGGCATTAGGTTATTATGTCAACGCTTCAGCCTGGGAACCAAACTATCAGAAAATTGTCGAGCTGGCAGGTTGTAGTAGTGCAAGCGACACCCTCGCATGCCTGAGGACTATACCAACCGAGCAACTTAGCACAATCTTCAATTCTAGCGATGTCACTTCGTCAGGTGGTGTCGTTATTGATGGCGATATTCTCAAAGACTCGGCTACCACATTGACCAAGACTGGAAAGTTTGTCAGAGTACCCCTCTTGATAGGCACAAACTTTGACGAAGGCACGTCGTTCGGAATTGCTGGTATCAACACCACGGAGGAATTCAGAAAGTCGCTTCTGTACGAGGCGCCAACGCTCACAGAGAGCGTTATCAACAAAGTCGCTGAACTCTACCCCGATGATCCTAATCTCGGTATTCCATCTACTCTCAAGGGCCGCCCTCCACCAGGATCACCTTTTGGAACTCAATGGAAACGCTCAGCTGCATACGGCGGTGACCTGACAATGCACACCGGCCGGAGAATCTCAACCGAGGCTTGGGCCCGATACGGCGTTCCCGCATATTCATACCATTTCGATGTGCTCGTCAATGGAGTGAGTAAGTACATCGGCAGCACGCACTTTCAGGAAGTTGCCTTCGTATTTGACAATACTGCTGGCCAGGGTTATGAGAATGCGGTTGCTGTTGATCCTTTTGCCAATGAGCCTGCGACTTTCGACGAATTGGCTAGTATCATGTCTACCGCATGGATCAGCTTCGCGCACGACTTGGATCCCAATAGCAATGCTTTTAGTAATAGGAAAGGTATCAATAAGGAAGGCTTGCAGTGGCCTGTCTATGGTCAGAAGAATCCGTCAAACATTGCGTTCAATGTAAATATAACGGGGCTAGCGTATGTCGAGCCAGACACTTTCCGGGCTGATGCCATTGCTTACATGGCGGATAATTTTGAGAAATATTGGGGACGGTAATACTTTCATCATATTATTTCAGCAGAGACCTGATGTAATTGCAGGTAGTCCTATTAACATTACTTCAATGAATCACCCTGGTTCTCTAATCAATTGCTTGAAGCCCTTGACCAGACCTTGCCATTTCTGCTGGTATTCTCCACTAAACTCCTCAATCTTTGAAAGCAGCTCCAGATCCTCTTTCATATGGACTTCACTCTTCGTTCCATCAAGCACCCGAAACCTTTTCTAGACTCATCACAAGCGCGTACAAAGCAGCCGCGACACTGATCCCCGCGTTCTCTGAAAGCTGCTGTACCTGCTCACTTTCGATAAGCTCCGGGTTGCCTGTCAATGTCCAGACAGACTGGTAAATAATGTCATTTTCGCGAGCAAAAGAGCGTAATTCAACGTCGTAGTCTTCATCATGGTAAAAGCGATTTTGAACCACAGCCGGCTTGATTTTGAATTCAGGTGAGGAACAAAGCGCTTTCAGTATCGGAGGTGGGCAATTTTTATATTCCGAGGTTGTGTATAACGTCGGGCACAAAGCTCTCGGCTGCGGTCCAGGCCTCTATAGTCTGTTCAATGGTATTTAATGGCGAATGGAGTACCAGTGTGTCGATTTAATTGCCATGAGCCGGATTTGCCTCGTCTTGTGCAAAGCGTAAGTTGTGGAGAGACGAGTGGATTGATGCCTCGACTTGGTCGCTTATCCGAAGACTTGCATCATATGGCATATCATGTGGATTCTGTCCTGAGATTGGTGTGTATTGTGTTTGGATCTTTTGGTCAATTTTATTTTGGTTTCACTTAGAAAATTCTCTTGGGGTGCATAATTCCAAAACACTCACGTAGATATCCTCGCGCTTGACAATACCCTCGGCAACCGCTTTTCTAATTCCTTCTCCTACTAGATCTTCACGGTAATGTCTCGGCTGTGCTGCGGTATCGACGGCCCGGAATCCATCTTTTAGAGCTATAAATACAAGCCCTGCGCTACGGTCTTTCTTCCAAGCCGTCCCATAGATCAAAGTGGGCATCTAGGTTGGAGGGGTGCGACCATTGGATCATAGCAGCAGATGGGCAGTGGGAATTTTGAGTATATTAGTTGCAGATTTGGCCATTGAAGTGCTTCAGCCTTGAGAACGGATGAAGCGTGTTTTCAGAAATGGTATTTGAGGTTGAAGCTGACCTCACGAAGCCCTGTCTGAGGCTGATTCGGAAGGCGCAGTTGGTACTAACCTCAAATTGTTAACGTTAATTATCCACAATATCCCTTAAAACACGTAACAGTGATGCTAATTCATTTCCCTAGGTAGATACCTTTCGGGAAGGTCAGCAGATATGCTGCAACATTTACTCTCGTCTGAGGACGTCTGGCCGCGAGGAACACCCTCTACGGTCCAGCTTCACCCGGAAGATGATTTATCCGAGGATGGCCTGACTGAGGAATCAAAGACTATGTGTGCATATTGCTTTGATGATGTAAAAATGATAGCTTCTCGGTTATAGGAGGAATAGGTCCCGGAGACTGGCCTCAGCGAGGACAATGCGAAAACGGCGAGCCCTAATTGAAATATGGGCTTCTGCGGACCAGGCTTTTTCTTACACACCCTCATGAAAAGTCTTACGCTCTCTGATCATTTTCAATTCTACTGTTATGATCATCTTCGAGCTGATTCATTCTAATCTTACCACAATCGTGCGCCTCTACGAGAATCGGCAATAGAGTATCTACGATAACTCCCCAACCAGGCGCCTGACAACAAGCGCTTCATGTGTCTAGCCCCCGTTGATAAGGAACACCATTGCGATAACTACATAGATCTTTTCAAGGTCGTTATTTTGAATTCATTTCCACTTATTCCTATTGGGATAATCTTCTAGTGCCTAGTATAGTTGGTAATCTATCGTCTACCACGCCCAATCCGTTGAACATCAACCCTCATAAAAATCTATTGAGCAGCCACTACCTTCAGCCCAGCTGGCTTTCGCGTAGTCTTCATTTCTCATAGAGAGGGTAATTTTTTCAAATATAAGCTAGCACGATTTAATTTTAGTAGCTAAGAACTCTTTAGAAGATAATTGAGTCGCGCTAATAAACTTTGAATGTAACGACTAGGTAAAACACCAGACAAAGATTACGATCTCACTCACTGGCCCGTACAATGATATATTGTCATGTCTTATGCCATTACCTTGGGGACGATATTAGTCCCCATGGTAAAACTTTTCGGTATAATCTGAGGCTTATCCATTCTATCTGGAAAATCTCAGAAAGAGATTGATATAAGCAATTTTAGCATGAGATGAAGTAGTTTGAGCCTAATTACCTAGAAATAGAAAGTAGAAGACTGAGAGTCTGACTATAATCTGAATAACCTGATCAACTATGACCATGGGTATGATTTTCATTCTCCGCTAGAACAAGATAATCGATCCGAATGATGCAACGAGACAAGGCAGTGCTCTCTTGAGGAATACCATGATCTTTGATGGTATAGAATTGCCGCAACCCTAGTAGAAAAGCTGATACATTGTAGAAAGCAAAGTGTTGGTGTTGTTGAACTTCTGTAGTTGATGCTATTGAAATAGCCTAGACCTGATGTAAATAATCAGATCACGTGGGTGCACGAGCCACAAAGCGGTCAGGACGTGGCGTGACTTCACATTGAACAAGCTTGGGGCGGGATGAAGTCAGTTTGGCCAAGAGAAAACTTATAGAACCAACTTACGACTGAATCTATCAGAAGCAAACCAGCGCGCGCTGCTCTCTCCTCTCTATCGACTATCCCTAATAATACCTACGATTGGCTTGGCTTTCCACCTCGCATACAATATCTTCTGCGACCATTGCCCTCTGCAATTCACTGAAAAACGTTATTCTACCCGCATCGGTGTTCGCTCATCTGCAGGCTTCTAGATTCACCAGATCGCTGACTACGAACGATACTACAACCTAGCACGCGTTTCATCCCCTATTGAACATCCTGCGCGACTATTGTGTCATTTACAACCCGTTCCCATCGAGAAAGCCATCCTATTGTCTTCAGCTGTCCCAGATCATTGCGTCAACTTCAGCCCCCCAACCCGCGATACCATCACATAACCCATATCAATGCGCATTTCAAATAATTGGTGTCACAACACGATTTGACTGTTCTCGCTTTCTGGCGCCGCATATATCAACGTATCTCAGGACTACGAGCGACTTTGTTCAATTCCGCCGGCCTCGTCACTCTACAAGGTCAGGATAGTGAAGATAATCAACTTTTCAAGAGTGACCTTTGGGTCCTCTTCTATCTTTTAATACTCATCAGCAAGTTGACAGCAGGTAAATCACGCAGACGCATTCAAAATGACCTCCCAAGGGGTGCCGTCTCGCAAGCGTGCTGCCCCAGGAACATCGCCTGTTGAGCATGCTCCTGTCGGGTCTATCCCAAGTTACACAGACACCACCAATCAATTGTCAGACGACCAATTTCTTCAATGGGGTCAAGATCCTCATGCCGCCGCTGCTGTTGCGCAACCATTCCCTATCGATCCGAACCCATATACCACCATGTCATATGTCGCTGCCAACCAGGACGTTCCAGTACCCACAAATCAGCCCTCCAACCAGCTCACCAGGAGACCTATGAACCACTTGATGAATCGAAATCGCTCGTTTGAGCAATCGTCTGTTTCTTCTGTTCCAGAGAGCGGTGGCGATGGATGGGGAGAAAGTCTAGCAGAACTCGAACGGCGAGCGCTAATTGCGAAGCGGGAGGCTCAGGCCAAGCGAAAGCAAATTCCTCCTTTTGTTCAGAAGCTCCGCAGGTATGTTATGTTTCTTGCCTGTGCTTATCACATGGTGGGAATTTTACACTAACGGCTGGCTTCATCTAGTTTTCTCGATGAACCACAATACGCTGATTTCATTCGATGGTCGGATGACGGAAACTCGTTCATCGTGCTCGATGAAGACGAGTTCGCCCGCAGGCTCATTCCAGAGCTTTTCAAACACAATAAATATGCCTCCTTCGTGCGTCAATTAAACATGTATGGCTTTCACAAAAAGGTCGGCCTGTCCGACAATTCGATGCGAGCCAGCGAAAGAAAAAACAAGAGCCCGAGTGAATACGCCAATCCGTACTTTAAGCGCGGTCACCCGGATCTCCTTTGGCTGATTCAGAAACCCAAGAATGCTCCTGGTCAGGGTAGTAAAGGCGCCAAAGGTGCTAAGATCAAGACTGAGGATGGCGAAGAGCATGATCCTGACGAATTGGTTGACGATATCGGCCGCGACGAGCGACCCCGACTTGGTGGTCAGCTTGCGATAACCAACGGGCAGGATGTCATGCCTAAAGATCAACTAGCAGGTGTATACCGTGAGCTCCAAACTATCCGCCAACAACAGCAGATTATTTCAAGTACGATATCCAAATTACGCCGGGAACATGAGCAGTTGTATGCCCAAGCTGCCAATTTTCAAGAACAGCATAGCCGCCATGAAAACTCCATCAACGCAATTCTCACATTTCTTGCTACCGTTTACAATCGCAGCCTTCAGGGGCATGACGGACCACAAAATATCGCCAATTCGTTTTCCGGAATTATATCTCAAGATCAGGGCAACTTTGTTGATGTCGGTGATGACTTTGCTCTGAGTACTTTGGGCAATGATCTTACTTCAGGGACACCACGATTCAAGAAACAACCGTTGCTTCTTAAAGCCCCCCCTCAGGTCAATACGATGACCAATGACCGCGCAACCACATTGTCTCCAGCCGCCAGCAATTACGATACACTCTCGAACCGTAAATATTCCCGCCAAAGTACTACGCCGTCACATACTATTGAAGAAGTGCAAGATGCCACCAGTCCCCAAACGACAGCTTCCTTAAAACCCTCGCAAGATCAGCGCAAGCCACAGCGTGATATCATGTCCATGATTCAGCTTTCCAATGCTGCCAATGGGATTCCAACGACTTTTGCTGATTTTCCTAACATTGTCAATTCTCTCGAAACTTCTGGTGGCAAGTCGGCACTCACTCCAAAACAGCGGGCAGACATGTTGCGGCAGATTGCGCGCGATACGACCGTTAGTGATCCAAGCTTAGCTTCTTCCAACAACGCCCTCATCACCCCTACTCCTCCACCAATGCCAGCCGACTATTCTGCTCAACTTGCAAACACCCGTACTGAGATTGATAATTTGATGAAGATGCAAGCAGAACAGGACCGCTCTGTACAGAACCTCACCAATTTGCTGCAGCCATTGAGCCCGACTGGTCAGATTCCGGGGCTTCAGGAGGGTCACGTTGTCCCTCCATCTCTTGACCTCGATCAGATCTTCAACAGCCATGATTATTTCACGGACTATAATGATTTAGAAAATAAGGGAAATCTTGACCTTGGAGACACGTCTGCAAATCAAACGACAGGGGTACCTTCCCAGGCTTATAGAACAACTACAAACGATCAAACCACCACCGATGATCTCTTCAACTTCGATAATCTTGGCGACGACGCTGTAGATACCGATCTTTTCGGTGACGCTCGAGCTTCTAATACGGGAGCAGGATACTTTGATAATTACGACGACTACCTCAAACCCGGCTTCAGCAATGACGACCTCAGCAACCGCAACACGGCTGCTACTGTCGCTGGTAATGGCATCAACACGAAGAGCGCCACCTCTCCAGAGACAGGACGAATCATCGAGACACTTACCGACAGCGAATCAACGAGTCCCACGAATACGGTGGATGAGAACTACCAAATTCTCAACGCAAGCAATACATCTGACGTAAACATACAGAGCCCAAAGCGGCGACGGAAGGTTTGATTTATGATCATACAAGTACGGATACCTCGATATACGGGAGGCATATCTTCTTTGTTGCTGAACAGCATGATTTATAATGACACGAAATACACTTATTTACGAGACTTATCCAAAATTAACATGGCGCAACTGGTTATCTTCATATACGAAGGAAAGGGGTGGATAATTTCAAATTGAGGAGGCGCGGAGGACGATTCTTCTCTGGTTTACAATGATTCTTTTTCTTGACCTTGAGCCTGGCTACTATTTCCCAGGACTTATGTACCATCCACATATGATATACTTGACGTACATACCGAAGCTTTGTAGGTTCATGGTAGATGAATATTGCATAGATCGTTTGATGGAGTTGGATTATGCTTGACCGGTCTATCATCAATTGAGGGATCTAGACTCATTACCTAGGAATTCCAGCCGGTAGTAGATGTAACAAATACGAATACAACGCTGCAATGACAGCCTTAGCTTGACAACAGTTACCGGGTCTATGCAAACTCGCTACAAATGAAGTGATAATATCCCCAAAAAACCCCCCAACAGGCCTACTTACAAGCAAATTCAATATCGTAAAAGTCATAATACATTGTCATCAGTCCTACATAACAACGCAATCTTTATCTCTAGATATTTGTCCCCTTCGGTCCGGTACGCTTTGCAGTGGTTGTCGTCGGCCAGTTGACGACGGAGGTGTCCCACCAGGGTATTGCTGAATTCTTCGTGTTCCGTACTCCGCGTTTAGGGGAATTCCTGGTTGCGCTTGTTGCTGTCTGTTGAACATTTCCGCGGCTTTGTTGCGTGCTACTTGCTCATATGAAGGGGGCGGTGCGTCGTCTGCTATATCGTCGTCGTTATCGGTAGCACCGGGTGCGTCTTGGGGTATGTTGTGTTGGTTATTATTGTTGTCGTTAGGTATACGAGGAGGCGATTGGATGGAAGATGATGATACTGAGGGGTTGCGGAGACGGCTTGTTGAGGCCGATGCGGAGGATTGGGAGTATCGGTGTGCGGGTGCCGTGTTGCGGGCGGTCGAACTTGCTACCCTGGTGGAGGAAGAACGAGCGTGTGGTTGTTGTTGCCGTTGCCGTTGTTGTTGCGCCTCTTCTTGGTATTGAAGCGATAGTGCATATGCATAATCCGCATCTTCTTGTTCGGTGTTGTGTGAAGGTGTCGAAGAAGTTGTAGTAGCATTGTTCCGGCTTGATGTTCGTTGTGAAACAAGATGCGACGGTTCATTAGGACCTGGAGCAGATGGGCCGTGGCCGACTGGCCTGAAATCGCCAGCATAGTATTCAGTGTTTGCACCTGTGGTATCTACGAGCGACTCCCATACAACTTCTGCATGGTCAGCGTAGCCGGCATCGGTGATTAAAGTAAAAAGTTGTTCTGACTGTGGATGTTTATAGAGAGTTGAAAAATGATCATTGCGGAACAAAATCGAAACTGATCCAGGTGGAAGCGTTTTGCACAAATGATCAAGTCCGAATTCAGTCAGCTGTGTTGTGTTTTCAATATTCACGAATTGGTTAATAATCTGAATGTCGTCCATCATACGTTCTTCATCAGGAGTTAAAGTTGCCCCAGTGCGAAATACGCGATCTTCTAATTCTTCTTTGCGGAATTGTAGGAGTTGAATATCCTCGTAATACTGAGCAACTCGGACCATAGCATCGTGGACTCCACTTGTTGGTGTAGCAATCCATCCATGAACCAAGGGGACCTTGAACGAATCATATAATTGGATGTCCTTGGTCTCGTAAAATGATCCTAGAGCTGCCGGGGAATTGAGCGTGAGACGGGGATTGACATTCATTCCGGTATGCAACATAGTTAGAAACCGACTGAGAGCCTCAATATCAGGAAGCTCATCATTCGAATATGTGACTAGCTCATCAAATAGAGCCTGAATGAGTAACCCCAATGAAATGTTCTCTCTGGTTTTCAATGCACGAACTATCGGCGGTTGGGTCTTTCTATCAGATCGCATAATGAGTCCATTGACAAGAGCAAGCAGAGGACATGGTCCATTTCGACTCTGAACAAGCACGGGAGATTCACGCAACTGTCCTGTATAATCAGTCCAATTTATGTGACGAATCGCATACGTCTCCGCTTGTTTCTCTTGGAAACTCTTCAATTCAGCTTCAGACATGGGCGGTGGCAGCAGCGAATCCGACGTAGGTTGAGGCGGTTGTGAAGTCGGCGGTTGGGCTTGAAGATTATCTTTTGGGGAGGGATCCGGCCGCTTTTCGCTAGACCATGGATTGTCTTCGGTGTTTGTTGTGGTATCTTCAAGATCTATGAGTTGTGGCGACGAAGCCCGTGGAATCTGTTGTGAAGAGGACGCATTCGGCGCATTGGCGGATGCCGGTCGTAGTGACAGTTCCTGCCAGTGATTATCCGTATCCCACTCTTGTTCGGTTTGGTTCAGAGTATATGTATTGTCAGCGCCGCTTTCCATGGAGGGCATTTTCCCCTTGTCCGACAATGTTTGTGTAACCGTCTCGGCATTATGCAGAGATACTCCCCCATCTGGCTGTTGGCTAGGCTGACTCCATGGATCTTCTGGTTGGTCGAATATCGACAACCGCGCTGTCATGGGGATAATCCCTGAAGCTTGGGGAAGTTAGCATTAATTTGTAAGCATGGATAGTTAGTTACACGAGGACTCACTTTGACTGTTTCTTTCAGATTGGTCCGGAGGCAGATTAGATGTAGATGAGCCTTGTTCTGAGTGGGATGGTAACCGTTCGCGCTGACTATTATCTTCCCAAGGATTTGGGCCTGAATTTTGAGCACGTAAAAAGGGGTTGTTGGAGCGGAATCGCTGTGGCGACGTCCCTAATGCCGACTCTCCAGCCGACGGCTGTTTCCCAAAACCATCATCACTGGACTGTATGCTCGAGCCTGTCTGTTGGTACGCTGCGTTATTCGGGTCCGGCATCTGATGTGAAGCCCCGGTCATATGTGCCATTCCCACAGGCCGTTCTACCAGCTCATCCTCCCACGGGCTACTGTTCGCCACTGGGGACTTTTGTGCTTCTTCAAGAGGCATTAGGTCAAATGCTGGGCTAGTCCGTAGGTCGGGTGAATATATAGAGTCCGTGTCAAGCTCCCAGCTATCTTTTCGAGAGGATTGCTGATGAGTAGCTGACCGTGGCGAGGTAGAGCTCCGCGGGACAGTCGATCGAGGATCAGAACCGTTTCTGGCTCGCGAAGGAACGTTAATCCCAGGCGGTGGAGATTTTCGGAGCACCATGGACACGATATGGTTTTGTGTTGTCAGTAATCAGAACGCTCGTCGCTAGAATCCGGTATGTAAGTGTAGTTTATTTGACGGCATGAGATTTGTTAAAGACAGCTTTATCTTCTAGTCAACACTCAACAGTTGGTGGCGATGATCAGGGATCGACGTTGTCGTAGAGTCGGAGATCCGAGCGTAAATAATGCAATATGCAAGACCGACTGTCGTAATTGGAATGTGAGCAGCGAACTATACGTAACTCCCAAGCAGCAGTGACATGAATGTAAAAGAATTGTTGAGCAGACAGATAGATGAACAACGCTTCAGTCCTTGGGCCCGGTATAGGCTGCCATTTTCTCCCGCAGGCACACTCCAAGGCGGAGAAATATGTCAGATGAAGTTGACATTGCTTCGAAGCGCCTCAGGAAGGAAGATGTCATAACGCGGGGAGAATGGGGCCCGTAGAGCCTAGGCAATCGTGTTACCACGCATTACATGCATCGCGACTAGAACGCTAAGAAGATACACTGATATGGCGTAACGTACTGTAATCCTTATCCGGAGCGGCACCACTTATTTTCCCTAGGCGGGCAAGGCTGTTCTCCAATCAGAAGATGCGATTGCGCCGCAAACAACTTTTTTATCCCAGTTCATTGCCCTCGCTTCAGTTAGCTGAAGAGACTGTAAAGCTGAATCAGCTGGACATGGATTCATTTGTACGGCCTAATCAGTGGGTGGCCATCCGGCTGTCTTCGGATATGTACAAGCTGGTCAAAGCAACTCCCAATACGTTAGTCTCAAATTCTTGAACCTTCAAATGCGCAGCTAATGTTTGTGTGAAACTAGGACGATTTTGCTTGGTAAATATGGCAGCTTCTATACAAACCAGATCCTCGGTCGACCATTTCATTTGACTTATGAGCTCTCGAATGGATCGGAGGAAGATGGATACAGTCTGCGTGTCGTAGCAGCCGCAGAGCTCCATGCGGAAGCTCTCATCAGTGAAGGATCCGGAGAAGCGGACGGCATAGTAGAGGAAGCAGACTCTGCAAATACAGAACAACCTATTCGTTCGAATCGCGATATCAATGACGACGGTTCAGCGCAGACTTTGACGTGGGAGGAAATCGAAGAGTTGAAACAGAATGCTACAGGCGCTGGAAAAGAGATTATCGATAAATTGTTGGAGTCCCATTCGACCATTGACAAGAAGACGGCCTTTTCGCTGGCAAAATATAAGCTGCGCAAAGAGAAGAAGTACCTCAAAAGGTTCACCGTCGTGCCTTTGGACGTGAATATATTGACGGAGTACATGCTCGAGCAAAAAGAAGCAAGCAGGATAATGGAGCTTCGTCACGAGTCGATAGGGCTGTTAGGATGTTGGGGGAATGTTCATCACAGTGGAAATTTAGAAAATATCGATCCGAGCGGCAGGTATCTTGTTCTAGATGACACAGGCGGCCTTGTCATTGCGGCCATAGCTGAGAGGATGGGTATACTCTATTCAACGGACGGAGATGAGGATAATGAAGAGCTTGGGAAACACTCGGGAGTCAACGGAAAAGAAGAGACGACGACAGCTCCAAATCAAACGAATAAGAAGCAAACAGGGGCAAAACCGCAGAGCCAGCAACGTATCAGGAAACAGCCTATGACCGCAAAACAAAATACAATTACAGTTATCCACCCTCATTCACAACCCAACCTCAGCCTGTTGAAATATTTTGGATACGAAGCAGAAGAACCCGATGAGACACACCCTCTGTTTGACCATCTCAAAATGGCTACTTGGCTTCAAGTACTCGACCCAGAAGCCGACAACATATATTCCGACAAGCCAGAGGAAGTCGACGATGCGACATTAAAGTCGTACAAACCCCGACAACGCGGAACATATCACCGCAAACATGCTAGATGGGCTCGAGTCCGGGCTGTTGTTGACGAAGTACGAGAAGGTGGATACGACGGCCTCATAGTGGCCAGTGTCATGGATCCGGATTCCGTGCTCAAACATCTCGTTCCTTTACTCAATGGTGGTGCTCCAATTGTGGTATACTCGCCGTCAGTGGAGCTGCTCACGAACCTAATGGATCAGTACTCCACAGCCCGCCGCACAGCATACATCTACAAAAAGGCTGATCTTGAGAAAGAGCGAAGAAGCACCGACCCTGAAAATATGGATGTAGATCTTCCTTCCATCGAGTCACAATTATCGTCTGAGTTCCCTCTTGATCCGACTTTAATATTAGCGCCCATGCTTCAAACATCGCGAGTTAGAGAATGGCAGGTTCTTCCGGGTCGGACACATCCTCTGATGACCGGCCGAGGCGGTGCAGAGGGATACATATTCCATGGTATTCGGGCCATCCCGCAATCACAGCATGTTCAGGCACGCGGAATCTCGACTCGCAAGAAGCGTAAATTGGATGTCGGAGATATCGGAACACCTGAAGATGCATCAACGCCGATTACTGCATGAAATCAGTCGGCAGAGACGGTGTTTGTACAGTAGATCTAGAGTAAGAGCATAATGTGCGATGATACACCGCAATGTTCAGACCAATAGAATCACATTTGTGCTACCTAATATTGACATCAATAGACATAACGTCTATAGACTTTTTCCCATGAATTTTCTCTTTGCAAAACTGAGCCAGAACTACACACAATTAGCATTCGAGCATCAAGTAATAGGAATAAAAGACACTGACCTTGGAAGGACCTTCACCACCGGGGTATAATCTAGTAAGTAAACGAATAGCGAGCTCTTGTCGGACTTGAGAGAGGTATCTACACCTGTTAGCCAACGTATACTTTCCAAAACAAAGAGTCAATCTAACTCACTGTCGGAGCTGCTCTGCATCCTGTCGGTCGTGTGGACGCTCAAAAGCTTGGTTTAGAGGAAACGAGACATCGCCCGGAATAGCGAATTGTTCCAGCGCAACATTGATCAATGCCTAGCCACGATGATCAGTTATAAATTATTATCCCATAGATGATATAGAAGAATAGCACACCTTCTCAGCATCCCTCGCCGTCATAGTAGGCTTAACCTTCCCCAAACATTCACTCAAAAACAGTATACCATAAATCAACATGCGGTCCGCGGGTCCCTTGATCTCAAAATTGCGAAAGAGTACATTGGCGCGGAAAAGAGATAGGATCTCGTCGATGCAGTCGTACGACTCGCTATTGGGGTCGATGTCGAGGTCGGACTCTGAGGGTGGAAGCGCGGGGAGTACGTATGCGGGGCCACGAGTGCGAGTGCGCAGGGGCAAGAGAGGGAAATTTCCTGTGCATTCTGTCAGATGCGGTGTCCTAGAGCTAGCGACACAGTATACATGGTTGAGCATGTATACCGAGATCGATAGGGTTGCGCACCGATAATTGGGAGGTCGGCCTCGTCGAGGAAGATTGAATGGTATGCCTAATGCATGTTGAGCATGAGACGATCTTTGCGGTCAATTGCCGGGGAGTAAAAATACATACAGGCATCTTGTAAGACCAAATGAGTGACTGTGTTATACTTTTAGTTTTGAGCAGAACCTTTCAGAGAAGAGTCGAATATGTGAAGTTGATGTTAGATAGGCTATGGTGATGACGGAGCTGTTGGTGGTGCGGAGAGCCGGCTTGCTGTTGCTGCCTCGATGCCTGGAACTGCAGGCTACAATATAGCTTTTTCGAGCTAGCTGTAACAGGTTAGCTCATCACTTTCCGCGAAGAACCTATTTACGCGCTGTTCGCCGCCTTTACGCGTCAAACAATCGATGACAGCATCTATTTTAATCAAGTACAGCCATACTCTACGTTCACACGGGATCTTGATACACAGCTATTACATAACAGAAGACACGAAGAGATAAAGTGACGGAAAATGTCGGACTACGATGAAGATGTCGACATGGATTCCACGGCGCAGACCGCAATCAAATTTAGCTCCGACAACACCAATACCAAAGGCAAGAAAATTGTTGCTGATCTGCCCATTGGAGCTGAGGACAATTTACCATGGTATGCTTGACACTAGGCTATAGCTAAAGGAAGGTTACTGACAGACCTAGGGTTGAAAAGTACCGACCAAGCTCGCTGGACGAGGTTCAAGGACACCAGGATATACTAGCCACAATTAACAGATTCATCGACTCACATGTATGTCAGACTATCCTTGACTTCGGCATGAATCTTTCCTAATTATATTCAGCGACTACCCCATCTCCTCCTTTACGGGCCCCCCGGTACTGGAAAAACCACTACAATCCTCGCCCTCGCCCGACGAATCTATGGCAGCAAAAACATGCGACAAATGGTCTTGGAGCTCAACGCATCCGACGACAGAGGTATCGACGTAGTCCGCGAACAAATCAAGACTTTCGCGAGCACAAAACAAATCTTTTCCGTGGCCGCTCCCACCGCAAAGGAGAATTCCCTGGGGGCATTCAAATTGATCATTCTAGACGAGGCCGATGCCATGACGGCTACTGCACAGATGGCGCTTCGACGGATTATGGAGAAATATACCGCCAATACGAGATTCTGTATCATTGCGAACTACACACATAAGCTCTCGCCAGCTTTATTGTCGAGATGTACGAGATTCAGATTCAGTCCGTTGAAAGAAGTGGATATTCGGTCGTTAGTAGACAAGGTCATTGAAGCGGAGAATGTGCGGATACAATCTGAGGCAACCGAAAGTCTTGTCAGACTGAGCAAAGGTGATATGCGGCGAGCCTTGAACGTTCTTCAAGCTTGTCACGCGAGCAGTACGTCAACCAATCCATAGACCAAAGAAAAGCTGAGAATTAAACTATAATCAGGCATCCCACTCCCCATGCGCAACGCACCCAAAGACCAACCACCCCCCGAACACGAACTCATCACCGACGCAACAATCTACAACTGCATCGCCGCCCCTCATCCCTCCGACATTCGCGAAATCATGACCACCCTCCTATCCACCAGCGATGTAACGTCATGTCTCAACACAATCAACACATTGAAGATAAGCAAAGGTCTCGCCTTAGCGGATATACTCAGCGCGTTAGGTGAGCAGCTACAAACGCTAGAAGTCCCCGCTCAGACTCGGATCAGTTGGTTAGAGGGATTGGCGGAGGTGGAGTGGCGGTTATCTGGCGGAGGAAGCGAGATGGTGCAGACTGGAGGTCTGGTAGGCGTCATCAGGGACGGATGTGAGTTGATGGGTGATAAGGGTGTGGCGATGGAGTTGTAAAGTACATATCACGGATGGAGTTAGGAATCTTGAACGATGAGTATGACCATGCATGAAGAAGCACACACCATTCAAAAATAAGATACTTTGATATTAATAGTACTACCACTATAAATTAAACTTAATTGGATTCAAAGCTTATGAGAATAAGCGCACAAACATGATTCATCGCTCATAACATCTTTTCCTGCCTGTCCCCTCTACTTTCCAGCAGCAGCGCTCTCAGTACCTGTAGCAGCCGCAGCAGCCAGGGACTTCTTCTTCACCAGCCTCAATCCACCCAGCAACATAGCAAGAATCTCCAACCCCAGAATTACTCCAAGCGTAACCATAGCACCAATCACTCCCGCAACAGCTTTCGAAATACCTGATCCACTGCTCGACGACGACGCCGAAGCAGACGAAGAACTCGTCGAAGCAGTGCTAGTCGCACAGACACCGGTAGTATTACCGCAAACCTGGCACCACTGATCCTGGCTCGAGATGGCAAATTTCTGTGTCTGAGTCACAAAGTCAGACCAGGGGAGCTCGATCTCCGAGCCACCGAAAAGCGGATACGCGGTCAGGTTCGTGGTGGTTGCTGAAGTGCCGTTGTTAAACAGGAAACGCACGCTGATGTCGGATGCAGATGGCAACGCGTCGCTGGTCACAGTGGCGTTGGTGACGATTTCCCAGACCATGCTAGATGCGTAGTCTGGGATACCGTAGAAGATGGGGTCGGCGGCGGGGAGATTAGCAAGACCAAAATAGGATTGGAAAGTACCGTATGATCCGAATTGGACGTTGAGGAGGGGATCGGATCTGGTGGTGATGGTTTCATTGAGAGCAAGCAGGACCTGGCTGGCAAGCTGGGCACCGGCAATGGCACGCGCGGTGCTAGAAGCGTTGTAGGCGAGATTGTATTCGTGGATGTTGGCCAGGACAAAAAGCTCATGCATAGTCTCGTTGCTCACGCTGCTCAATGCCGGGTAAGTCGTGGTCGAGTTGTGGATCAATGCAACATTGAGCAAATCCCAGATAACGTATGCATTTTTAAAGCTCAACTGGGACGCGGTGAATGTGGCGTTCACTGCAGGAGCCACACTCTGGTACAATCCAGTAGTGGAGTTGAGATACTCCAAGTAAATATCGGAACTGAAGAATTCGTTACTGCTGATCAGGGCATTGTTGCAAGATGAAGCGCTCTGAAGCCATGGGTTATTTTCACTTCCGCTGCCGGAGCTCGTAATACTGATCGGGATAAGCTGGTATCCATTCAGGGGAGCTTCAACGACAGTTCCATTGCGGAGGGTTTGGTTTGATGCACTCCCGGCAGGTGGGTAAAGACCCTGAAGCCAGCCGGCGGCCGAATTCTGGAGTACATTATCCAGAGGTGCGCTGACGGCCAATTGCGACAATTTGACAGTCTCACTCTGGATGCCATAGATCTGGGTCGCTGAGCCATCGGCAATGTAGCGATCGTGGAAATTTGTGCCTGCACCGAGCACTTCATGGTATCCCAAGTCAGTGAGGGAGACAGGCGGGGTGCTTTTGGATGTGCGGTCGCCGTGGCGTTGGAAGATGTAAGCACCGAGAATAGTTTCAGCGGCAGAGAGCTGGATGGCTGGGACGAGAGCCGCAGCGGCGAGAAGATTGTTTTTGTAATGCATTTTGTCTGACTGTTCCTACTTGGCTAAGAAGAGAGGGAAAAAAAGTCGAGAGGGGAAGAGGGGTAGACGCAGCTTAAGAAGGCAATCAATGAATCAATGACTCCCTCTTAACCCTCGAGAAGAAGCATGATACCCACTTTACAGGCTTACCACAGGTAACATTTTTAGTTGCACGAATGGGTGTCTTTCCTTTTCAGCGGGATCCGCGGAAATATTGTTCTCGTTTCCCCTCGGAGAAGGACAGACCACTGATACTACGTACTGTCGTAGCTACGCGGGGTAAGTGATTCTTTCCAGAGGGACAGAAAAGAATGCTCATTCGTCGATGCGTCAGTCAAAGCGGCGGGTTGCGATGCTCGGCCAGGCCCGATAAGCACGGCACAGACAAAACGCACGCTATAGTTCTCTCCGAACATCTTCCGGTTGGTTGTCGTGGCGTACTTGGCATTTGTTATCTGATTGATTGCTGTATATAGCTAGTACGTGTTGACTCACAGGTCGGAGTCACAACCAGAACGGGATTGACGAAGAGTGGCCGAGAAGCGGGGATGGAGGAATGTCACCACGGAGCCTCCCGGAGCCTTAGTGTAGCTTCGACAACTGACAGTCCAGCAACAAAGAGGTAATAGCGATTAATCAGTATAGTGGCGTTTTTGAAAGGTCAAAAATCGTCGGCGATAATCGTGTTTCCGCCATCTGGACCGTTGATTGACTCGGCAGTGGCTGATTATCGGGTGCCGTTTAAGCTTAATCATTGTGTCACCTGGTGTTAGGGCTGGGCATACAAAGCCCTAAGACACGACTCAGTCTACTTAACTAATTTCTGTTTTGATTTGAAGAGCTTTTTATGCAGTTTCGTCATGGAGGAGAGCGTGTAGATTAAATTCTCACGCAAAGTCTACAGTTACCAAACGGTCGATAAACTCTTGATGGTGGTAGCTCATATATAGTGAAGAACGAAACATAATTCACCACGTGTACTTTTTGTAGAATAAGAAATGCAAGCAGAAAAAATGAAGTTGAAACAACCTACTACAAACTAACGACATGAATCGACAGCACAAGTACATAGCAACATTTGAATCCCCAATATATCCGCGTAATCAGCGGGGCGGGTTTACGTACGCCAATAAGCCCAAGACTTCAGACTAAGTACTTTAATCTCAACGTCAAGGCATCGTATAGTAGCATAATAAAACGTACAAGTTTCAATGGGCCGGAGGAATTGTGGCTTCGGATATTCCGTTTCAATGTCAATCGTCTTGTCTATATGAATTGAAAGAGCGGATCTAGAACGGTTGGAAGCAGGTGAGACACAACTAAGCCATCAAATTGACGATACCTCGCTGTGATATTGATTTGATGGTTTGCTATGATTTTTTTCGTGGGCACTTGCTAGATGATGTAGACCGGGGAGTTAGCAGCGACTGTTTACTAGCAAGTGTCGGCAGCATTTCCGCAGACAAGGTTATCGAAGGAGCAGTCTAAGATCTGAAAAGGATGTTGACGACGACATTGGTGCAATTTCCTGCCACTGAGATCCGTCTTGTTAATCATGATATCAGTCTATGAGAAGGGAAGGTATATGAGATGATCCTTACTCCATTGACAATCCAAAATTCAGGAGCCGCAACACACTCGTTTCAGTCAGTTCAAGTTTACGCACAGGATGCCTTCTCTTACCCAAGTCTCTCTTTTCATTTCTTTGACTATCTCAGGTCTCGTACAGGCTGCGCCTGCGCCTGCACCTACTGCTCCTCCAAAGCTATCTGAGCGGGCCTCTAGCTGCACCTTTTCCGGTTCCAAATGTGCATTTCAGCGAGCAAGTCCAAAATGTCTTGCTCGACAATTGTCCTCTCCGACGTGGCTGTGCCATCCGGAACAACTCTGGACCTGACTGATCTGAATGATGGGACTTTTGTCATTTTCGAAGGTACTACCAGCTTCGGCTACGAGGAATGGGATGGACCTTTGATCTCTGTTTCCACAACGGATATCACCGTCACCGGTGCCGAGGGCCATGTCATCGACGGTGGCGGTTCTCGCTGGTGGGATGACGGAGGCTCAAACGACGGAACCACCAAGCCCAAATTCTTCTATGCGCATGATTTGACATCCTCGACAATCAGCGGTCTGAGCCTCAAGAATTCCCCGGTTCAGACGTTCAGCATTGACGGCTCTACTGACTTGACGCTCTCTGACATTACCATCAACGACTCTGATGGTGATGATGGTAGTGCGGCAAACACTGATGCTCTTGACGTTGGAGAAAGCACCGGCATCATTATTTCTGGTGCAACTGTCTACAATCAGGATGACTGCTTGGCTATCAACTCTGGAACGGATAATAGCTTGACATCTGGCCATAACCATGTCGACGCGTAGATGGCTGACTTCACTAGCACATTACCTTCACCGGCGGCTATTGCTCTGGCGGACACGGACTTTCCATCGGATCTGTTGGTGGTAGAGACAACAACACAGTATCTGATGTTACTATCGAGAGCTCAACCATCACCGACTCAGCAAACGGTGCGTTCTCTCACACAATCTGATGAGTATGGCTGATTATCATAGGTGTTCGCATCAAAACCCTATACGATGCCACCGGTTCAGTCTCTGGAGTCACTTACAAAGACATCACCCTGTCTGGAATCACCGATTACGGCATTGTCATTGAGCAGGACTACGAAAATGGCAGCCCTACCGGCACTCCTACAACTGGCGTACCCATCACTGACCTGACAATTGATAACGTCCAAGGAACGGTGGAGAGCGACACAACGGAAATTTACATCTTGTGTGGTGACGGAAGCTGCTCCGACTGGACTTGGACTGATGTGAGCGTCACGGGCGGCAAGTCGAGCGACGTTTGCGAGAATGCCCCTGATGACATTAGCTGTTAATTTAGGATCGCACCTTGTTGAGGTTGGTCGTCTTGTGTCGCGGTGAAATGTGCTTCAACACCTAGGAAGCAATTAATTTTACCATCAGGGGCCATTTCGGAGCTGAAAAGTCACAATAAGAGTGACGAATCATAGGACTTGATTGAGCTATTACACACGTAGTCAAAAGTGCGCGAGTTCGTATCGACAAGGTCAGCCTTAAAAGTAACGGTAAGACTGAAGAAAGTAAAACAAAGGGGCAGGCTGGAAAGTCACGATGATAGGCGGTGCTTCCCTAAGAACAGGGGCGAGCGGTGGCCATGTGACCTGGCGATTGGCGGGCAGGAACAGGCTGAAGCTGGCTAGCCGCGCGCCTTCCCTACTAACCACCACACTACTACGGACGCAGTTAAGAGCAGAATACTCAGCTGCAGCCTCAGGCGTCAGCTCAAACGCCCTGCCTCGTCAATCATCGCCATGCTCCTTCCGTGTTTTATCTTCTCTGCCTCCCTCCCGCTCTTGATTTTCCCCGAGAAAATGATGCTCACACTGACATGTTTCGCATTCGATCCCAGTCATAGGTGGCATTCCAGATACGGTGACTCGGTCACGAGCCACAAATTTAGACGCCAAGCGATCGACAGACTGTCCGGCTGAGAGCCTTACAAGTGATTTCTGACGGAAAGTTCAGCACGTTCCGACTAGTACTGACTAACACTAAGTGCTCTAAAAAGTAAAAGTCTCCGCTGGCGGAGCATTTCGCGCAGATGCCGGCGGTCAATAAAGAGTCTCTCAGCGCGATTCTGGGTTCAAAGTCGCAATCTCAAGGCAGCAAAAACAAGACTATCGCTACTGCCGCTGCCCCTACTGCGTCAACTGGGGCCAGCAGGCCTGTCGCCAGAAAGATTACAGACCCTAATATGTCAGATGGGCGACTGCTGGTCAATCGAAGATGTATCTATGAGCGCAAACTTCCTGGCGATGCATATGTCACCGCTCATGCAGAACGCCTACAACATGGCTACTTTAGCAGCAAGAACACTTCAGACCCCGAAATCGCCCACGTGGACTTCCTCGCTGTCAATATTGTGATGCATCCTGGCGACTCTGGGAAGCATCGCTTCAAATCTGCGACGATCAAAGCGGCCATACAAAACTCTCCCGTGGGCCCTAGTACTGAAAATCCCTACCCATATCCTCAGGAGAATCCCAAGTTTTTGATGCATGCACCTCATCTGATCTATGGCGCCGTTTCTCCCGAAACCTTGCAGTGGACGTTTAGCTTGGCCGGATCCCTGGGCATTTCTGAAAGCCCAGTTGCGGCCTCAGTCACTCCGTCAGGTACAAGAAGTGCATCGTACAAGATTTACGAGATGATGAAGATTCAAGGCTCATGCCGGACTCTAAGAAGCCGTGATGGCCCGGAATTCGATGTGGAGGATGGTGAAGTCGTCTGGTCACTCAGCGAGAACGGTCTGCAGAGATCTGGTCTTCCCAGGGAATTCACTTTCGTCATGTTGATACAGAAGCCGAGCGCCGACAGCAAAATTACATTCAAAATTGACATCGACCCAGTGATCGACGTTTGGTACGGGAGATATCCCGGTTGGTGGATCAACAGACCAATCTATCAACCTCTACACAAACGGGGAGTTAATTTCCGGACCGAGTTTGGGCAACGCTTTGCTCCTATCGATGACTCAGAGAAAAGATTCAATTTTGCTACACTTGCACAGTCACTAGATGACTATGTGAACATGCCAGGTAGCACTTATTCGTCGAATGTATGTATCTCCCTTCTCAGAGAAACTTACAAGCTATCACTGCCTGTCAGGCATCGCTCCGCTCGGCCAGCCTGTGCTGTGGAAGATTGTGTATGGGACCGGCGGCCTCTACGGCTGCTTATACAATTTCCGCGAAAGGGACCTTATATTTCTATAAGAAGAGAAAGATTCTGTTTACAGAGTATACATAAGTAGTTGCAGGGGCCACCAGCCACATACACAATAATCCGCTTAGCCCTAGCTTGCTGCATAAGATCATGTATGTGACTGTCGACCCTTACGACTACTTATGTAGAATCTGCGAAAAGGACCCTCTTCCCCATCCTCACGAAAATTTAAGGTTTTTTTCGTAGATTTTACATAAGTAGTTGTACGGCCGCAGTCAAATACCTTAGGCACGTAATCAACGACTGGCCCACGGCTGACTTTATACAATCTTTCGCAGCAAGCTGTGGCCAAGCGGATCGAGGTTTGACAGCTTGTGCAATATGGTATTTACAAATGATACTGACTGCTCTCAAACATAGGTGTCACCTGATGGTGTTTATAACGATCCCACTGGCACGAAAATCTCGAATCCAGGAAATGCCCCCCAGTCATCACTTCCTTCCGGTGATAATAGCAACAATAATGATTCTCAACCAGTCTATATTCCGGAGTACCCACAATACCCAGGATATCCTCAGTATCAGTATCCTCCGTCTCAGCCGACATATTACCCTCCATATCCCAGCACAGGTCAGGTCTGGCCAACCAGTTCGCCATTTCAACGCGGCTGGCCGCGAGGTGGACCTTACTATGGAGGGCCTACTGGTAACGATGGCAACAATGCTGAGAGTACTATCAACGTAAGGATTTCTCTGGACAGCGCTATCGCCTCGAACATCGTGGCTGCCACTTTGGGGTCACCGATTCGACGTCCTTCCCCTTTTTTGACAGCTCCAAACAAATCAAATAATCTGGATTCGTCACCGCTTTCCAAAGCACCGCCATCTAATGGAACTTCGGCCATAAGAACAAAATCACTGCGGCGAACCAAATCCCGTGATCGACTGGACAGACTTTCATCAAGTCCGAGATCCTTAGTCAACACGGATCCCGCAAAGCATGATTCGTTCTATCAGAGGCAATCAGATTATCTGAATTACGGAAACACAACAACTGATGATACATCGAAGGGGTTGATAGCCAGTCCACAGCTTGATTCACCGACGACGTATGAAATCAACGACACTCCGCCCCCTGACAACATCCGGGATCCCACTGTTGTCAACGGACATGACTTGGATACTCCATCTAGGTCTACAAACTACAACGGACTATCGAATGGAATCAAACAATACACGCCTCTTACGAATGGCGTTCAGAGTACTACACCTCCTTCGAGCGGTATACAACGCATGCGCAACGGTATGGGTACTGGCCATCTTCGTCGAAGATCGGCTTCTTACGCGCAGAATGGATATCAGAACCAGTACAATCGCTACTCTTATCCGATGGTATCAACTGAAGATGATCCGGTGATGTTTTAGTGGTTTCTTATGCTTCGTCGCTTTGCACCATCGACTTGCTTTGATCTGGGACTGTGGTAGTTCTTTAATTATGCATTTTGGGAGTTGAAGATACAAATTGTTGGATTCAGCGTTTAGCAATTACTCTACATGTTGATTCTTGCTCTGCATCCCGCTTGCGCGTTTAAAATGGGTGGTGTCTGTGAGCGTTTGTCCCCTTGGAATATATCCAATTGAGATCGAGATCGCTTTTTCCTTAGACTAGAAATTTCCTGTGTTCAAGTCCGTTCTCATAATAATGCCTAAGTGTGTTGGACTACGCCGTCTGGATTCTCAATTTCTACGTAGATGAATGAATTGTTGTGCTGATCAGATAAGATTAGATTACTGAAAGGCATATAATTGGCTACTATGTCCAAGTCAATAAAAGCTGCCGTCGGAGCTCCCCTTCCGTAGACCTCACGCTTCGCCTTCTGCAATTTTGTCGCAAAGCACTTGAGTTTTTATTGGCATATAGGAACTCTTGTTTACTGAACTAGGACTACAAAACCAAGGAAGCCTAATCTTCTATGTTCTAATTTGATTTTAAAAATCTACGAATCAGCTTCCTGGCCATCGATCGTTGCTCGCGAACTGGCCGCGAAGTGCTCGAGCCACACATGAAAAGCGCGTTCGATACTCTCGACTATCCGCAAAGTCACGGCATATAAAAGATAACAATTCTCACATATCTAACGCCATGTCGTCACATTACAACACCGAACCTCCACCAACCGCCTCGGTGACACTCAACACAACCATCGGCGCCCTGCACATCTCCCTTTTCGCAAAACAGACACCCCTCGCCTGCAAAAACTTCATTCAACACTGTCTGGATGGCTACTACACAGGCACCGTCTTCCACCGCATTGTCCCCGGCTTCGTAATCCAAGGCGGCGACCCGACGGGCACCGGTTCGGGCGGCTCATCAATCTACGAAGACCCGGAATTCGAATATGACCCCGAAGCTCGCGACCCGAACGAGAAAGTAGTCTTTCGCGATGAAATACACAGTCGATTACGATTCAACCGGCGCGGTCTTGTGGGTATGGCGAAAAGTGAAGATGGGACGTACGGGAGTCAGTTTTTTATTACCTTGGGAAACACAGAAAGAGAAATGAATGGGCAGTGTACGATGTTTGGGCGGATTGAGGGTGATAGTATCTATAATGTGGTTAAGATTGCGGAGGCAGAGTTGGTGGAGGGTACGGATCGGCCGGTTTTTGCGGTGAAGATCACGGGGTGTGAGGTCGGGGAGATGGGCCAGTTTGAAGGGAAGTTGAAGAAGAGGGAAAAGGTTGCGAGGGTAATTGAAACGGACAAGGGTGACGTGACGATCAAGAAGAAAAAGAAGGCAAAGGGAGCGAAGACGTTGCTAAGTTTTGGAGGTGAGGAAGGGGAGGAAGGGGAGGATATGTCTGCCCTCAAGTCGAAAAAACCAAAATTCAACACCAAACTCGTTATAGCTGGGGATTCGCTGGAAATGGATCCGAAGACCCGTACTAAAGAAAGAAGGAGTTCCGTCACGGAAGAGAAACAACCGGCTAAACGACTTAAACCTTCTACGGATATCCCAAGCACAAACAACCACGTACAAAAGTCACGACCTAAAAGCCCAGATCCGTATGCGCAAATCCCAGTGAAAGATCCAGAAGAACCAGAAAGATCGCCATCTCCAACTCCGCCTCCAGCTGCGAGACAGTCAATACTGGAAAGAACGAATGCGCAGATCGCGTCTCTCAAGGCGTCGATGCGACGGGATATAGTGGCGCCTACAGAAACAGGCAGGAAGAAATCGGCACTAGAGGCCATGATACCGGAAACTTCTATCAGAGGCCGCAAACGACCGGCGCCTGGTAGCGCAGCCATGAACGGTGCAGGCAGAAATGGCCAAGGGTTCGGTTCGGGAGCTGAAGCTGACGCATTAAAATTATTCAACGCATTCAAAGCGAAGCTCGAAAATTCGGATGTACAGAGTGGCCCGGGCAAGAAGCAGAAAGAAGAACCCCAAAAGACATTACAAAACACTAAATCTGAGGAGGAGGAGGATGAAGAGGGGCAACTATGCGATCTACACTTTATTGCAAACTGTCAATCCTGTCAAAAATGGAACGAGAACGCCGAAGGGCCCAATGCAGAACAGGATCAAGACGAAGACTCGACAGATTGGCTGTCGCATCGATTGCAGTTTGGAAAGGACACTTTTGGAAAAGATTTGAATTGGAAGAAGGAGCATCGAGAGGATGTGGACTCTCTCATGGTTATTGATCCCCGTGAAAAGGAGAAAGAATACGTCCATCGAGGCGGCAAGAGTAGGAAAACGGGAAGAGATAGGGAGAGGGAGCATAAAAGAGAGAGGGCGGGCGAAAGAGAATGGGATCGACGATGATATGTAATCTAATAAAATGAATAATCTAAAGCATATCAAAGTATATTTGGCACTGTAACTACAAATTAATGGGAATGGCTGAAGCAAAAATCGCCATATCCCATCAACGAAAATGAGGCCCAAAATATTGGGCTGGTCCAGTCAATTTGAGGCAGCATCATCTTCTGCAAAGCCAGTAAGTATCGTCCATCAGGCACAAATTCTTCTGGGCTTTTACTGCCAGAGTCTGTCACGGAGATTGCGTCCCAAGCTTCTAGCAATTTATCAAGGAAAGCCGTAGCTTTCTCGTTATCGAAATGCAAAAACTCCACTTGGGCACGGCGTAAGGATTCAGCCAACGACAGGCCCGGAGCGTCTTTGATCTGCCGATAAAACAACGTCATCAAAACCATAGACGCAAAATCACTAATCTCAAACAGCGTGCCAATATACGCCTGACATCCAGTGCCGAGAACGACATGCGTGAACCCCAAAACATCGTTTCCAGCAGTGGCTTTCCCCAGACCACTAAGACAAGCCGCGAAGACGATTAGATTCGCACGACTCTGGATGGGCGACATATCAATGACTCGAAAGTCTTCACCGATGGAGATGGAGGAGAGAAGGGGACTGCCAGCGTTGACGGTTCCGTGGGTTCCTATATGCAGGATGGAGGTGTGGCCTTGAATATGATCGCGAAATTGAGCACGAGATAGATTCGATGCTTCGATGGGCTGTAAACGAATTAGCTTTGTAGATACCAAAGACAAGGATTAAAAAAGACAATACCCAAGTTGAGAACATATTAGAGATACTTATTGCTTCGACGCCTGCCATCGGGAGAAATGTCTCTTTCGTGGCTCGATCGCTCGCCGAGGGATGATCTCCGGCCAAGGCTTTGGTGAAAACTGAAACTGTTGGCACAGCTGAAGCTGCACGTCGCTTCGACAGGTGGTAAAGAGCCGTCAAGCTAGGTGTTTGAGAAACGGCTGCGTGAAGAACCAATGGCTTTCCGTTGTATACCAGTGCTGAAACCGGGAATGCAGTCAGGGGTTGAGATAGAGAGAAGATGATGTGACCCATTTCTCGGATGATGGCCGCAAAAGGGGTCAAAAGAACGTCTGATATTTGCTCTGAGAGCTTCTCCATTCGTATTTTGCGGTCTTCTTCTTCGGGTTCTCGTAGCCCGGACATATCTCTCATGATTTGCATCAATTCCATCGCCCATTTTCTAATGTCGACGTCCCGAATAGCGTTGGTTTCGTATGCCTGTATGCCTTTATTGGTGATAGCCATCAAGATACATCCTGATCTATTAAAGCTCGCCTCAATCACAATCGTATCATCGTTAAGATGGCCGTACAAGTCACGCGGCAGTACTGTCGAATTCATGGTATCCATAAGATCATTTGCCGATGACGACCAGGTCCCAACGTCCAGACGTTCGACATCTTTAACCAGCTCATCCAGCTCTTTGTCCTGGTCTTCGGTCCTTTTCTGGATAGATCGAAGATGAGTTAAGGCTCGGCGTTTATATATGCTTTCTGACATTCTCCTTTTCTCTTCCTCATCCGATTGCTGCTGTGCTGATGCGACAAGTGAGTCGATCAAAGACCTCGCTCGCCCTTCTTCCATGAAAAGTAGCGCGTGCTCTTCCCAAGGCACCTGTGGATGGCCGTGATCATATGCGTCGAGGATGCTCAGGGGCAAATTTAGACGAGCACATTGCAAAGATATGATAACCAATTGTAGGAAGGTTTCAATCAGTCCTCTAGACAAAACTCCGACTTTGACATCCGCGTCACTGGCTTGACTCCGCCGCAGTTCAATGAGATATCTTGCCTTGAGCAACATCCGAAAAGCCAGTTCTGGTTGACAGTTCTTCAGATAGATAGTAGCCGCATTGGCCTGTCTTATTGACAAATCAATCGGACTCTCACTCGGGGACTCATCAAAATAATTTGGACGAATCTTCATGATCAGGTCTAAAACTCTCAGCCCTCGTTCCCAATCCGTGGTACTCACGCACACAAAGATTGCGTTATTGGCCAATGAGGGAAAAAACATGTCGACGTTTTTATTTGCCAGAAACTCGTCCAGTCTGTTATTGAACAACTCCGAATCGGTCACCGAATCCAATATCTCTCTCATTTTGTTGGCGTCGCCGATTCGGCCATACGCAATCATTGGGTACATGTATTGGGTGTATACTCTTTTGAATCGTTGCACAGTCTTGATGAAATCATGCATAAACGATTCGGCTTTGTCCAGATTTCCATCCAGTATAGCCTGGTTGAAATCCATATCAGCGGTCCAATATTTGTCTGATATTGTAGTGTCAAGTGCAAACACATCCATGACATCGTCAAGAGATTGACCGAAATACTTTTGCGCGACATTGAATTGCCTTGGACCGGATTCTCCTCTGAAGAATGCAAAACTCTCGTCATTTTGCTCATACCAGCGAAACTTCTCCTTCCATCTGCGATAATTTTCTAACGTGTCCAAGGAGTCCCTTCGTGCGAGGATCCGGCTAATGCTATTGTTGAAAGTAGACATGAAATCAAACTTCCGAGTCAACAAATGCCGACGCTCAATGGTCCCAATGGGTGTCTGCGAATCGATCGTTTGGATTTGTTGACTGAGGCTTTCCACGACACTGTCGAACATTGTAATGCACTGATCCCCCAACACTGCCGTAGCAGCGATATTGCTCATTTCGTTTTGAAGATCTACTCTGGCGAACAGAGATATGAAAGCTGGAACGAGAGCTCCGAGCTCTGCGCAACATTCATAGGCACATTCGTAACATGCATTGGCTGTATCAAAACGAGAGTATTTTCCCCATTCTCGCCGCGCAAATCGTATCATCACCGTGCCAATGTGAAAGGCGATGAGTTCATTTTGACACTCGCGCCCCCATTTTCCGATTTCTCCAGCACGCTTTCGGAGGTCTGCGATATTTGTGTTTCCTTGGGAGATTTCGATGAGAATCTGGTTTGCTTTGACGATCTGCACATTTGCCTCGTCCATGTCGAATAGATCTATTGCCTTGGCCAGGTACTCGCTCGCCTCCTGTAGAAGGGCTACTCTTTCGGTATTTGTAGGGTCATAGTTGTAAGATTTGGCATGCAGTATACTGGCTTGACGGAGATAAACGGCAGCTTTCCCACGAGGACTGTTCGATGTTTCAAAAAGCTCTAATGCTTCTGTATAGCAACGAGAAACACCATCAGAGTCTTTGGGTTTAATCTTGGCTTCTGGCGCATCCCAGATGGCGTTTTCTCCAGCGGCGTGACAACCGGGTACCGGGACGAGATTTTGAATTATCGGACTTGTGAATGGAGGTGAGTATAAACTGTCACCTTCAATAAGTTTGGCGTTTGCCATCCCAGCCTGATCTGAAAGACGCTCATGTGCTTGAAACAATTTCGCTAACAACGTCTCTGAAGACGGAGATTCCATAGCGTAATGAAGCTCGATATTGAGTCTGTGCCCGTACAAGAATGTCAAATCGGTCGTTTCCTCCAACGGTGCCATTTGCAAAAATCTGTGTAGATAAGGCGCTACAGAAACAATTACCTCCTCTGGAGTCTTGCTATCATTCGGCTTCCAGTTACCGTCTGGATAGGAAGAGTGTCGTAACGACAGTATTCTCAACTGCTGCGAAAACTGGAGCAAGACGAGAAAAAGCATGCAGGCATTGAGATCCGTTTGGTTATTGGCTGCTTCTTCCTCTGTTGCATTAGCGCAATACTTTTGGACATTCTGATTCAACTCTGCTGTGATCTCGTTTGGTCCTGAGATGCCCTCTATTAAGGCTGTGTTTGTTGGAGTCTGTGATTCATGCTGATACCGGAGGCAAGGCGGATAGCGTCTGTAGTAGTCTACGAGGAGTTTAGACGCAGCGTATCGCAGACCCCAGTACGAAGCAAGTCTTCTTGGTTCACCGAGTACGTTGTCATCAACAAAGGTCTTCAACTCGGCTAGTGCAGCATAAGCATCATTTAGTCTGCCGCGCAGCGTCAAAACTTGTACTTTTGATCGGAGAAAGTAAGCTCTTTGCTCAGGGTTGGACTCAGGATTTGTGTCGAGTTGCGATTCATGTTGGATAATGTCGTTGTATGCTCGGCGAAGATCTCCACGATATTCCTCCAGGAATAACGACTGTATATTGTCTTCAATCAGGGCTTGTAGATCCATGATGCACCTGAGTGTTCATAATCTTTACCGACATAAAGTCAGAAACCTGATCGAACGGACCGATCCGCAGAGTTCCACGCGGAGTTGACCCCGCTTAACTCAGCCACATCGCGTCTTTATCTTACAAACGACGAAGAGGAATATGCTTCAACAAGAATGAAGAATCAAATCAATTACCGTAACTTGCCACGGCCGCATCCTCTAACGGGTTTGGGGGCAGGCTTCTCTTTACTCTCGTTTCGATATCCATCATCCAGGAGCTCCTGTGGTGTCTCACCCAGTTTATTTCGCTGATCCATCGAGCCTCCAATCTCTAGAAAATATTTGACCATTGTGTTATACATCTCCATCTGCTTTGTGTATCTTTCTTGATTTGGGTGGGTTCTTTTTAACCATTTGCCCTGCCATCTGGTCAAAATGTGTAGAGCAGTATCGCCTTCCTCGTTAGCGTCGTTGATTCTGCCTCCATGCGCCACTAAGAGATCCAGTATGGCTTGATTGATGGGTGAACTTCCTACAATGCCACCCATCGTGCCTATATGATGGAAGACACTCTGTCCCTTTTGATCTTTTATCCCAGCATCCGCCCCGTGCTCACACAGGAATCGAACCACCTCCTCGAGACAACGACAAGAAGCCCGGTATATCGCATGGTCCAAAACATAAAATAGAGCGGTCTTGCCTTGCTCGTCTTGGACTTTGACTGTGTCGGGATTGCTCTCTATAAGCAGCCTCAAAATATTTATGCAGCGAGCAGAGTCTTCAGCATCACAGACATGACCGCTGTATGAACCTTCAAAGCCACCGGCTGCCCAGTGTATGGGAAGACGTCCACGACTATCGCGCACAGAAACCATTTCTGCAAGGTCAATTTCTCCGCGATTGTCTAGCAGCACTTTAACTCCCTCAAGATTCCAGTAGAGACTGCCTATATGTAAAGCCGTCGTTTGATCAGCGTTGTCGAATCCAATATAATCGTCCCACCATTGTCGAGCATGAACATCTGCCCCTTCGGCGATGAGACGGGATATCAACTTGGCGCTTGCACGAGTAATAGAACTCCCAAGCACGGTTCTCAAAACTCGATTTCTGTCCTCAACGTCGTTCTGTTGGTAGAACTGAGTTGCGTCACGGACGGATGCGCCTCGGTCAAGGAGCATATTAATCAAAGCCACGCTCTCGTCAATCCGCTCACGTAGCCACTCTGGTTCCTCATCTCCGCACCAGCTCAAATGCACCAGGGAATCTGCCGCCTCCAGCAGGGCCTTTTCACTGGGGTAATCTTTAGCATAAACTGTGCCGCGTAAAGGATCATCGTCAAGCAAATACTTGGCCATATCAAAACGGCCAGAACTACACGCAACTTCCAACGCCGAGAAAGTTGGAGGCCTATGGTATTTGAACAGCGTAGGATTGGCATGAAAATCCGGGTCGGTATGATAATGATCAATCATGACACGCATAGCGTCAACACTTCCACTTGACGCAGCAACACAGATCGTGTCATCTGAGTCCCCACATTCTCCCGGCCAAAAGATATGCTTAGGATGCTTTTCGATGTAGTGCTTCAGTGTCGTCACATCGTTGTCGCCAATTATATGGCGTAGAAGATTGCCCCAGACATTTTCGTAGAGCAGCAGTGTGCCACTTGAGTCGAGGATGGGATCCCAATCTTGCATCTCCGGATCGGGAGTATGGAACGAGCTGTAATCGAATCTAAGTCTTTTTTTCATGATTGGTTGATTTCAAAATTCCGTTTTTGACACTTCGTTGTAGAGCGGGATGATGTACCATGTGGTCAACGCACAGAGTACATTTTCCTCCACCGGAAATGCTCCGAAATCCAGATGCTAGCACCTAGCTGCATCAACACGCCAAGAGCCTTGACGGCAAGGCTAGGGGATATAATCCGAGTTTTAATGCTTGACTGTAGTAAAACATCGGCTATGATGAGGTCTAATTGGATTGGATCTGTGGGGACCGCCCCGATCCGCCATCACATCTTACGGTTAGGTACCAGTAACCCCACCACGATCACTCTTCTATTGAAGATAGCGCTCGTGTATCGACTGGTTGGCACCCCATAGTTCCAAGCTAGCACCAGACCACAATGGACGACGAGTCCTTCTTCCTCTACGGCATCGGCGAGAAACCAGATGCCCTGACTCTCGGTAGTTTGGTACTGGAGAAGTACTGGATGCCCCTCATCGCGCGGCATTACACACATGATCCACTCCGGTAGCCCCCTCTTCTCTCCCTATAACCTCACAGTATTCACATCTTCTTGATGCCCTGACGAAGCAGTTAGAGGAGAGAACCTAGAATCCCATGCCTGGACAAGTAAACTCAGCAACCTCGTCCTCCACGGCCGCACGCGCTTCACCCCAGGCATCGGCGTAAGCGGCTTTGACATTGTCGATTTGCGCCTCGCCTGGAACAAAGATCAGGAGCGCTATGTGACTGCCAAATCGGGGCAGAAATTTACCCTAAAAGAGTAGCGCCCCCTTCTTCTTCACCCCTCTCCTGAAAAATAAAAAAGAAAAAAGAAAAAGAAAAAATTGGAGGCTGCTAACTAGTCCTAGCCCAGAAACATTCCTAACAACCGAAGTCCTATCCAACCCTCAAGCACGCGCCACTCTAAGACTATGGCTCTCCTCCGCCCGCAGCGACTACGTAATGAACATGCGGTGGGCGCGGCGACCCAAAATCTGGTTTCTCACGGGCCTTTACATGCTCTCAGACGCACACACAATCGTCCGCAAATCGTCCTCGTCTAGCATCGACGTCGGGCTCAGTTCTGCCATTGTTGGCGCGTTGAGTGGTGTTCCCGTTGGCGGATCGGTCTCGTTGGGACAGGGCGATGCGTGGGAGATGGCCATGGGCATGGAAGGGGAGCATGTTTGGGCTGCGCAGTACCGTCTGCTAGACGCGAAATATATCTCTGCCTCCTCCTCCTCCTCCTCATCGTCGGTGAGGAAGGACATGGAGATGGCCACGATGTCGTTGTATAAGGATATTCTGAGTGTGAGGAATAGACGCACGGCGAGTCAGATTGCCAGAGATGCGGTGGATGTGGATGTTGAGTTGGGATTGGAGCCGTTGGTTAATACGGCGAATGTAGTAGTTGTGGAGGATGCAGCGCCGATGAATCGGACGTCGGAAGTCGTCGCTCTTGTTCCGGAGGAGGACAACGAAGCGAATGCTGCTGAAGAAGATGAGGAAGAAGACGAAGTGTCGTTTGAGGAATATGAAAAGAGACTTGAGGAGGCGATCCGAATGTTTGAGACTGCGCCTCCGCGGTTTCTTGAGCGGTGATGTTTATATCTGAGATGTTGGGGGGTATATAATGGTAGCATTGTATTATACTTTAGTTGATAATACCCTTCTCCATAACAATTACTGAAGCCTAAGGTCACAGTATCAGATGTCATCTATATTCATACATCTACATCGATCTCGTCAACCGGCACGAGCCCCAAGTCACATAACCTACTATACAATACAGTCACGATAGGGAGTTAAAAACAAATGAAATCTCTTATAGACAGACACTGATATGAACAGACATCATTACATCTCCGTATATTTATTATCTCGATGGAGGCGCAGATCCTCCCTGGCTATACACCTTGTGATGACTAGGATGTTGAGGTTCATGCGGTTGAGGATATGCATTGTGGTGCATATGCGCGCCGCCGGGTCCGTTGTTGGGATACGGAATTCCTCCTAGCGTAGGAGCCGGTGGAGGCGCATGGACACCGGAGGGCGGTGTATAAGGTCTTGGAAGAGGATTGGCGAGTGAGCCAGGGCGGTACGGACCTCCAGACTGTTGCTGCTGCGGTTGCGCTGGAGGCGCTGATGATCCGTATGATGATGGAGCGTTGGCGGCCATACCAATGGATGGTCGGCTAGAAGATGGTGCAGGTTGTCCTTGCTGTCCGCTCACCATCGCCTGCACATGCTGTTGGTATGATTGATGACCGCTGTGGCTCGATCGGTGCTGAGGCGCCAATGGATGAGGTGACGACGTCTGTGGATGCGCCGACGAGCCATACGAAGGTCCAGGGCCAGAAGGTTGACGAGGCTGGGGCATACTCAATGAAGGAGCAGGTGACTGAGCCGGTGACTGCACCTGGCGCGAACCATACATCATATTTTGATGAGGTGGAGGAGACGCGGCATTTTGGCGGTAGGAGTCACGAGGATCGCGAATATCTCGAGGATCACGGTTGGAGGCCAAAAGTGGTGGTGTAGGTGCACCTTGGCCGTGTGGCGGCGGATATCCCTGATACCCACGGTGGCCTGCGCTTGAAGCATTGCTCTGAGAAGTAGGGGGTTGACTGTTTGATGCAGCTTGCGAGGATTGATAACCAGCACCATACTGACCCTGCTGAGGAGCTTGCCGAACGGGCTCTGCAGATTGCTGGGTTTGACTACGTGGGTCAAACCTAGCCATCCAATCGTGATTTGGTGGACCGCCAGCAGGGGGATTGCCTAGAGATGGTGCGTACGGAGGATAATCATACGTCGGACGTCCAGAAGGTGGCCCATGTGACGATTGTTGTTGAGCAGGAAAGTATGATGCTTTTTCCTCGTGGCGAAGATTTGAGGTCGCCGGAACCGCATCTGTCTGACCATAGGCCAACCTTGGCGACGAGACCATCTCGCTTGCAAAACGTTTGCGAGGTGGAAGTTCTTCTGGTTCGTCATTTAGAATGCTCATAATGTTAGATCGCTTGGCAGGCACCTGGCGAGGAGGCTCTTGTGAAACAACGGGTGCAGGTAACTCCTTCACAGGTGAAACCGTCTTTGGAAGAACATTGGCTGCAGCATATCCATAATACCCTGGCTGCGGTTGCGTCTGACCGAACGACGAACGACGAATCGGAGAAATGTCAGGTGTATGCCGACGCAATTGTTGTGCTGGAGAGCCAGGTGCCGTTACGCCAGTTAGACTAACATTTCGAGAATGTGAGCCTGGCATAGCGGATGGTTGCACACCTTGCTGAGGCTGCATATAAACCGGAGGTTGTCCAGGTTGATACTGTCCAGGCCCGTGGAAGTCCGGTCGTGCTCGCAATTGCTGAGGCAATGGCTCCATCCGACCGACATCATGGCTCTGCACAGTTGGAGTGACGCGAGGGGATGGCTGCAGTTCAGGACCACGTGATCCAGACAATGCGCCTCCTGAAGCCGTTCGTCCTTCGCGTCGATCTTCTGTAAAATATCCCATACGGGGACCGGGACCGGTGAAGCTTCGAGGCGCAGGAGGAGCTCCAGATGGACGCAGGCTACGCAACGGGTCATCCGTCATGATCACACTTGTACCAGATGCCCCAGTAGCTTGTGCCAATGGTTGGTACCTGCCCACGTTTCGATCGGGAGCAAGTTCTTGGACAGTATGCGGCGGAGATATAGCCGCAACCTTTTTCTGCCCCATACGACCGTCTTCAGGATGATCCATGTCCGTGTGCGGAGCAAGTGGTCGGGGTGTTACTGCAGACGGTGTGGCTTCATAGCGCCTCTTGACGGTAGGATTTGGCGTTGGCAAAGGGCCAGTAGGTTCGCCTCGCATCTTCTTGACTTCGGTAACCTTGACAATCTCCTCGAACTCATTATTGCCAGAATCAATCTTGCGTTGGTAGTAATTTTTGACCTTAGAAGTTGTCAGTAGATAGAAAAATAGAGAAACAAAAATCAATCAGCACAAAAAGACCGTGCAGCGCTAATGACCTCACGGGACAGGGCTGATGGTCCACGTCACAATCAGTGGGACAGTTGGGCCTAATGGGGGCTACCAGCATCGGAAGGATAAAAACACCGGATATAAAAGAAAAAAAAAATATTGAGAGATGAAACTCACCATTATCGGGGTCTTTGTCTTCATGAAACTTGATATACCCTCAAAATCGCGCCCAAAATGCGCCAGCAAAATCGGAAAGTCTCGCACTTCCGGGACTGACCAGTAACTTGTCGGCTGCATTGCGCCATATCCCATTTCATACGAAGGCTTAGGAGCGTCATAATCAACAGAAGCATCAAACACATAGATAGAATCTTTGTTGCGACGGGCAGACTTGTTCCGTGGGATAATGTCCTCGTTGTTTGGCTCCGGCTCTTTGATTTTGACGGCTGGTTCGTATAGACTTTCAATAACATGAGGTTCCTGCTTCGCAATGAGTGGAACTCCAGGAGCGAGAGCTGTTGAAGACGGAAGAGGTTTCTGAGGAGGGGCACTTTGTGGTTGTGCCTGTATGTGCAAAGGAGGCTGGACGGCTTGCGTTTGCTGTGGTAATAATTGCGGTTGTACCTGGGGAAGTTGCGTAGGCGGAGGTTGCTGCGGTTGCGGTTGCTGTTGCGGTTGCTGTTGCTGTTGCTGTTGCTGTTGTTGTGCAGCAGCAGCAGCTCGACCTCTTCTTCCTCCTCTCGAACCAGCACCACCTCTACCACGTCTGCTAGCAGGCTTCTCGCCCTGTTCGTTCTCCTTGGTATTACCGCGACGGGAGTTTTCAGCTTCGGTTGTCGAGTCACCTCCAAACGTCGGAGCAGCTGCACGACGAGGTCGTCCGGTTTCGGTCATTTGAATACTCTCTTCATCATCGCCATCCGGCTTCAAATCGGACATGAGAGCATTTGACTTGGGTCGCGTAGTCGACTTCCTTGCGCGTCGCTGTGATCGCCACCTCTTGTTCAGTTTCGCCTTGTACTTGATTTCCTCCTTGGTCATGTAATAATGACTGATGCATTGAGCATAAGTACGTCCCGGCAACTCTTCAGCAATTTTGCCCCATTTCTTGGGATAGGCCATGAAAGCGTCAGTAAACAGCTTGTGTTCTTCTTCTGTAAAGTCGTCCGGTGGTGGATAGAAACCATAAACCACCAAAGCATCGGCAGGGTCGATCTTGTTGTTGGTATCTTTGAAGATCCCAGCTTCAATCTCGTACTTCTCAAGCATATCCGGCACGACAGCCTCTTTGTCCAGGTCCGGCCGCGCTGTGGCCTCCATCCGGCGACGACGCTCAAACTCTTCCTGGGCAGAAATTGCAGATGCTTTGAGCGCGTTCTGGAAATCGAGCTCGCTGTTACCCTTGTATCGCCTACCCTCACGGCCTTCAGGAGCTGGAGCTGGAGCTGGAGTCACAGGTGGTGTGGCTGCACTGGGTGTACTTTCTTTTCTCTCCTCGTCTTTCTTCTGGTCTAGTTCTCGTACAGTCAATCGCCAAGGTCTGTATAGCGTAGCGTACTCCTCTCGTAGTCGTTTGTTCTTTTCTGATGCATCTTTGCGCTGTTTTGCGACGGTGTCGCGAATTGCTTCTTGAATCCGCTCGTGGGTCTTGATATTCTCTTGATAAACGTCAAGTTCTGAAATCGGAGTTGGAGGACCAGAGACCAAGAATGGCAAACTATCAACAGTGATCGTCTCTTTCTTGACAGCCTCAACTGGAGGGACTTCCTTTGTCGGGGCAGTAACAGTCCCATCAACATCCATCCCCTCTTTGTAGGTTGGAGCGGGCACCGCTTTGTTTGAAACTTCCTCCACATAAGTCTCAACAACAGATGCTTCTGGTTCTTCGGGGACACTGCCATCAATCATCATACCCAACAACTGAACTTTTATGAGCAAGTCCACAATCACGGGATCCTCCAATATTGGCAGTGGCATTTGGCTTTCCAGAGCGCGCATGTCCGTTTCGTAGCGATTCTTTCGATCTTGAAGATAGTCTTCGGTGAAAATCATGTTTTCTTCTTCTTCCTCATCACTAGAACGTGTAAAGTCAGGTATAGAAGGGGTTTCATCGCCTTCATGTTTTGCTTCCAGGCTTTGATCCTGTATCTTGACTGCCTCAGTTGGTGCTTTTATCGAAGGTGCGGTATCAAGTGGTTTTTCTTTTTCGATTTTGGGCGATTCCACCTTTTCAAGCACCTTGTCAACAGGCTGAAATACTTCGTCATGCCTAACCTCAAGGGGCCTCTTCTCTTCAACAGCGGGAATTGATTCGTCCAAGTCTGCATCTTCATGTGACTCCTGCCGGTTGCCGAGGGAGGTGGTTGACGGAGGAACACGATTGTATCCAGGACGGAGCCACTGCTTACTTTTTGCATGGCCACCGCGAGAAGACTGTCTAACTCCGGCACGAGGTCCAGTGGGAACACTGCCAAACGTCATTCGCGGTGAAGTCTGGGGAGAGCCACCACGGCCTGCGGGCGGTAACTGTGACCGCGATTGTACAGGTGAGGTAGCTACGGGACCTAACGGGGGAGAAGTGGTAGCAGAATTGTCATGGTGAGCTCGAGGCTCTGCTGGAATCGAGTCTCGCTTCAATGAAGCTGGAGCAGTGGGAGGAGACACATCGCGACTTGGTTGCTCGAGGGACGCTGCGGGTTCCGTTGGAGCCGGCTTGGAAGCTCGACTTGGTAAATCCAAGCGAGAGGATTCAATATGTTCCTTCGGAGCAGGAATGCTGACCTGTGCCTTGTCACTGCGGTAGGCTTTGGGTTCTGTCGGAGCTTCTTTGGGAGGTTCTTTCGTGGCAGAAGATATGATATCTGCTCGACTCCGTTCGGGCTTGTTGGGTGTTGCTGTGACTGGCGGTGCTTGCGAAGGTGGCTGAGATGAAGGCTGTGAAGAGGACTTTTCAATCGAAAGAAGACTCGGAGGAAGAGTAACAGATCCAAACGCAGGAACCTGGGGTGCAGATGGCGGTGGTGATCCCTTTGGCGCAATTGACTCTCTGAGCATTTCTGTGCGCGATAATGGAAGGTCGGGCCGGTCTGAATCCCTACGAGGATCTCTTACGGGTGGTAGAGCTGCCACCGAAGGTTTGCGAGTTGGTTCGGCTGTTTGTTCTGGTTTAGACTCGGGTCGCGAAGGATTCAGTGGACCCGCCGGTGAAATGGAACTGCTTCTTGGGCCCGAGGGAACACGAGCCTCTGACCGAGGTGGAATGATATCCTTCTTCCATGGTTCGATTGGGCGATCACGGTCATCTCGTTCGGGTCGTCGTTCATCATCGCGACGGTCAAATCGATCTCGTCGGTCAAACTCGCGATCGCGGTCTCTAAAGTCTCGTTCTCTTTCCCGCTCCCACCAACCGTCGCGGGACCTACTTCGACGGCGAAAGTTTTCGCGATCATCTAGAAAGTGCCCTCGACCTCGTCCGCGAACACCTTCCCAGTCACCGCGACCACGACCGCGCCCGAGTCCACCTCGCATTGGAGGCGGATGCCCTATGCCCTGATTTCCTCTGATCTCTCTGATTTCTCTAATTTCAGATGGTCCATCACCGGGATTCGATGAGCTCGATACAAGGCTATCCCTAGAGTTGCGCCGCATGCGCACAATGTCGCCGTCGCGGGGTCCAAGGTCGCGATTGTCTCTAAAATCCCGCGGATCGCGTGGTTGAGGTGATCGCGACCGGCGAAAAGGCGGACGACCGTCGCGGGCATCGAAATCCCAATCTACGCGATCTCGACGAGGCCAATCTCTATCGCGGTCATCTCTGCGAAAGGGTGGTCCGTCGCGAAAGTCTCGGTCACGATCTCTGTCGCGATCTCTATCTCGGTCTCGATCGCGAAAGTCATTGCGTGGTGGATAGCCTCGACCGCGGCCGGAGTACCCTCCACGAGGCGCATCAATCAATGCCTTTGGGCCTCGCGGCGGTTCGCGACCTAATGGGGTCAGGTTCGGGTCATCTCGAGGACCCGGCGGTAATGAAGGTCGGCGATCTGAATAGCGCTGAGGTGGTGAACGATCTCCGCGGGAAGAATACCCGGATGAATTGGGGAAGCGCGAGGACATCACCGGCTCATGCTCAGTACGGAACCGTATCAGAAAGACCGACCAATGCGATTCGGATCGAACTGATCCTTTGCCAGGTACGTAGATCAAATCCAAAACTTGAAGATGAGAAACTATTGGTCTAGAAACGGTTAGTCACGGGACGCGCAGCACGTGACGTTGAAAACTGGGGGTTGAGGCGACTCTCGGCCTCAGGCAGGGGACGGGTGCTGGATGCGGTTTAGTGCAACCGAGTGCAGGCGCCGGCGGCAAGAAGCCAGCCTTGATCAAGTCGATGTCGGAGCGTGTAGGCGGTAGAAGAGAATCACTTAGTCGATTTGAGTATGAGGCGATGAGACACTGTAAAAGGTTATGCAGATTCCAAGGGATAGATCCGTGGTTGGCGGATGTTTGTCGCGAACAAGTTCGTGCCAGTAACACAGGGGTTGGTGGCACGCGGTTCTTTTGGCCTGTTTCTTGTCCTTGATGAACCTTGATGGAATTACAAGAAACAATGCGTAGTACGCAGTCTACCCAGTTCAATAGAGAAGAATCAAAGAAATAGTCAAAGCTTGATGTCGGTAGTTGAGTTGGGATGGTTTGCGACCGTGATGAGCTGCAGGAGCCGAGAGATTGAAATTTTGTTGGGCACACGTCCAATCGAGCAAGGGTGCAATCAAGCCAGACAGTCAAGAGCAGGAAGGTGTGTATCAAAAGAGTGACCAAATCAAATCAAGAGTCTTGTACACCATTTGATTATTCAAATGATGCACAGTGTCATGTGTGGTGATGACCCTCTGCAAGTGCGAGTACCTGAAGGATGATCTCAGATTCAAGGAGAATAGAATGATGGGAGTTGGCAGAGGGAACGATGATCATGGGAGAGGCTAGCGTGGGAGAGACTAGCGTGACGGTGGTCTTACTGAGGCAGCAGCACTAGTGTTGACCAGGCGGGTGGTTCCAGCGGTCGGCCAATGGTAGCTGACAAGACGAAAATTCTACGATATACAGACAACTTACTACGAGGTAGACCTTTGGAAAGAGTGGCCGATATTGATGATTCGATGGCCGAATGTCGATCTGTATATTTCCGAGTCTCTCGCAGAACGGTCAGCAGTAAGTGCTCCCGTGGTTAAGAACAGAGAAGTAATGGTTGAGTGATACGTACGGAGTAGAGAGTAGAGAATTCAAGAGTGGATCCATTTCAGATTCGTTCGTCTCTTACAGTCTTACTACATACGTAGTAGTATGGTGCCCATACTACTACGTAGTACATTCATAGAGTCCAGCCCGCCCGCCCAGATCGCCAGGTCACATGCATTGCTGCATGCTGATTGGCTGCAGATTTAAGGTCATGCTGCGCACTGATTGGTCGGCGAGTTGAAGAAGGTCTGTGCTTGGCCCACCACCTGCGCCGCGTGTTTCTTTTCTTTTTTTTCATTTCCCTGTCTGCCCTAACCGGGTTAGTACGGGGTATTGTTCTACTAGTATTTCCCGACATGCACAACAGCCATACTATGTGTTAAGTCGACTGATTCGATTGATTCATGAGTCGTGAGTCGATAGTCGGTGTGATGAATGATCAGCATAGAACCAATCAGATGAAAAATCAACGTCTTGCAGTCGCCACCTGTCCCCAGTCTGGTAAGGTCCTCTATTACGACGTATCCACTAATTGCACAACTTCCGCTCGACCTCGGGGCCATTTGATATGTACTTCATCTGTATGGTTTGCACGACACAATGATAGTGATGTATTGTAAATCAATCTGGAACCACACGACTCTCTATACGATCTAGAAACAGTCACAAAAAGAATCATCTAAATCATGAAACAACAACCATCAAAAGGAAGCCAAAATCAAACTCCACACCCCTTAAGGGTCTCACGCAACTTGGGTATTTCCAACACAAACAACGAAACGAAATAAACCTGCCCGGCGGTTAGATTACATTTTGTAGATCTTGACCACTTTAAGCACATTCTTGCGGCATATAGGGCAAATCTCGACTTCACGAGCACAAGTAACGCACGCACAAACGTGTCCGCAGTCATAGAAAAGCGCATCTTGCTCCTCGCCGTAGCAAATCTGGCAGAGATCCATCTCCTCGTCTGCCACTTCCCAGTAGCTGATACCCTTGCCATGGCGCTTGCCATCTTTGTAGCCACCGACGTATTTGTTGCCCGTCTTGCTCTCGATGAATGTGCCCTGGCCGTGGCGCTGGTCCTCGACCCAGTCACCCTCGTAGGTGTCGCCAGATGGATACTCCATCTTACCTTGGCCATGACGCTGGCCAAAGATGAACTCTCCATTGTACACGGTGCCGGTGTCCGAGATGTGTGTACCCTTGCCGTGGTAGTAGCCTTTGCTGAACTCACCACTGTAGTAATCGCCATTGAATGTGGCATCCACAGTCTTGGTGCCGGTGAAAGCACGAGTTGGATGCCGTCGAGACGAGGCCCAGATGTATTGAACTAGTCGGTCAGGGTTGGTAAACAATCCAGTTCCCCCAAGTTTGGCACGTCTAGTAATCGTTAGTTTCAATAATCATATACGTAAGAGGAAGAAACTTACTGTTCTTTGTTGAGTCGGTCACCCACAATGAAACAATGCCCGTCGCCAACCGACATGGAAAATGTATCGTTGCGAGAAACTGTGACGACCGAAGTGTTGTCAATACGAGACCACATAAGGAAGTCTTTGTTGTCTTCCCAGCCTAGATTCTTGCGAATCTCCGACATAACATTGTCGCTCAATGACGAGACAAAAGCACCAGCGGGCTTCAATGCTTGTTTTTCGGTGTCAAAGGTCTGGATGAAGTAGTACACATGAGGTACAGTGGGCACAGCTTCGGGCACATCAGCAGGTACTTCGTTACTATCAGGGGTTGACTCGGCGCTGTTTTCTTGACTGTCGGATGGCGAGTCTTCCATGATTGTATCCTGCGCAGGCTGCTCAGTCTCAGCGCTTGGCGCTTCGACAGATGCTGTTGTATCGATATCCATCGATTCTGTATCAGTGGCTATTGTGGCAGGAATATCGGTCGTGACAGTCTCAGATGGAACGGAAGCAGCTTCGGCGACTTCCGGCTGCTGGCCTTCCACAGGTTCCGCCACAGTAGCAGCGTCTGTCTGCGCAGAGTTCTCAGGCTCAAGAACAACTGCCGCACCACTTCCAGATCCTTCAGCCGTTGATCTCTCCTCATCCGAGTCCTGAACATCGCGAACCTCCACTGTCTCTTCAGGTTTCTCTTCCACTGTCTTGGCGACTACTGGTTCAGGAATAGCAAATGACTTGGCTGCTTCCTCGGACAAGATATGAGTCCAGAACCGCACTACGTTATCTTCCTTGGCCAGAGTCTCCGTCAAATCATCTTGTCGGTCGAAAAAAAGACCAGCACCGAGCTGCTTCTTGGTATGTCCGACTTTCCAGAGCTTCACGCGATGACTGGCAATCTGATTGTTATCACCAGACTTGGCAAAAGCAATCTTCTTGCGAAGTTCTGCAAAGGATGTGCTCTTTGGTAGAGTCAAGTACATAACATTATTCGTGCGCTTGGCCTGAGACATCAAGTCATAGGTATCAAAGATGCTTGGAAGTGATTCTTCGATGGCAGGAAGGCCATACACCTCAACTTGAACGGTATGCTCCGTCTTGGATCCTGCTTCCAAGTCTACTGCAGGGTAAGACTCTGTCTCGAAATAGGTTCGGAGTGGCTCAGCAACGTCCCAGTCTTCCATTTTCCCAGGAAGGTACTCTGGAGCAACATCGTGACGGACGTAAAGGGCCGCAACAGCGAAGTCATGGCCGGTCTTGTCATTAGCTTCCTTGAGCTTGCTATCATCAAGTCCAACGTGAGACTCCAAAGCAGCCTTTCGTGTCAAGCACTCAACTCGGTTGTGGCTGCCATCGTCAAAGGCAACCCACTTGGAACCAGGACCACCAGGTCGCAGAATGCTAAAGAATTTGCCAGACGTACGACGGCCACGGTGAATCACGAATCCATAAAGATCATATTCACCGCACTGGCCATTGGCAACGTAGGCTGCCAAATCCAAGACCTCATCGAGATCAATTCGATTGTAGAGAAGCTTCCACTGACGAGAAGACTGATCGAAGCGTTGGCGATTAAGCTCAACGTGAAGAACAGGAGGCAAAGACCATTTTCCAGACTGCTCTTTAAAGTACCGACCAAGAGCGCCTTGAATATTCTTTTCCTTGTCAACTGGAATTCGAACGCTGGTGATGAGCTGGGTGGGTAAGGTGTGAGTGACGTTGGATCCTTGAGGATCGCTCACAGCGACGGGGGGACTATCGAAAAGTCGAGCAAGCTCCTCGACTGCACCAGTACCCTCAAGCTCGATTTCGAGAGTTCGGCGCATTCTCTCCCAGAATTCCACCACATCACTTGAGTATTCGTGCAAGTTGCGCAAAGTCGACGTGACTTTATCGGTATCGACACACTGATTCTCTGGGCTCTGATGACGCAACCGCCACAAAAACTCCTGGAGAGCTTCACACAAAGGACGGGGCTTCACATTACAGTTGCGGCGATGTTCCTGAACATCTACATTCTGAATAATCTTTCTGAAGGGGGCAAGATTGACCCATGCAGCCAATCCCGCAACTTCGGCGCTGTGGTTGAGGACCGAATCGCCAATTGGGCGGTAGCCAGTCACAGCAAGACTGTCCCAAACCGGCTCCGAGTCGCTTGGATGCCACCAGAGAGAGAGCGTTGGATCGTCGAAAACCCGAATATAAGCATCAAAAGCTAGAGTATCGTTTCGCAACAGTGCCTGGCGTTGGCCCTTCTGGCGTAGGTGAATCTCGTCCCAGGGGCCGTGGAAATATGTCCAGCCCCAGTCAAGGTTGTGTGGGTTGAACTGATGGCAAGAAGACTGCATCCAGCCTGTGCGGGGCTCGTTGGGGTTGTACATGATAACACCGATCTGTGCAGAAACTCTCCAAACATTCTTAGACCCTTCTGTGGTAGTATCTGAAGGAGTGCAGTCGACGCCAGTGTAGCCATAGCACTTTTTATAATTCTCGTACCATTCCTGAGAGTTTTCCAAGGCAGGAATTTTGATGCTCATTTTCGGCTCGCTTTCCTTCAAATTGTCCGTAGCGGCACCAGTGCGGACGGTAAACTCGGTCTCAGGAAGTTTCTCGTCCACTACCGGCATATCTTTTGAGCATTCAACGTAGATACTCAAAGACTGGCTACCGTTTCCTCGCGGGAAGAACTTGATAGTCCACCAGTATCCTCCCACGTATGCAGGCGGGGAACGCATAACCTTTGCTCGATTTGGCTTCTCCTTGGTGCCTCGTACACCTTTGATTTGCCATGTGAGACGGGATTTTTCGGCTGGTCGGTATTCTGGGTCATCGACATCGCTATAAAAGGATTTCTCCCAGTAATCATCTATCGACGAAATCCATTAATATCCGTTAATCTGAGACACAAGCTCTTAAGAGGGAAAGACGACATACATTCTAAAGCACTGTAATCGCCATCGCTAGACTCGATCTTTTTCAATTCCTCTTCATCAGGGGATGAGGTGTCCTCTTCAACGCCAGCCCAGGTGGCAGGCTCCTCTTCCGGAGGTGCCGGAGTAGAGTCTGCTTGTTCCGTGGACTCGGGCTGTTCAGCAGTCTCAGCATCAGTGGGCTGAGCGGTTTCCTCGATAGTCTCCTCTGTAGCTGTGGGGTTGGGCTCTGGGCCCTCTGTCGCCGGAGCATCGGCTTGCATAGTAGTATCATCTGCGGTTTCTGTTGCGGCTTCTACTGAAACTTCAGGTGCAGTCTCTACTGCGGGCTCGGTGCTTTGAGTCTCTGCAGTTACCGTTTCCTGGGGTTGTGTAGTATCTTCTGACGTATCCATTTCGGTGTTCGGGGCTTGTTCAACCTCTTCTGGTCGATCGGGTGTGTTTGTGGGTTCTGTAGTGGTTTGGACGGCTGGACCAGCTAGCTCCGAGTGTGTCACGGAGGGCTCCTGAACGGGATCCATGGTGAGAGGAAAAGTAGATCAGAAAGACGACAAAGACAAAAACGGAGAACTCTCAAAATCAATTGCTTCTCAACCAAAAATCAACGGCACGCGAGAAACGAGACAAACGCAGCCGGCAACTGTAATCTGCTTCCAGCACAGATCAAAAGATGCAGAACAGTTGGGGTGATAAGAATATAGAAGAACAAGGACCAACACCTTGAACGTAGTCTATACAAGTTAGGCAGACGTGATGGGAGAGAAGTCCGACTCTCTTAAGGCCAGATGAAAGAAAAGGAAGAAATAAGGAGAGGGAGAAAAATAAAATATGAGGCACGAGAGGGGAAAGAACGATAGATAAGTGACTGATTGGGGCAAGAACAGAGCGATTAGGCTAGGGCAGCTGATAAGTGATTAGCTGATTAGACTAGTGCGTGGACATAATGGGGCACGGGGATTCGCCATGTTGGAGCGGGTAATCGGTATGGAGGACGCTGTACAGTGTATTACAGGTACAGCCGTAATTACACACGATTACTCCAATGATTAGCGGTCAGCTCATCTGTGTCCTGCACAATTTGTTACATAGTTTCGGGGCCTGAGGCAGTCCACTAGTATTACTACATAGTAGTAGTCTACGTACTATAGCCGCTGCGAAGCCGGGGGAGAAGCTTAGACGAGACGATGCGGTGACGGCCCAGCCCAGTCTACCAAATTCGAGTGCCTAGCTAAGTCTCGTGCAGCATTTGACAATGATACCAGGCCCAGATCCTTTTTAGTCTATTGAACACTCTAAAAAAAAAATTCCGAAAGTGGAAAAAGGCCTGCCTGTTCAGGATGTTGAGATCCCAAATCACTGGTCGGCTAGGCGGTAAAGTGAGGCGAAGCCGAGCTGTCAACGATCGACCCAGCCTTGTTTCTTTGGGATCTGAGGGTTTTCTTGCTGCAGTTTCTCGTAAGCTACTCAAGTGTGAATACTCGGTTTGTAGTGCAACCATCTATTCCTTCAGCCACACATCCATACCAATGCACAGCCTTGTGTAGAGTGCACTTTTCACCAGGCTGACAGCCGGGTGACAGCTGATGAGGCTCTGGCATCGGCATAGACAAAATAGTAGGACGGTAATATACCTTCAAGGCACTGTTTCAGCGTTCCTAGCTGTATATTATCAAGCGTTGGACTGGCTGGCAGCTCTCCACCGCCATTGATCCATCCACTTTTGTACTGCTGTACTGTCACGACACACGTACCGCGCCGGACCGGTTCGGGACTTGCTCTCCCTCTTCCGCCAGTTCCTGCGGCCGGCCCCAATTATTTGGTGGAACCTCCTGGCACACCGCCTTAGCAGCTAGCTCTTCATCCTCGGTTTTGGATGCTCGGTTCAACTTCGTCTACTATCTACGCAGGGAGTCTGTGGCAAACTCGCTGGCTTCCCGGCCAATACGATTTGTACCAGATTTGCAATTTGCAATTGATTCGGCGAAGAAAAATCGTTCCTGATTCGAAGTATCGTAAGGAAGCGTTATCTCCTCGGAAACTTTCCACTGCATAGACTGAGTCACCTATCGTTCACTCATCACGTGCGTAAACCAGAGCGTATTAGCCTTGCGGTCCTGCGTTTATTTGTGGCCGATCAATACCTCGTGTTTCAACGAGCGCTTTTTCTCTGGACGGATACGGATGAGTCAATTTACGGTTACACACTTTACAGTTTGGAAGTGTAAGGAGAAGTCTCTGCTGCCTCGTAGGCAGACGCACACTTATTGCATATTCAACCCAACGAGTCAAGGGTAGCTGTCAGTTCAGTGTTTTCGGGCCAATCTGGAATCGTGGCATGCCTACCTACTACGTAGCTGCAAGACGGGAGGCTGACTCTAATGCAGGTGGGCGATGCAGATTGGCCGCGCGTTTGATACGAATCTGCCTTATTCCCCCCTCGTTCACGGCTACTCCATACATACATACATACATACATACATACATACATAGTAGGTATGAATTAATAGCTAGCTACTCGTACTTTGTCAACTGAAACAGAAACATCGTTGAGACTCCATAGGAAAGAAGACGAAGCATCCGATAAGACCAGCCGATAAGAAAATGCTCCAGATGTGGCGGGCCCAGAGTGGATCGTCTGAAAAATCGGGGATCCAATTCAACGTCGCTCTAGAATTACACCGTATTTACAGACCTGTATCGTACTGTATCGTACTGTATCGTATCATATCGTGCATAATACCGTGCTTTGTCGGACGATTACCCTTTTGAGGACGCTTAAGCTCCTCTTTATTGATCCACGTTGTGTCTGCTCTATGGATGGGTACGGCTGTCAAGATACGGTCACGAATCACTTGATCGACTCGCTGTTACTCTGTACAGATAGCGAATCATTTCTATGAAAAAAAAAAAAAAAAATTGGAATTGAGTGCTCGATACTTTTCGATGGCAACCCCCGGTTCCACCCATCCGGTATCGGTCTGGATGTGATTGAATTAAGGTACGGTGGCAAATCTGGAGCTTATCTGTATCCGGAACGTCTATGGGTGGAGAATATATTATTCGACATGGAAGATTGTAGAATCTAAGCTCCATCTGATTCGGCAATCATGGATAGTGTTTCCGAATTGACTGTTGATATAGTAGTATTTGGACAAATATGGCGGGCTATAACAATGGCGATTCGCCACGTGCCTTCACAACCCACATGGTGTTTCGCGGGATATCGAGTGACTCGAGTCATTTCGGTAGATTATCTTCTCGCCATAGAGAAGAGACATGGATACACCCAGGGCCGGATGCATAATGCCCCTCGGCTCACTTGGGGCTACGGCGGCGAACAGCATGTAGTCCCGACATGGGACGTAGCACATTGGTTCAAATGTAGTGCCAGGTTCTGAGATCCCTGCAGTGAAGGTCTCCCCCGGGAATCTGTTCAAGATCGACGAGACAAAAGTCAATCCGATCAATTCTGCGGGGTCCCTTGCTTTGATCCAGCATTGCCATCCCGACTGGCCCTTGCAAAAGTACTGGCAACAATCAATGGAAAAGCCACTGTAGCCTCCGCATAAACCTTGACACTATCCGCGCCAGCCTTGATCTTGCCCCAGCTAACGGCTTCGTCGGGCCGTGCCCCCGCATCACTCCCGTCGAATTCCTGGGCTGTATTGATATACACCGCGCTTTCGGCGCCGTTCCGCATCAGACACGCATTGGCAATGTGATGCTTAACAATTCCGCCTCCCAGTATAATCATTCCTGCCCTTTTAGCGCGTACAGACATGGTATTTATCCGCCTCACGTCGTCGACAATATCCACTCGGAGACGTTTGGGCGAGGTTTTGAATGTATGAAAGTAGAGCATGTCGCCCAATGATCCATCCGTCAATGCAGGACAAAAGATTGGAATGTCGTTCTTCCATGCCCAGTAGCACACCGACTCCTCATTGTTGATCTCTTTACCCAATCTGTTTATAATTTTCGATGGCGTCCAATGTAACTCATCATCCGGATCCCCAGACTTGGCGGCCACAACTTTCGAGTCCTCCTGCTCATCAACCATTTGATCCAGGATAGGAATTAACCAATCCTCAAATGCACAATAATTGCTATTCGGGACAATCAAATTTCCAATTCTGTTCAACCCTTGTGCCCTGAGCCCTGCACCCGGCGTACTGAAAGCGCCGAGATACGTCGGCGCAAGACACTTGATCAAATCCTCTTCGACGCCGCCAGCTGTAGTCACAATCGCCGAGACGTGTTTATGCTGCACCAAAAACCGTAACGTCTCCCTCAACCCGGACGATATCAAATTACTCGTATACCCCATGAAAATAGTCGTACCTTCGCCAGTCTCCGGATCGCGGAATGCGCGCATGTCGTTTATGATCCGTACAGCCTCTCCGATGGCACTAGCCTGAAATCCCATAGTCGACATATTCGATACAAGCTCCGATACTGTTATGTCGCGATCGACGTAGTCGTTGAAATCGACGCCACGGACTTTTCGTACGTCGTCTGGTACGGGCGCGGAAGGGACGAGGACGGCGGCGGTTGCCGAGGAGGGTGCTTGGTCGACATGGTTGGCATTGGTTGTCTGCTGAGTGGGCGTTTGAGAAGCCATTTTGAAAAGAGCGACTTTTACTTGCGAGAATTGGTGAGGTGCGAAGGATGAGCGCAACGGAGAAAATTTTTTGTATAAGTGCCCCGCGGCGGGGGACGAAGGTCCTCTTTGAATTTGCGCTGCCTGTCGATTGGTTGATTTCTTTCGTAATAAAGACTATAGCTGCAGGCCTGTACTTATTGTGACGAAGGAAACCATATCAAATAGTTGCACTATTATGTAGAAAGAACTTGGTGTGGTAGCTGGTGTTAGATCGTCGCATCCGTGTCGATAACGGAAATTTTGTATTTCCGGTCAGTCTTTGCCTTTCAAATGGGCCGACGGCATCAATCATACGCATGTCTACGGCAGTCATTTGGAGATGTGCAACTATCTGATAGAGCAACCCATGGAAGCTTCATTTACTACTTACATAGTAAGGAAGTTATTCTCGATTCTCTAGGGTGCGACAATTGTGATTCAGACTAACGGCATGTGAACCATACACGTCGACCAATGAGCGAGTCTCGATTAGAAACAGTCTATTTTTTCAGTAACTTACTCCGTATACTACGTAGATTCGATGGATGTAATCTTTTAAGATCTACCGAGTTCAGCCTCGGCTGAGCGCCGAGTCCGGTATAGCGCCCCTTCCCCGGATATCCTGTCAGCTGTTACTTGCTGCTTATAATTTCTTTGTTTTCTTCTTCTCTTTCCAGACGAGTATATTCCGATCGACTGGTATGTCCAATTAGGTCCTCGTTATTTGGTCACTTGTTAATTGAACTCTTCCAGCCAGCACGAAATCATCATGCCGCACTCCGCCCTTAGCCGCGCCGAAGTGGCCAAGCACAACACCACCGAAGACTGCTGGGTCATCATCGATCACAAAGTCTACGATCTCTCGGACTTTCTTGATGCCCATCCCGGTGGAAATGTGGTGCTGGCCCAAGTCGCCGGAAAAGATGCCACCGTCGACTTTTACCAGCTTCATCGCCAGGAAGTCTTGACGAAATACAAGGACCTTTGCATAGGAACACTAGAAGGCGAGACGCCTGAGGTCATTGATCAGAAGCCTGGTGACCTCAGTGCTGTACCATACGCCGAGCCTCTGTGGTTACGACCGGAGTTTAGCAGCCCATACTTCAATGAAAGCCACCGTCGTCTGCAGAAAGCTGCCCGCGAATTCACCGACAAGTATGTCACGCCGGAAGCCCAACAGAAGGAGAAGGATGGCACCTATATCAGTCAAGAAATGATCGATCGTATGGCGGAAACCAATATCTTGGCTATGAGATTGGGCCCGGGCGAACACCTTCACGGCCGCCAGTTGTTGGGTGGCGTGGTGGATGGTAAAGAATTTGATTCTTTCCACGATATGATTTTGACTCAGGAGATGGTTCGATCAAGTGCACGAGGTACGTCGTAAAGATTTGGCAACATTGATATCAAGCTAATCGCGATATAGGCTACCAGGATGGTAACATGGCTGGCATGTCTATCAGTCTCACAGCTGTCAAGCAGTGGTTGAGGAATAAGCCTTTAAGAGATCAATTGATGGAGGAGGTACTTTCCGGCAAGAAGAAGATGTGTCTCGCGATCACCGAAGCCTTTGCAGGCTCCGACGTCGCCGGTCTTCGTACTACTGCTGAGAAGACACCAGATGGCAAGTATTACATTATCAACGGAACCAAGAAATGGATCACAAACGGCATGTTCTCCGATTACTTCGTGACTGGATGCCGAACCAAGAAAGGTTTCTCTGTGATCTTGGTTCCTCGTAGCGAAGGCGTTGAGACCACGCTTATCAAGACGTCCTATTCCACAGCTGCAGGAACCGCCTTTGTGCAATACGATAATGTCAAGGTCCCTGTGGAGAATTTGTTAGGTGAAGAAGATAAAGGATTCATCGTTATCATGAGCAATTTCAACCACGAGCGATACATGATGGCAGCCGCCGTTATTCGCATGTCTCGAGTTATTGTTGAAGAGTGCCTGAAGTGGTGCAACCAACGGGTTGTATTTAAGAAGCCACTCATTGAGCAGCCTGCTATTCGTCAGAAGTATGTCTCCATTCCACTCACACATTGTATAACAATTGCTGACACAACTCGAACAGACTCGCCAAAATGATCTCCCAAGTGGAAGCAAACCAAGCCTGGCTTGAATCCCTCACCCACCAAATGTGCCAAATGAGCTACGCACAACAAGCGAAACATCTGGCCGGTCCCATTGCACTCCTTAAATCCTACTCAACCCAATGCGCCGGTGAAATCGCCAGTTCCGCAACTAACATCTTCGGTGGTCGTGGCCTAACTCAATCCGGTATGGGCAAGATTATCGAAAACTTCAACAGAGGTTACAAATTCGATGCCATTCTCGGCGGTACGGAGGAGATTTTGGCCGATTTGGGTGTTCGACAGGCCGTCAAGAATTTCCCTAAAGCCATGCTTTGATCTTTTCTGAATCGTTGGCATGTTTTTTTTTTTTTTTTTTTCGACAAATTTGTATATTATGGCATTTTTATGTAATGAAGTGCTAATCGGTTACACATCATTTACTTCTCCAATTTCTAGCCCAAGAGGGAGTATTTCAATATACGAGTGACATGCACATAGTTTGAAATTCTATTGATCATTGTAAAGTCTGAGCTAGACAATGAATGACTATCTAGAATCACATATACTTTTGGCTGCTTCTCTTCAGAAACATATCAGTACCCCATGTCTTGCAATACGCTAGATGTAGACAACAGCTTAAATGATTTACCATTACTTAGGCAGCTCGCTTCCCGTCAGCTGGTCAAATAATCCGTACCCCTCTTGTACTCGAACCAACCACCATGCTATATCATCCCATCAAGTCACGAGAATGGGACCGTCGGGGCCTTTTGTCTGCGTAAACCCGGACTGTAGCAAGTCCTTCCCTGTCTCCGACGAGCTATGGCGTGCTGAAACAAGAGAGGCTCACACCCGATTACATTGGTACGAGCCTGCAGGTCGGTCCCGAAGCGTCTTCTCGACCATGATGCGCGACGGACTCGAAACACAGGGGTTTATGACTGGGTACCTGCGCATGCCGCGGCTGTCCTTGGTAGACAATCACTTCAGTCTGTGTTCATTTGTGTCTGAGTTATGGGGAATTTGCCGTGAAACCCATGAGGAGCATCATCTAAGTTACCGATCACCTGAGCTCAATCGCACCGCGGATCGCGTCCGTACATGGAAGGGCTATCTTCAAGACTGGCGGGCCCATATCGAGCAAACAGATGATATCGGGATAGGCTGGAGATGTAAGTCCCTTTCTCGGCCTTAATCTCACTGTGCACTATCTTGTCTCGCTCAAGATGTATGCCAACCTCAGGCTCCTGGAGTACAAGCGGTGCTGCGTTAACTGCCAGGATGCCGACGTTGAGAATGTGCATCGTGCCTGGACCCAGTCTGCCGATGGTCGCGAGGCTGTCTATCATGCTGTGCAGCTGAAAAAGATCTATGAGCATCAGAGCACATTATACAAGTCGAGCGATCACCAACTGGCGAACGTGCTCGGGTCTGCAGGCCTGCTGGCCAGTGCTGTCGTCCTCTGCTTCTACAGTACCAAGGTATCAACTGTTGCTGCCGGAGGTAGAAGGACTGACAGCGATGAGGCTATCGTTGCAGAGAATAGAATATAATTGGCGCAATTGAAACTCGTAGGCACGCCTGACTACGAGACGTGGATCTCGCAAGGTGGACTTGCAACTGTCAACGGGGTGCCGTTGAATGTATTCTCGGTGCCTCGTTTGTCATCATGGTATCACGATGAGCTGGCGTCTTGCCCAGCTTATTCATCACGACTGGTAGATTTCCTACTCACTTTGAAAACACGAAATGGTGTTGGAGCGGAGATCGTGCCCGACATGGATGCCCTCTCCTAGCAATAGTGTGTAGATATCAGAAAGAAGACGAAAGACGGAAAACCAACAGAAATTTTCGGGCCCAATCTCACGATATTGCCCGAGTGTGCTACTTATTCGCGAAAAAAAAGTGAAAGAAAATAAAAAATATGCCATAACTCCAATGTAGTGGCTGAGTGGGATCCGGGATACCAAAGGATCATCCCACTTGATCCCGGCGGGATCCCACATGCTAGCCCTAACGTCCTTGCTGAAATTGCCGGCATGATCAATTCGCGATTCACTGAGGATACTCATTCATTCTTCCAGATGATGGCGCTCAATCTCCTTAATGACAGACGTAGAAGTCGAATCTGAGTCAGATCTGACGCTGTTTATTATCCGTGCCAGGTGGGATGTGGTCGATTGAGAAGGTTATAAAAGACAGGATAATCCCCGTTTAAAACATAAGTTCCTCTAGCCAGATAAATTAACGCTGTTCAACACATCATTGAAGCCAGAAACTCTCGTCATTCGCCTAATCCAACCTCTCAAAGGCACTGTGTACCAACCTGCACTTTCTAACTCTTTTGCTACATACTCGATACCCATTTGAAACCTTCAACCACCACGATGCAGCTACTCCCCTCTATCCAACCCGTGACAGACCACGACCAGCTTGCCATTGTCTTGATGCTTCGTGAAAAAGAAAAGGAAGAAGAAGAAGAAGAAGAAGAAGAAGAGGAGGAGGAAGAAGCATTCGCCAAGAAACACGCTATTGCTCCACTGCCTTCGCGAAAGACATCCACCGACTCAAATTCGGTGATTCGTTCCGTCAAGACAGGTGAGTATCCAGTTATCTCAAATACACAGAGATTACCGGTCAGATTGCTGACTATACTTAGAGTTTGAAGTCATTACTCATACTGACCCGAGGTGAGATGTCTCCATCCCGATTTTGTCTGGATAATCAGAGGAAAGGGGGCAGATGAGGATGTTGTGGACGAATGCCGAGTTTGTGTTTTAGCAATGGCCATTCACTCATATAAGATTGATATGGTGCAGGAATATGGTGTTTCTATACTTTTCGAGATTGATATATAGGCAGCGATTTAAAGTGCAATACAACGAGATACGGCCCTCTGTATATGTGAATTAAGGTAGCCACTTTTGCGTAAATCCACTAGCAAGAAAAAGGGAGAAAGCAGTAGATTAAAATGACAATCCATAGAGATATCCCACATAATTCCTTAAGACTCCGGCAATTCTTGTACTGCCCAGGGATCAAACTCATAAATACCCAGTCACACGTAAACGTAACAAACCCTATCTCACTGAGGCAGCAGTCATATATAGCAATGGAACATTGCAATAAGATAGGAATCATTTCGAGGAATTTTGATTACAGTAGAAGACAACCGATGTACAGTAAATGATAAAACTTTTTCATAAAACGCCCAACCCAATGCCTGTAAACATGATAACAGAATGAACTTAAGCAAGTAAGAAGCATTGAGGAGGAATTTTTGTATAATTGACTCTCTACTTCTTTACCTTTTTGGTCTTCTTCGATTTCGAGGAAGAAGGAGAAGAAGATGCATCTGCAACGGGTTTCTCTTCTTCCGGTGCTTTAGCTTCAGCTCCGGCAGCAGGCTTCTTTTCCTTCTTTTCCTTCTTAGAGCCCTTCTTTTTCTTGTCTACACTCTCCCCTTCTGTGGATGGCTGTTCCTTTTCCGACGCAGAGCTGGCTGCGGTATCCTCTTTCTTGGCCTTCGTTTGGTCTTTCTTTGCTTTCTTGTCCAAGACGGCCTTGGGGTTGATACCCTTCCTCCTTAGTCGGTTGCGTTCGGCGCGAGCGATGAGTTCGGCGTCCTCGTCTTCGTCGAATGGCCCAAAGGCTTCTTCGCCGACAGTGTTGCCGTTGTCGTCTGTGATAGGGGTTTTGTCAATGACCTCGACATCAGTATCGCCAGCTTCCGAAGCGGATTTATCAGACTTCACGCCGTTGGAAGCTGCAGCACCATTCGTCTTGCTGGCTCCGGGGCTGGGTCCGGTCTTCTTGAGTTTACAGACAAAAAATCCATCGACGTTCTCTCGGTGCGGGAAATAGCGTCTGGTCAAAGTCATCTTCTCGTCAAACTTCTTGCCCATGTAGCTCGTGAAACCCTCAGATCCGAAGCTTCCGAGACCTGTATCCACAATCTTGACGTTGGGACGTTTACGTAGGACGTATTGGACGACTTGTTCATTCTCTTCGACGGTAACACTACATGTCGAGTAAACAATGTAACCCCCAGTCTTGGAGTGATGGTCTGTCGAGTCGATCGCGGCAAGCAAAAGTTGTCTTTGCATGTGCGGGATAGCCAAGAAATCGCGTTCTGACTTGTTGGTTTTGACACTAGGATCCTTGGAAATGACACCAGTACCGGTACAGGGAGCATCGAGCAGTACTCGATCAAAACCACCAAGGATCTTGGGGAAAGCTTCTTGACCGTTGTAGTTGCAGACAATAGTGTTTTTGCAGCCGAGACGGTGGATGTTACCAATCAAACCCTTGGTACGGACTTTGCTGGCATCGTTGGCCACGACTATACCAGTGTTGCGCATCAAGGCGGAGATGTATGTTGTCTTACCACCGGGAGCGGAGGCCATATCGAGAACGCGTTCGTTTTCTTGCGGGGCGAGCGCCATTACGGGAAGAAAAGACGACGCCGCTTGCAGAATGTAGTGGCCTGCAAGATATTCTGGTGTAGCACCAAGAGGGACAGCAGATTCGAAAACTTGCAACCCGACTTTGGACCATTTACCGACGGGTTGCAAAACCACACCTCGATTGATCAAAGCCTGTGCAAGCGTACGGCGATTGGTGCGCAGAGTATTAGTACGAATAACCACGGGACGAGGGATTTCGTTGGCCTCGAAAAAGGCGAATGCCTCCATAGGAGTGAAGAGTGACATGAGCTTTTCGGCCAGATAGGGGGTATAGCCGTAGTATGTGCAGATGTCGTCTAACAAAAGTTGCATGTAGTCTGCGCGAGACTTTCCAGGTTGCCCAAGGGTTGCCATATCACCCAAGACTCTTAAGGTATCTGTAATACGAGTGCGAAGCAGCTGCATGTTTGGCGCAATTCCTGCTTTCGCTGCTGTATCAGCCTCGCCAAAGATATCAGGCCGTTCGCCGGCAATGTTAGTCTGCATGGCTGAGTCTTGCAATTCCTGTCTAGCCTCTTCCTCCTCTAGTTCGCGTTGTTCGTCGAGTTTTCGGGATAAGCCTTCAATGTTTGCTGCTGTAAGCTTCTCTTCAGCATCTGATTCATCTTCGTCGTCTGAGAACATCTTCTCTCGTGGGTGGTCCTCTTCTTCGGAGTCGAATACCGATCCTTCGTCGAATTTTCCATCTTCGGCGTCACTTCCATCGCTCACATCGTCCAATTCACCAAACTCATCTTGCATTAATTGATCGAGATCAGGAGCACTGCCGCTGCCCCAGCTTTCGTCGTCGTCATCTTCCGATTCCGGTTCAGGCTCAACAGCCTTTTTTGCCGACTTTTTGCTCTTCTCAACCTTTGCAGAAGTTTTCTTGGGCGCTGCCGATTTCTGTTCTTTGCTGGATTTACCATTGGCGACGGCACCATTAGCTTTCGCCTTGACTGCTTTTGTCTTGATCTTCTTGGTTTCGGGCTCAGGCTCAGGTTCGGATTCTGCGACTGCCTTTCTTCTTTTTTTTCCGCCTTCTGCTTTCTCAGCTTCAGCAGCCTTTCGTTTCTTGATGAGATTTATGGTGGCCTGATCCAATGGAGCAGGAGGACCCTGTTTTTTCATTCGACGACCGACACCCATTTTGTAGTCTATAAAAGTCGAGCAAACAAGAAAAACTGATCGTGATAAAAATTCATGGAGCAAATCTCACCGCGCCGACGATAAGAGGCTAAACATTTTTTCTTTCGGTATCGAAGCGGTGTGGCTCGGCAGAATTGGCCCCACTGTTTGTGGGCGGTGGAACTGGCCAGAGCTCCTTCTCTCATGACGCTTGACACACCCAACCAGACTGTTTACTTTCATTTGTTCTCAGTAATACAGATTACAGTTGGACAAGACACATACTGCAAAATGACCGAAGCATCATTCGCCAGAAGCTTTTTACAGTTGGCAGACACAAAGCCCATCAGGCTGCCATACGACTATGTTGCCGACCCGGTGACGACACGGCTGCCCGTGCCAGTACGTATATGCCTTGATTGCATCGTGTCTCAGTCTCTTATTTGATATATTGGCTTGATGAGATATATTTTGCAAGTTGAGGGTATGATGCTGACATCTAACCTTCCATAGTATACACTCCCCCGCCTTCAAGCCCCGCACCCTCCAATGGCAAAGAAGATCAAAACCTCAGCTGCGCCGGGCTCCGCGAAATCAGTCACCATTCAATTGAAATCTGCAAGAAATCCTGTTCTCGACATATCGTTGGACAATGTCCCCCTCACAACAACAAGCATTCATGACTTGCGGGAAGCAGTGCGCCAACGGACCGTTGCGGCTGACGGTACGCAGCCGCCAGCAGCGGATAAGATCAAGCTCTTATATAAGAAGAAACCTGTCGGCGGGAGCTCAGAACGAACCCTAGCCGAAATTCTAGGCGATTCAGAACCCGAAGTTCTCGGCGGAGGCAAAACAGTCGAGTTCGGTATCATGATCCTGGGAGGCGCATCAGTCAAACCAGAAGTCACAGAATCGCCTGCGGGTGCTGGAGCCAAGGTGGCTGAGACGGAGCCGTATCCCTCGAAACCAGCGGAGGGCGCCAGTGGATTTGAGGTTCTGCAAACCGAGGAGTTTTGGAAAGATTTGGAAGGGTTCTTGGAATTACGAACAAAGGATACGGTGGAATCCCTGAGATTAGCGGGTATTTTCAAGAGGGCATGGCAGGCTGATGCTGCCCAGTCTAAGTCGTAATACGAATTAGCTGTCAGAATCGAAGTGATACCACTTGTACATTCATGGTTTCTTTCTTTGGACGAATGTAGGATGTCTTGTAGCAAGTACATAGATATAGATCTGGCCAATCGGGGAAGTGAATGAAGCGGGGGCGATCTGTATCAGATCCTACGTAATTGGCTGCCCGGCTGGAGCCTGCGGAATCCAGATGTGGCGGCCTTCACTTTCAACTTCATTTTCTCTTTTTGCAACCACAGTCTGATATTGTGATCAATCAAGTCATATCATCATGGAGAGACCTACAACTCCGCCTGCCCCGGCGGCGCAACAAGGCCAGCTTCCGCGTGGCCCTATCACGCCAGAACAACAGCGCCGAATAGTATGATCTACAACCTTTTGCATTTCATTTCAGGTCTAATTTAAGCAGGAAATCAACCGAATGAAAGCCAAAGCCATACGTGAGCAACGGGAAGCCGAATATGCTGCTGCAGCAGGCCAGTCAACGACCGCTTCCAAAGTATCCGGCGTAAAGCGATCCTTCAACACGATGACATCAACCCAAGGACCTTCCACACTTCGCGATGCAGCCAACAACCGACCTCTCGAAAGCATCAAACCTGCGCGGGCATTCTCTAAATATGTCGAGTATGAGTTCAGTAAGATGACCGATACAAAGGGTGGTTTCCTGACGCAGGAGGATGACCCACATAATAAAGTGCTGCACGTAAGTGACGGCAAGGAGCAGAAACCGGCGAATATGACGCAGAAGGAATGGGAGCGGAAACTGCTCTTGGACGATCTGAGGAGGAACAAGGCTGGTCCTTTCGAGCCAGGGTTGAGTGTGCTTGATGAACAGGCTAGTCAACGGGCGTGTAGAGAGTGTGGTAGCCTAGAGATTGATTGGAAATGGGAGGAGGCATTCAAGTGTTGCGTGTGCAACACTTGCAAAGACAAATTTCCCGAAAAGTATAGCATGTTGACAAAGACTGAAGCAAGGGAGGATTACCTTTTGACGGATCGTAAGTTCTATCCAAGCCATACAAACTTCTTACATGAATCTAACTACTCAACAGCGGAACTCAAAGACGAGGAGCTCCTACCACATCTCAAAAAGCCCAATCCTCACAAATCCACCTGGAACGACATGATGCTCTACCTACGCTTTCAAGTCGAGGAGTACGCATTCTCACCTAAAAAATGGGGCTCACCGGAGGCTCTCGACGCAGAGTTTGAGAGACGCGAAGCAGAAAAGAAACGCAGGAGAGAAATCAAATTCAAGCAAAAGCTGACTGACTTGAAAAAGCGAACTCGAGTCGAGGCTTATCGCCGTAATCGGCAGGGACCTGCTGGTGGTAATTTTGGCGATGACCTCGGTGGGAAGAAGAAGCATGTGCATGAATGGGGTCGACAGGTGGAAAATCCGGAAACGGGGATGACAGTGAAGACTTGCGTTGAATGTGGGATGGAGGTTGAGGAATTAGAGCTTTAAGGAACGGCTGGGGGATACAGTACGGATTGGCGTTTGGCTTTGTGTTAGGATACCCTATTGTTTGCAAGGTACTAGACGTTTGATTGACATGTAATTCACGGATATATTCTCGCTGTTATGCATACATTTACTTTTAATTCCAGGTATGTATCTATGGGTGGTTACTTCCCGCGCCCTAATGTTGATCTCGTATCAAAAGATCTCACGTCATGGGATTGGGAAGCGTTTCGATATCGAACCTGTGGGAACAACTATGATTGAGAGCTCCCTCAGTCATTGAACCTACCAAGGCCCAGATACCGCGTATAGATTTGAGCCTTCCATTTTTTGTTACAGCAGTTGTGATGAGCTCACCTTAAGCAACCTGACTTAAGTCCCCGATTATCCTTTGCGTAGCTTCTTGTACCTCCCGAACGATAGATCCTGCATCTTTAACTTCGCGAACCAATCCGACGGACGCCCCAGCATAAGTGGCCAGTCTACCCTCCGGTCCCCAGCCGCTGTCACCAGCTTTTAGAGCGTCGTCGTGAAGTTTCTTAAGATCCTCAAATGATGCGCCTGCCAGCTGCTCTACATGAGACTTGTTAATGATCGTCCGTGGCATATATTCCTCCGGCCAGCCAAAGGTGCCTCGAAGGTGGTTATATAGTAAGGTTCGCGTGGTGTTCACAGCTCCATCGTCAGCTCGCACAACTTCGTTTTGGTACCCACGACTAATGCGTGTCTCACTGGCAGCAAGGAAACGAGTCCCCATGACAATACCAGAAGCACCCAGACACAAAGCAGCAGCCGCGCCTCTTCCATCAGCGATTCCTCCTGCAGCAAATAGGGGAATATGGCTCCCTTCAGCCATATCAGCCACTTCCGGTAATAGGGAGATAAGGCCTAGACCATCTTTCGCACGACCGTGACCGCCAGACTCCGAACCTTGAACCACGATTATATCCGGTAGCTGGGAGCTATGCAGAAGCTCTTTTGCCTCGGCCAATGTTCCTATCTGGATCCATATTTGTGTTTGAGGAGAGGCTGTGCGGATTTTAAGTGACCACTTATCCAGGTCCTTTTGGCCGTGTCTCGGTGCATAAAGCCATGCAGCACTAGGTTTGATTTCCTTGACAGCATCAGCCGCAATTTCGACATCGTCACTCCACAGCTGAAAGCCCACACCAACGGGTAGAACCGAGTCAACAGAAGACAATATACTGGAGAACGACTCTGATCCGCGAATTATTGACGACGCTTTTCGTAAATCTGCCATAGAGTCTTGAGTTTCAGCACCTGGTCCGATGAATCCCAAGCCGCCGGCGCTGGACACTGCCACAGCCAACGCCGGCCCTGACATTATACGCATTGGAGCGCTGACTATAAAAGGCTGCGAAACCCATGGATAACGCAACGTCAAAGTTTTTGCCATTGTGAGGAGCTTGGACATTTTGGTATGTTAATATGATTGCGTCAATACGATTATGGACATGTTGAGCAACGCCTATATGTATCCCTTCATATTACCGTTGTAGCCGATGATCCCGCACGAACCGACACTACATATCGATCATTGGATGCGAGTATTGCACGAGCGCCTCAATAAGCCAGTTTGAGACCCGGAATCACATGAAGAAGACGATCGAATTGTTTTCAAGTAATAAAGTGAAGTTCGTTATACGTAAGAAGTTGAGGATGGTTTGAACGATGGTGAGAGCGAGGCATGTATGTCATGAAGCGGCAGAATAGGATTGGCGGTGAGCTGGATGAACCTCCTCGGCGACAACATGAACGATTTCAACTATTCCAAGAAGTGTGGCCGTCATTTCTGACCATGCTAGGCCTACGTCTTCCGCACAGAGATGTCCCATATGAACGACGAAGTGTCGCCCTTATCGTCCGGAATTGACAGCATCACCCCTTTCCCTCAATTGGAAGACGACGTCGGTCAAACACCGGCAACCAACGACGAAGATGAAGCACTACACATGAAAGCTACGTCTCGTCGTAATCGCGCTGGCACATCTCATTCTGTGATACGCGCTAGCCCTTCGCATGAATCGAAAAGCGAATCGCAATCGTCTACGGAATTGTCGGACGATGGGAAAAACCTCAATGCTGAGCAGATTCCATCGCCTAGCATAGAGATCCAAGAAGATTCGGAAGATGCCGAGTTCCAGTCGCAGTACTATGTGGAAAATGAATATTTGGAAGGCACAGAAGATATTTCGCTGGACTCTACCGGCGAGGAGTTCAATGACGACGACGATGAGCTACAAGAGCTAAGCAGCGATGAGGACGAGGACGGTGAGGAGGAGTCTCACGAGGGGGGTAGGAATAGCGTGAACATGCATCGACCATTTATGCAGTCCACGTCTTCGCTCACAGGCCCCAATGCGTTCGCGCCGCCATTCTATAATCGACCACCAACACCTCTACCACCTTCGCCATCATTGACTTCATTGTTGCGACCCCCGTTTTCGACGACGACTTCGAGACCAACCACACCTGATACCTCTGACGCCGAGACGCCGAATGACACGGAAGCTGCAGTCGCGAAGTCCGCGCGAATCGCGACAACTGTCCCGAGAGCGAGTCCGAAAGTGCCGACGTATGAATATTACGGCTTCGTGCTCTACCTTACGTCTTCATTTGCATTCTGTATGTGTAACAGTGGAACACACAGTGGCAATGCTATGATCCACGGCTAACAGAATCTAGTGATGTACCTCTTATGGTCGTATCTTCCATCTCCGTTCCTCCACCAACTCGGCATCTACTACTACCCTAATCGATGGTGGTCCCTTGCCATTCCAGCATGGCTCGTCATGTTCCTCGTTTACATCTACGTTGCTCTAGCATGTTACAACACCGGCTATCTGACACTCCCGATGACATCCATTGAGAACATAGTCGACGACGCAGCTAATATCGCGGTCATTGACGGCAAAGGGCGGCGACGGCTAGGTGGTAGCGAGAAAATGAAGCCTGGCTCAGCGACGAGTCAACCCATGTCCACTGCACAGAACCGACGGGTGCCTGGTCATGCCTCATCCAATAGTGCTAGCGGTAGCGGATATCTACTGTGGAAAGATGTCTGGGCCGAGAGCACCGATGCCGTCATGGATATACCAGTCGGAGGTGTATGCGAGATACTATACGGTCGAGATAGGGAAGAAGACCCTAGTGTTAGTGTCGGTTCAGAAGGCTATGAATCGACCCATGATCATCGGCGCAGGCGTCTCCGTGAGGATATGCCATCCTTTAACAATTCGAGATATCGTCCCACCGAATACCCATCGCTTACCGATGCTGGGCGTTCTTGGTAGAATGTTTGTACTTATATAAAATAATGAATGATACCCTTAACAAGATTTGTTACCAGTCAAATGAGTAAGGCAATAAGTCAGTTATTATAAAATACTAAGAAGGTCAAAGGAGCTAGAGCGGCAGCTGGCCGATTTATTTGGTAGGCGGAGATCTGGCCAATAGCAGCAGCGAGCTAACTCCAGCTAAACACGCGCAACTGCCATAACGGACAGCTTCCCCATCTAAACTGAACTGTCGGAAAAGTCAACCTCCTCACTTCGTCTCAACCACAGCCACCGACTTATCGTTGTACCGTTGTTTGTCTACCTATAATTGCACACGACAACTCGCTGATGCAGATTACGTGTCGTTGCGCCGCCATACGGTACTCGGAAGCGTCCATACGGAGCTGATCATTACAATCCCGGACACACCTCCGCGCGCCGGACAGTCTGTGCTTTCAGCCCTCGACCTCGAAATTCTTCATCACGAGCTAATTTCCGGCGGAACAACTCGCAGAAGTTTGCCTTCATGGCCTGGCAGTCTCCTTCTGCCATGGCTGGCAATGGAGGAGGACTCGGGGGTGCGCCAGGTGAGGGGATGCCAAATCATCCTCACCCACAAGGGACGGAGTACACATTACAAGGTAGGGCTCAGTCGAGGAGATATATCTCCGCTTAATTTGTGTTGTTTGATTTTCAGATTCTGATGATCGCAGGGGTTATGCGCTTTCTTCAGACCGAATGGCATCGTCATGAGCGAGATCGCAATGCCTGGGAAATTGAACGTGCAGAGATGAAGTCTCGCATTGGGCGACTGGAGGGCGATCTACGAACGAGCAAACGATTACACGAATCGCTAGGCAAACATGTCAAAATGCTGGAAATTGCCTTGAAAAGGGAACGGGAAACGGTTCGCAGTCTACGCAACGGAGAGAAAGTCGAGGAGATTCGCGACCCCAAGGAAGTCGCCAGAGAAAACTTGAAACATCTTTCACAGAGTGCGTTACTTTTTTTTTTTTTTTTTTTTTGCTGTGGGTGGCTACTTACTAACTGTAACAGCCAATAAAACACAGACTGCTTTCCTAGTCCCTGAAATCGACAACGACTCTGCCCATGCCGACTTTCGACAGGACGCAGAACGCGAGAAATCTCGTGTATATCTAAGCAAATGTGCACAAGAAGTCTCGTACCATGTTATACCTGCCTCGCATCCGCCACCAGAATTCACCGGACAGGATTTGCAGGGCAATCTATACGGAGAACAACAGCTACCTCAGCAAAGTCTCGAGGAGGCATATCACCAACAACGACAGAAACAACAGCAGCAGCAGCAGAACAATATCATGGTTCGAGAATCTGCCATACAGAACCACCAGTCAATGCCCGCGAACTATGCAGAAAACCCTCGCTCAGCCATTTCGGCAGCCCAAGCCGAGCGTCGACACCTTGCTTCCCAGATCTCAACAAACACCGGTGAAAATTTTGCGTCCGACAATTTGACAAATAATCAAAGCCATGGGGATGACTCCAGCATAATCCGTTCCTCCCAAGCTCCCCAGCAGCAAAAGCCCCAGGAGACGGATGCGGAGACCGGTGGCTGGAATTTCGAAGAGGCCGCTCCGATACCTGACGTGCAGGTCGAGTCGACACCGCATCATCGACCTGATACAGATGTGTTCCCAAAGGCCAATTTCGTGCCAGCTAAATCGCCACCACGCGGATCTCATCGGCGCAAGAGCTCAGGCGCGACAAGGCGGAAAAGTGAAGGCGCTGTAGACAGAGAGTCTAGTGCATTGCAACAGAACATTGACACAACGTTCAAAGTTCGATTTGCTCTTCGTGGTCATCTCGACGTTGTGCGATCTGTTATTTTTACTGGTGGCGGCAGTCCGTCTGAACCTGAAATATGCACGGGTAGTGACGATGGAACCATCAAACGTTGGATACTGCCTGCTTCCTACGGTAGTTTCGGGCCTGGTGCCGGAAACGATCTGGATATCACTAGCTACTTCACACATCGCGGTCACGTTGGTGCCGTCACTTCACTTGCGGCTTGTCCTGCCTCGCCCAATTTCTCGAATGGTGGCCGGGCAGTAGGTGACGGCTGGGTTTTCTCTGGTGGACAGGATGCCAGCATCCGAGTCTGGGAACGTGGCCGAGTCGATCCCAAAGCCACTTTGGATGGCCACACAGATACCGTCTGGGGATTGTGCATTCTACCTGGTACAGCTGGGTCGGTCTTCGGTGATGTTTGCAGCAACTACGGTGGCGCTGATCGCATTCTGCTGGCTTCCGGTGGCGCTGATGGCCGTATTATCATCTGGGCAGTTAGTGCACCGCCTCAAGTCACCTCTCCTCAACCTGGCGCTCGGCGAGGCGCTGGCGGCCGTCGAGCCAATTCCATTTCTTCTGGGTCCAATTTCCCGTCTTCTCCACAGCCTCATACAACTACCAGCACAGTCTTCCACTACACCATTGTCCACAATATTGTCCGAACCGAGTTACCGTCGCCGACCTGTATCAGTCCGTTGTCTCTTGCGGGAGTCAACTTTGTCGTCTCTTATACCGACGCGTCGATCCTCGTATATGATACCAGAACGGGTGAGGAGGTGGTGGGAATGGCCAGCCTGGAGACATATGATGGAACACCATCGACAGGTGTTAACTCTGTAGTGACTTCTACTATTGGCTTTGACGGAACGGCCAGTCTTGATCCGAATCGAGCATTGACGGAAGAAGAGGCAGTTGTCCATGGAGCAACAGGAACGAGTGGTGGCGTGGAGGGTGTTATTATTAGTGGCTATGAGGATAGATATATCCGATTCTTCGATGCAAACAGCGGTAAGCCAAACACATTTTCAGACTCAAAGTCGGTTGAAACCCATCGTCTAACGGAATTGACAGGACAATGCACGTATACCATGCTGGCTCACCCCTCTGCCATTTCATCTCTGTCCTTGTCGCCCGATGGCCGCGAACTCGTCTCCGCTGGACATGATGCAAGTCTACGGTTCTGGTCGCTGGAAAAACGCAGTTGCACCCAAGAAATCACCAGTCACCGACTGATGCGTGGAGAAGGCGTATGCTCCGTTGTATGGAGCCGCGATGGCCGCTGGGTAGTCAGTGGCGGAGGCGATGGTGTTGTCAAAGTATTCTCTCGATGACTGATGATGTAATATCTTGCTACCTTTTTCCCTTTCTGGTATCTGTATTTTCATTTCCCATGATAATTCTCTTCATCGCTGGCATTCTTGTTTCAACCGACTTTGATCTCTGGATCTACTATGAGCGAGCATTTGCAATTGGGAGTCGTTCAATAAGCATCTCTTTTTGAAAGACGAGACGTGCATCTCTATTTGTTCAGACTCTTTCTGTCGCTGTTTTATTACAATACCAAAGCTTCGAACCTTTCTTGTGGATACATGTATTTTTTTCTTTTTTTTCTTGTCTAAGAACTATTCTATTCATCGAATTATGAGCTTGGATCTTTGGTGCTTGCCGCTGGATTGACTTGTCCAAATACGTGTTTTATGTACGCTCAACTGTATTTTGAGGCGTTGAATATCTACTGTGATAAATGTATACTCACCCTTGGATAATGAAGCAATCTTTTATCAATGGCATCGGCGCACTGGCAGACAAAAGTATAAGTCCGTGATTCTGAATTTAATTGCTCCAATTAACGATCTAGTACGCACGTAACAAAGTCTTAGCAGCGATTTAGTTACAGATCAAATAAGGACCACTCAGTTCATGCCGATTATCATGTTACAATCTTCGTAGCTATTGAACTGCTCACCTTGCTGGTTGGGAAAGTATGTGTAACTTGTACACCACATAATTTGGCTAGTATGTAGTAGTTGGTAAGTAATTAGTGAAAACTCTGCCACACAAGTAATGAGGAGATACGACCAAGTCAGCTGAGTTAGAGCTTTTTAAAGAATACTCGAAAAGTCCTATATCCACGTTGCCAGAACAAGGAATCGTAATTCTGGCAACTTGCCCATGCTCGTCTCTGGCAGCGGATCTTTGCTAGAAAAGTGAGCAGACACATGGAATGACATCCACGAACACAAGCGGTGTGGACCATGTGGAACAACACATACATACCGTTGGCTGTGGCGATTGAGTACGTATTAGCAAATGACACCTCCTTGCATCTGCGCAGCTGCATGGCATACGCCTGGCAGATACCAAAGTGACACTTTCTCAGGAATCTTTCTTCGGGTTTAGACATGGTTCATTAGACCAATTCTCCAAAGTAAGATTCTCATTTATCGAAGGTCATCAGTTTAAACGAAAGCCAAACTCGAGAAGTTCTGAAGGCAGGGAAGAGAGCCCCAGCAACCAATAGAAGTTACACAACGTTTGGGGCCTGCATCGAGTATGAACCGTGCATTCTAGAATTGCGTGAATTCGGTGGATGTTTAATGTTGCATTGGCCGGTGGTTTCCATCGTAGGGATGCTTCGTGGGAATTATCTGCGCTGTATCAAGTAGATGAATTTGCAGATATGACCCGATTGGGATAGGACCAGTGAAGCCAAATACTCGAGTATAATGAGTCGTGCTGACGACCAGGTTGCTAGTGTCATCAACTATAGGAGAGACGTAATTAGTTATAGCCTTAACATTCACTTTCAGGTTTCGGTTTCGATCCGCAATATTACGCAAAAACAGCATCAGCATCAAGTTTGTTGCTTGAGGTACGATACGATTGAGCAATACGATACCACTTATGTCATAGAAGCAAAAATGTACACGTAGTATATTACTCAGGAGGAAATGTTCGCAAAGAAGTGTCTTGACATTATGACTTACTGTTATGTTTGTGTGTTCTCCTCACGGAGCGTCGTCAGCTCAGGGCTTCGACCATGTACGACGTAGCTATGGAGGAAGAGACCAATCGGCTGCTGAAGGGCTCACAGACGGATGGTCTGCATACCCATATTTTTAGCCATCCCAGTACATCTGAAACGCCGCAATAGTAAGGCTGAGTCGATTAGCCGAGTGAACTTTTTCTTTCAAAGTCCCAATTTGCCGGCAATAACTCGGACATTCACTGAATGACAGTGAAGAAAAAGAAAGGTGAACATGTTTGCATGCAATTTAGTTAATGAAGTGACTGATTGGTCGAAGTGAGCATTGACCTCGCTGATCGATGGAAAAGGTACTACTAAACAAACTATTGGAGCGCTAGGTCGCACGCTTGTTGCTGTCTGTCGTACCTAGCTTGACGCTACCAGGTAGATTTGACACGCTCATTCGCTCATACTGATTCGGTATCTGCCAGGTTCCACTGCGTCTCGAATTTGGCACCTTGGGTTCCGTGCGTTGATGGGTCGAATTTTCGACGCTAAATGAAGGTTCTCCCCTTTTCGAATTCGATGGCCAGCCATGCGGTTTTTTGAGATACTGGATGGAGCCCATTGTACTCCTTGTGATTGAGCTAAATGGGGGCGAATCGCTAGATATATCGGCTTGTCAATTGAGGAGCCACTCTTGTGCGGCACGTCCAATGCAAAATACCTTTACCAGGCAGTTAAATGCATATTCTAGCCCGTAACAAAAACTCGCATCTTAATCGAGTTGCTGCTCTCTTGCAGAGATTGACACACCAGCCTGCCCTTTCCTGGAATTCATCCGGCTCCGTGTAACGTGGCAGTCGATTGTATAGTCGTTAATTGTCAACCAGCTCGCTGAGAATGATGATGTACTGGGTCAATGCATGACTGGCATGCGCAGCACTGTAAATGTTGACGTGTAGAGAAAAATAGAGCAAAAGGAAGTCGTTGATATCGCGATCGCCCAGAAGGAAAGTGCCCGGTGGTGTCACGGGATCTAGTTGCGCTTTCCAACTTTGAAGGTTCCCTCGTGATCTTCGACTTCACCTTAGGGACCAGCCATCACCGTCACGGCGTCATCCTCCACCTCGTACTACATACTACACGCCGTGATCCGTCGTTCTTGGGATTAGCGATCCCGGAACGAGCCGCTGCTGTTGGGCATCCGCCGTCTGATTGGTCTGATCATGGGCTCGCAGAGTTGATTGATCCATTTCTGTGTATGCCAGGCGACCAGATTAGGCTATGAGAACCGAATATGCAATTCTGGCATTCCGTGTGGCGTCCGCCGCGGGTCGCGCTGATCCCTTTAGTCCTGGCACTTGAAAGAGATCTGAAGGTCCTAGTACTACGATGCCCGGACTGGTGGACCGAAATCGAGATTGCAGACATGATGGCACAGAGCACAGACAGATGAGTCTTTGATAAATAGTCACTGCCCCTCTAAGTCATCCCTGGAAGCTGGGGCCATGTGGTTGGAACAAGCACCTGCTAAGTCTCGTCGGATACGGAGACAGCCTACTGTCCGCTACCCATCATGGCTGACCTGATGCTTGAGTATATGGTCAGACGTGACAATATCGCAGTAAGATTAATAATTCCGATATATTCTTCATCTTTACTGACAAACAACGTGTAGAACCCTAATAATGACCCCAATATCGGCTCTTCTCGTGGTAACGCAAGCTCAACATCAGGGGACGTTGTCAAGGGCTTGACAGGCGGGGGTTCTACATCAGATTCTGCACTGGTGGCTACTCTGCTTCCTGCTTTGGTAATTGCTGGCTTCTGGTTTGGCTTGTTCCTCATCTGTCGCCGCAGTCAGCAACGTTGGTATTCGCCTCGGTCCCATCTACCAAATCTTCACCAGTAGTATGGTTTCTCTATCCATTGATATTGCATTTTTCCAGTCTAATCTTCAGATAGTGAACGGAGCCCGGAGCTGCCACGTGGATTCATCAACTGGTTTGGTACTTTCTTTCAGATATCCGACTCTCACGTACTACACCATTCCTCCCTCGATGGCTATCTATTCTTGCGCTTCTTAAGAAACCTGTGCATTATATGTTTTGCAGGAATTGTGATTCTATGGCCGGTACTGTTACCTATCCATGCTACTGGCGGGGCCGGCAACTCTCAAATGGATCAATTCAGTTTTAGTAATGTCGCCAATCCAACCAAATACTATGCGCACGCCGTGATGGGAATGGTCTATTTCAGTATGCAACAACCGGATCAATATTGATTCTATTTATGAAGCACGAAGCTCACTTTGAATATTATGCAGCATATGTGTTTTTCGTGATCACTCGCGAGAGCCTTTTCTACGCGAACCTGCGGCAAACATATCTCAACTCACCTGCCTATGTGAATCGTATTTCGTCCCGAACGGTCCTGTTTATGTCCGTGCCTGAGTCCTACAAAAGCGAAAAGAAGCTGCGTCAAGTCTTTGGCGATAGCATTTGTCGAATCTGGATTACCTCAGATTGCAAGGAGCTCAATAAGAAGGTTGATCAACGAGACAAATTGGCTTATAGACTCGAGAGAGCGGAGGTTAAACTCATTCGTGGCGCCAATGCCTCTCGATTAAAAGCAGAAGCCACGAGAAAGAAGAATGGCCTTGGAATCTGCGACGACTGCGAGTTGGCCGATCCGCTAACGACCACAAAGATCAAACGTCCAATGCATCGTGCCAACTTTTTCGGGAAAAAGGTTGACAGTATCCAGTACTATCGCTCCCGCCTCGCCGTGGCGATCAAGGAAGTTGAAGAATTGCAGCAAAAACACCGAGATGGAGATGCGAAATACCTGACTGCGGTCTTTGTGGAATTTAAGACCCAGTCAGATGCTCAAGTCGCACTGCAAACTCTGTCTCATCATCAGCCTATGCATATGACGCCTCGTTATACCGGGATAGCACCACGCGAGGTGATATGGTCCTCTCTCAACTTGAGCTGGTGGCAGAGAATCGTTCGCATGTTTATAGTGCAAGGTGGAATTGCTGCCTTGATCATATTTTGGTCCGTTCCTGCAGCCATTGTTGGAACAATCTCGAATGTCACATATCTTGCGCATTTGATTCCATTCCTAGGGTGGCTAGCCGATCTTCCTGGTTTTATTGAAGGTATTATAACAGGTTTACTGCCGTCGGCTGCCTTAATTATGCTCATGTCGTTAGTACCTCCTCTATGTCGGCGTAAGTGATCAGATTCTAAGTTTCTTATTACTCGAACTGGGACTAATCATTTTACTATTTAAAGTCTGCGCAAGAAAAGCTGGCTTACCTTCTCTATCGCGAGTCGAGCTATTTACTCAATCCGCTCACTTCTGCTTTCAAGTTGTCCAAGTATTTTTGGTGACAACTATCACGTCGGCAGCTTCGGCAGCTGTGAGTCAGATTATCAAGAATCCACTGTCAGCAAAGGATTTGTTGGCGCAAAATCTGCCCAAGGCATCCAACTTTTACATTTCCTACTTTTTGCTGCAAGGATTGGCAATGAGCTCGGGTGCCATCGTACAAATCATGAGTGCTTTAATATTTAAGATTCTATCTGTCTTTTTTGCTACGACTCCAAGACGTTTGTTCAACCGCTGGACACAATTGACGGGACTCAGCTGGGGCAGTATTCTTCCCGTATTCACCAATATGGGTGTCATTGCTTTGACCTACTCTTGCATTGCGCCTCTCATTCTGGCATTTGCCTTCATTGGGCTTTTCCTCGTATACCAAGCTTACCGCTACAACCTTTTGTTCGTATACAATCTCGATATCGATACCAAGGGGTTGATATATCCGCGCGCACTACAACACTTGCTTACTGGGGTATATCTGGCGGAAATATGCATGATCGGGCTTTTCTCGATCAAAGCGGCAATTGGTCCGTTAATAATCATGGCATTCTACACGATTCTCACGATCCTCGCCCATATCTCTCTTAATGAGATGCTGAGACCACTTATGAATTTTCTCCCACGAAGTCTCGATACCGAAGAGGAAGAAATACAATTAAACCAAGAAGCGGCAGAAGCCTACAGACATGCAATGACTCGACACGGACGAATCTGGAAATGGTTCCATCCAAATCTGTACAGAGACTATGCGGATCTTCGGCGTAAAGTTCGAAGGGACCATATTCAAATCGAATATTCGGAGAAGGAACTAGCGGATGCTTATTACGAGCCTTGTATTACAGCCGAGACACCCCAGCTGTGGATACCCAGAGATCCTGGGGGACTCAGCCAGGAGGAGATTCGACACACGAGTGCTATCATTCCCATATCTGACCATGGTGCGCATCTCGATGCAAAGAACAAAATTCAGTGGAATAAACATGATGAAGATCTGCATATGTGGGAAAGGAGAGTGTTATACTGATTTGACGCTTCTTTTCTCGCAATCACCCGTTTGAAAATGACAAAGTCATTCCAGATAGGGGTTCATGACTACTGATATCTATTATGAATGATACGAGTAAAACTATGAAACGTTTTTTGATAAATAATCTCTGCGTAAATGATGGATTGAATCCATCATGTCATGTTATCAAATAGCTCGAACGTGATAGGAGCTCGCAGTTATGACTGTAGTCTAAGAGTCGTTGTCTAGTATTTGGCTTTATTCAAGGTAACTTATTTATATTGAGCTATTGATAGCCTGTGTCTAACTGTATCTTTCCAAGTTGAGACTCGATAATCACTCAGTTGAGTATGTTTTCTCTGAAACAAAAAAACCCCCAGAATCCTTTAATACTTCAGCCCTGTCTGGGCATGTACCTATGGACTATAAGGTCACACGAGACCAAGACATGACCGCTTCTTCTAGCTGATTTGGTTCTCGCGTACATTTGCATGTGAGACATAAAGCAGGTTCGGTGGATACTACCTACGTCAGATCTTGGAGAATATTTCGATTACTTGGTCTGGTGCCCTACTGTACTTTATTATCTTGTATCAAAGTGCTGAGAAGATCGACAGAGCAGTATTGGAGCAACACCCAAGCAAAGAACACTTGGTACCTATCAGGATACTTGAGCACGGGATTACTTACACCGAGAAGTGATCCAATGTCGGAAGGGTGACGCATTATTGTGTATGTTTGGTAGAAGATAACTGCATCTGTCGGAGGATTTGACTGAGTAAACATACGTTAATATTTCCTCCGCTTTTCTCGGCATCCATACGAACTGGCGCAGTCTGTATACATCCGTCTTGTGACATGTACAACCATATCAATGGGGACATACTCCACAGCTACGGAGAATTTGGAGATCAGCTGGGCATGAAAGGGCTGTTGAGATTATATTTAAATAGTGGGAACTCCTGTGGCGACCTCGATAGTTCTTGAGACCAGGCTAAGACAACATTCACTCCTCATTTATATTATTCCATCTTTCGGCTTGATATCACTCTCGTTTTGAAGTATTAACCCCCTTGCTTACGATCTACGATCTATTCTTCCTTGTGACTGTCCGTTCTTCAAAGATAGTCTCACAACGGAGCAACATGAAAAACTTCGCTGCCACTGCCGTAGCTACACTCCTGGCACTCACTGCCAATGCGACACCTGTCGACCCTACATCAACAACGCCCTCTACAACAACACCCTCAGCAAGTCCAGCAGCTCCAACCTCAGTATCTGTGCAATACGATACAACATACGACAACTCCTCCTTCCCCATCAGCCACGTAGCATGCTCTGATGGCCCCAACGGTCTCGAAGGCAAAGGCTACAACACACTAGGTCAATTGCCCGACTTCCCTTACGTGGGAGCCTCGCCCACTATTCCCGGTTGGGATAGCCCTAACTGCGGCGCATGTTACAACATCACCTACAACACCGTTTCGCTCTATGTAATGGGTATCGACTCTTCGACTAGTGCGTTCGTCCTGAGTCAGGCGGCGTTGGATCGATTGACTGGTGGTCAAGCTGTGGCTTTGGGCCAGGTAACTGCTTTGTATGATTCGGTCGACTCAAGTCACTGCGTTACATGATGCAATGTGCAATAGGCGGCGCAATGCTTCTATCTTTTCATTGGGTGTGGTCCTTTTTGATAGTGTAATCTTCTTTATAGGGGCCGAGATAATTCCAACTGCATCAAATCGGTTCTTTCAGGATAACCTGCAACACGAGCCAGCTATAAAAGGATCTAGAACAATCGAACAAGACATCATCAAAGAGAATAGATTCGAATAGATTGCAGAAAGGCGCATCTGTCAACGTGAAATCAAATTCTCGCAAAAAGTAAAGACACGTAAACTGCCTAGGTGGGTATATACTAAAATCATAGACAAAGTATATCACCATCGGTCATCATATCGGTCCTCAAAACGGCGTTCATCATCGATAATCCGCTCGTCTTCGATAAATTGACGATCGTCCTCAAAACGTCTTTCGTCATCATAGCGCCTCTCATCCTCAACCCGCTCCTCAAAGCGTATTTCATCATCAAAGCGACGCTCCTCGTCATAACGGCGTTCATTCTGATAAAGAGCTTCGGCTTCGTAGCGCTCATCGCGTTCGCGCTGGACTACGCGCTGCTCGTCGTATAATTCTTGACGCTGTTCTTGGATCTCACGCTCCTGCTCGCGTTCTCGGGCATATTCGCGTTGTTCCCGGCGTTTCTCTTCTTCGCGCCATTCTTCTTCTTTCTCCTCTTCCTTGTCTGTTGCAAGGTTCACATTAGACAAGGTATACATAGTGTAGACGGCCTCGGAATGGTTTACTCACGCTTGTCATGCTCGTGCATTGCCCAGGCACCTACTGCAGCACCGAGAACGCCACCGCCGATACCGTATGCCATGTTGTGATTCTTCTGCTGTGCAGGTGCTGGACTTCCATATCCTTGAGGAGGTGGTGTATTATAACCCTGCGGAGGATGGGGACTGCCGTAACCCTGTGGAGGAAGCGGACTGCCGTAGCCTCGACCGCCCGGAGAGGGACTGCCGTAACCAGGAGGGGGCGGACCACCATATCCACGGCCGCCTGGAGGGGGAGGGCCGCCGTATCCAGAGCCCGGAGGAGGCGGACCACCACCATAGCCACGATTGCTTGGTGGAGGAGGGCCGCCGCCGTAACCACGACCCCCCGGAGGAGGGCCGCCGTAGCCACCTTGGCTGGGAGGTCCTCCAATATCTCTAGTGCCGGACCCGTAGTTTCCGTCGGAATGCGGTACTTCAGGATGGTGCCATGATCGCTGACCAGTGCGCTCGTTGATGAACATATATTGATTCTCTTCCGGCACCCATTGAGCCCTCCAGTCGGGGGGTAGAGGGGGGTGGCCGTGATCTTGATGAGAGTATTGGTACGACATGATTGTTATTGTTATTTCTTGTGTATTCCGCCCGCGTCTGAATTAATCCCGTAATTCTTCTTGGTAAATGACCTCGAGTCGTTGCGCTACTGGTACCGGTAATAATCCCAGATGTGATGAGTGATGAATGCGAAAGAGACAGCAGTCTGCAACGAAGGAGACAGAATAAAGAATAATATGCCGACGGCGCGGGGTATATAATCTATTCGCTATCAACCAACTAGTACGAGCAATTTAATAAAATGCTTAGTACCTGCATACTATCTTAGTTTCGTCGTCAGCGTTGCTGATTTGCTTATCCACTTGACATCCTTGGGTTCTTCTGAAACCGTCACTCACTACGATCACTTGACTCCACAGCCCTAGTGCGTTCATTAGAGATATGTTTGATGGTTTGACTGACTGACCAGTGTCTGAGTCTGAGCCTGAGTCCCCTGGCCATCCAATCTCTGCGTCCTCCGCTTGCCGACGTCTTCCGTGACCCCTGAAGTTCATTGTCTGTTCAGGCTAATGGAGGGGCTGACTCCACTTTCTAATCTTCAAAAAGACTCTCAGGCGCCGGTGGATGTATGTTACATTGGTATGAAAAATTGTCGCAAATCGCGATGGATATTGCACACTGCACAGCCTCGTGCGGATACCTACACGTGGCTGTTACAACAGTAATAGCCAGAGCTGAACAGGGAAACGTAGGGACGTTGGGCAATACGGATGCCTAGTTATATAGATCGGGGCTCGGTTTAGAACACCGACTTGACCTGTGTCGATGTTTGGTGGAAAACTCCGCTCGAGGCCTGATTGTTCAGGCCATAATCTCGGGGACTTGTTGGACCGCTCCGAGGCAGCAAGCACGTGATGTAAATTAGTAATCCATCCTTTGACCAATGAATCTTCCCGGTCATCCTGGCTTCTTTCTCTTTCACCCTTCATTTTCCATCTTGATGACAATTTGCATTTCTGATCTCAGCAAATGGCATCAATAATTCACCCAAAGGTAGACGATGATGTCGATAACTGGTTTATCGTGGAAAATCGGAAAGAACGAAAACGCATCCAAGACCGCCTAGCACAGCGGGCTAGACGTATGAGCTCTTCATCGGCATTGTTGCAGCAAATATAAGAACACGGATTGACTTCTTTATAGGCAAAAGGTTGGCTGAACTCAAAAGCAGTCGCTCTGAAAAAGATGACGTGGTTGCTGGTAAAACAAGTAATCTAGCATTGAGAAGGGAGACGTCTTTAGGTTGCAACTCCCCAGTGGCTTCGTCGGTACCTCTGCCACCAGCAAAGGGCAACCCCGTGGAGGTAGAAATGTCTATGAATGTGTGGACTGCTCTTTACGTGAATGGCTCCATGATGGGGCTGAGCTGCTCAACCGCTTTTCCAGCCAAGTCACGGCCTGTAGATCCAAGCATCCCCAGCACACTACAGCCGACTACATTACAGCTGATAACCATCCATCCAACATGGATTGATCGTTTTCCGTTCCCTGAAATGCGTGATAATCTAATAAACGCCATCAGTCTTGTGGAAGAGGAGGATTTTTTGCGAGATCTATTCTGCATGAGGAGCTTCGAGATCAAGCCCGGTAGAGCACCGTGGGATCCAACTGCATGGATCATAGGCGAAGCATTTCGTGTGAAGTGGGGGTTTTTGTTCACGGAGCAGTTTATATGAGTGTCCTGTCAGAATTAATACATCCCTACGTCCTCAAAAAATGATGAATGACTTGAGACGGATGCGATATGTGATTGACTGATATGGGGACATTAACACAAACACTCGATTACGTGGTGAATAGAGTCAATCAGGACTTATTGGGCAAATTCAATACTCGACCTGGCTATGTACGACCTATATTAGACTCATCTCGAAACGTTCCATCAAGAGCCCATCCTTCCATTCCTCATCACTGAGTATCACCTCTCTCGAATGCTCGACTGCGTCCCAGATGAAACTGACTCTGGTGGGGTTCGATTCCGATTTTTGCCCTTGTTCTTCATGTCTCTGAGCGTTCCTTCGTCGTTTGTGCTGCCGGGGTATGTAGCATTTCCCATGAACCTCCGCCACGTAGCTCTCTACGTGCTCTTGGCCAGGTTTCTGCACGAGCCACGACTTTTCTTCCGCATACCTGTCCAGCATACCCAGAATTGTCAAAGGGCGCATCTTGTCATTTCGCGTGTTTGAATATATCCATTTTGTTCGGTTTGCATTCATCGGGACAAAGGCATAAATTTCCCACGGACCGGAGTGACCTGTGTGCCACCATGCAGCTTCTTCACTGGTGCTGACATAGTGAAGAAAGAGTTCAAGCCATCGAACGACTGCATCATCGGAGAGTGAATTCGGTATACGCCCGAAAATGACTCCCGATCTAGATGAAAAGATAATAACGTCGTCTGTCAGACGCTTCCCAGCCGTTGAGAAGCCGTCGAGGGTATCATGGGCAGTCACTTCGAGCTTATGATGACATTTATGAATCCCTAATGGTATCACATGAACTTCATTGGACTGTATTAGGATGGTGGGCTCTCCAGGAGGGGCATCCCAAGGACAAAAGTTGGGACCTGGCTCGTTCGATGCTTCCGAACCGCCGGAACCGCTGTTGGCTGATGGAAATAATGCCATTTTGCGACAGCCAAATCGAAATTCTCGTCAAATCGGGATCGAGGGCAAAGTTTGCGGGTGCGGTACGGGGATACTCTGTGATGAGCGTTGTTATGAAGAAGTAGTATCTGCATACATCACGGGATATAGAAAAGATGAATCCTGAGCGAATAGAAACTCGCAATGAAGGTTTTTATTTTAATTGCCATCTTACGAATACGCTCGAAGCTCCCTGTGACTGAACAGATCAGATTAGATTTTAAAACAAAGAGCTCGGTCATGTATGGTTTCTTTGTGAATTACTAGACATATCATATTGGGTTCATTGCCGGATTCAATCATAAAAGAACCCTAGAACATCAGACCAGTTCCTTCAGATACCTCTGCTATTTGCGGCTAGCTATTTCCGTCTGATGCATTGTCATTTTACTATTGGATGATACTAAAATTGCCTAGTAAGATAGGTCTTTTTGACTTTCTACGGACGCGGCGCGAAAACCCATATACCCAAGCGGGTTGGTAGTTAGCAAAATGTACCCTGATCCACACTGCAACAGCTGTAAATATTTTTATATCTTCCTATATCGAGAGCAACCAGTTTCAGACGGTAAGAATGATAATCCATGCCCGTGCACGTAAGATAGTGTGTTTTGCTATGAGTATGACTCACAATGCAACACCAAAAGATGATGCGGAGACCAAAAATGTACTAAGTCCTTGCGCCCTATAGACTACATCTATCTCCAAAGGTTGACATTTTGTCATCAATTCCTTTATATTAAAATAGTTTCACCGAGAATACCATTCTGGTATAATTAGACGTATCCCTCCAGAATGCCTCCTCGTGTCAACATCACAAGCGACATTCGCGCCATCTCCAATCTCTTCGCATTGGCCTTCCGAGACAGCGCACCTACAGTGTATGTGCTACGAGCGCGTGACTCAACATGGCCCGTGTCCAGTATTCCTCTAGACCTACTCGGTCCGAAGATGATCGAATGGACGACCTACAAGCAATCAAAGGGTGGAGAGCTGGTTGAAGCCGATAATTTCGCCGCTGCGGCGATATGGTATGTTCCATCTTATTTCACCGACACTGTTGCATCTTCAACGATACTAAAATGAACACATGAGCCAGGTTTCCGCCCGGTGCTGACTTACCCGCAAGTGCAAATGACGATGAAAGGCTCGTCGAATACAGAGCAATGGCCGGCAAAGCCAAGAAAGAGTATCTTGGAGACAGTAAGTACTGGTATTTGAACATGATCGCAAGACATCCAGAAAGAAAGGATCCAGGTACGCCGAATGCAATTCCATACCAATAGAGAAACACAAAGCACTGACTACTGAAGGGGTCATTCGTGCTCTCTTTGAGCCTTATATTGCACGCGCCAAAGAGGACGGTGTACCAATCTGGCTTGAAGCTGTTACCGAGCACAGCAAGCAAGTCTATGAGCATTTAGGCTTCCGTACAGTGGCAACTCTGCGCATGGGGCCAGGGAAGGCTTCTACGGATGGCGAGTTACAGGATGGCGGAGAGGGAATTCCGGTTTATGCGATGATCTTGGAGTAAACACAAATGTATGAAATCTCATCATCGTACAACCTTGGAAGAACAAATTATGATTTATCTCAATCCTGTAAAGTAGCTGCAGACATGACAAAGTTCCCAAAGTCATCGATCTCTGATAGCCAATAGTCCAGACTCCCGTCATTTTTGAGATCATAGTCCAAAAGATCTGCATAGGTCAATACTGACTTTGAGCTGTGAGGCATGAGCCTGCGACCTTGCATATCATATTCTCGTAACCATGCCGCTTTCGAGTTTGCTTGCCATATATTTCGTCCGCTTGGTAATCGACTGTTGCGTAGCGATTCTCCGCTGCAATGATGGAAAAGCACGATAGCGGGGTATATATCGAAGAAATATGGCATTATGCATAGAAATATAGACGTACTATTTGAAGTCAATCCGTAAGTATAAGCTGGACATGACTACGAGATAGACCGCCCTACCGAATTGTCGATTCCGTCAAAATCCAGTCCTGCCAGTCTGAAAGATTAAGCCGAGAACGATTTTTCTCCAGTCGGGCTAAATGAACCGCAAGCTCCTATTGAACAGTTATCAATCATTTTATTTCTCTTTAAAATACAAATTGACGACATGACTCACCAGCATAGTCTGCACCAGCGGAACGTCAAAGTCGGTTGCCTCTTCGTTCCTCTCAAAGATACGGAGAATAAAGTATATGGATATGGCCTGAAGAGCAGCAAGGGTATGGTGGTAGTCATAGCCGCGGCACTGTGTCTGTTAGCATTCATTCGAGATCTCTCCTTGTTTCCTTCACCGCTTTTCTAAAAAATTGCAACGCAGTGGACTTAGTCTCAACAGACCTCTGACAATAATCTCTCTTGCTCCATTCTGATAGCTCGCCAAATTTGGACAACATTATCCCGATTCTTCATAGTGAACATTTGCAAAAGCTCATTGCAAACAGCCAGCGGCCCTGCCTTCATTTGTCGCCTAGGTCCGAAATCTTCAGGGTCGTCGAAGATAGTACGCGGGTGGATGAACGGGGGATTCTGGCCGCGAAGCATCATGACAGGATACGAGCGGAGCGTACACAGGAGATAACGCTGGGTAAGAGAAGATTTGCTACCAGCAAAACATTGTGGGATAAACAGTCTCAATGGCCGTGGAAACAGTGTTGTTAGGGAATCTTGTATGACTGATTCAGTCTCATCAGAAAACTCCCAGGCTTCGCCACCTGTGAGCTGGAGATCTTCTGTGTCATTTTTCACGCTGTCTAGGATGGTGGCATTGGTAGTGACCGAGTAAGGGTCATAGTCATGATAGGCTTGGGTTGCAACAATATCCAAGTTAGTGGCTTGTTGATTTCTAAGAGTATCAACGGGATAATCCAACGCTCCCGGAGATATCGTGTGGCTTGTTCGCGACTTCGATATCTGTAATTGATATTGAGTATGAGAGTCAGGGGCATAGTCACATGTAAGACTACGCGCCGAACACCGCGAACAATGTGGAAGAGAAGCATCGCAACGTGCTTTGGCTTTAGTACAGGCCTGGCATGCTCGCTTTCTAGAGCGCACGCGTCCGATGGCCTTTCGGCAGTATGAAGTATGCCGTACTAGTGATTTCTCTATATTTCTATTAGTCCTTTGCCTAAAATCATGCGCTACAATACTGTTGGTCAAACTCACTGTTATTGAATCCTTTCGCGCATATAAGACACGTGAGCGGCTCCGGCGCATTCATCTTGATTGACTTATTGTCCGCGGGAGCGGTATACTGCGCCGCCATAGATGATATTGATCCCGAACAAATAATGTATAGAGCTGTGAATGTATCGATTAATGAATTAGTTATGCATGTAATGTAGTTTCTAGGTCGAGATGCTGAAGTAAGCCTTGAGTTGACAACGGAGTTCCGTGCAAAATGAAAATCTTCCGTAGTGGATTACTAATGTCATTTTCTGCGGGCATATAGTTAGCTAGTGGATAATATCAGCCTTGCTCAACATGCTGGTGCCGATATCACATTTCGGAGAAGAGGTTTTCTTCTTCGTTCTCTCTCTATCTTACCTGCAACGAAAGCTTTCGACTCGAGTGTCAGAGGGTGGTCGACAACCCTATCTCTAACGCCGGTAGCTGCGTTTATGACCACTCCAATATTCATTCCTTGAACATAACCTTGGAAGACGATGAGGCATGCATAGATCGAAGTATGGATCTTCAGATATATACTATGGAGTACCTGTGAAGCCGCTTTACTTCTAGTTTGTCATATACCGATGTAAGACAAGCGGCATCCAGGCTCTACACGTAGCGCAGTGCACGTGGTGTTTTCCTACTGTGCACTGCTCCGAGGTTGACAGATTTTTCTGTTCTCAAATTTAGTTGGCGAGGCGTGTGAGTACTCTACAATGCACTCGTTGCGCTTGTGCGAATACTTCCCCAGTGTGTTTCGATGCAGGTCATGTAATGCTAGCCGAATGCATTGTGCCTGGGTAAATAACGCCCCTGGTCTGTATTAGATTGCTGAATTCAATGGCATAACATAAAGCACTTTCTTTATGACGATGAGTATAATTATCCGCTTTCATGACTTGAGCTTCCGAAGTACTGCGTGAAAGAAGTAACTGTAGTCTTGAGAAAATTGTTTGATTAACGGAGCTGCTTCTAATGGCGGATGTGATGATGTATCTGAAACTATGGGAACACAAGCACACACTTCAAAAATAGTGTATGTACGACCAGTTGCCACCTTGAAAATATGGAGACGGGGGACTAGAAATCATTTGAAGTCGCGGAATCACAATAATAAGACAGTAAATCAAAATGAAATACAGAACAGGGGACATATAAGAATGTCCCCGTGAGGTAAGCAGGAAGAAGAATATCAATTATGTCTTTTTCGATCTTTGACAACCATCATGGATAATGCTCCTGAATCGTCTCGATATACGATAGCACTTCAAGTGAACAGCTCAAATAGCACAGTGACGGACCTTGAAGCCCGGAAGGCTGTCTCGTCGTGCGACTCGATAGAAGAATCTTTAACCTCAGGAGCAAATGATGAATCCGGGTTGGAGGACAGTTCCAATGTTCTGAGCCTCCCTCTCCTTAAGTTATTCTGGTTCTTTTTTACATAACTTCGGTCTCTTCGCCTGGGGCGGTCCTGTGGCTCAAATTCCATTGATCAAAGAAAAGCTAGTGGTGGAAGACAAATGGGATCACGCTTGCCAAATTTCAACGTGTATTTTTCGTATACCAAGTCCTCCCTGGTCCCGAGGCAACAGAACTATGAATGTTCTTTGGTTGTTTGTCGGCTGGTAAGCTTGGGGGTCTTGTTGCCGGTGTCACGTTCGTCTTACCACATGGCATATGGCCGGTTGCTGCCGTTTATTCTCCCGGCAATATCTCAACACGGAATTTATGTTCACTACCGCGGATTCCCTTCGCCGGTTTCACTTGTGCTTGGTTTATCAAAGACACCGACTCTTGGAAATCTTTCGTCCTCGGGGTAGTTACCGGGTGTCTCTCCTTGGGTGGCGCATACACTGCTATACCCATCGTCCAGGTTGAGGCAATTATGAAGGGAGGGTGGCTACCAGTACATGTCTCTTGGACTGCATCGCGACCAGCAATGTGCTATCAGCTCCTCTTACCAGCTTCGCAACATTTGTCGGGTTTCAAGGGGGGCTGGTAGAATGCGGGTTAAGAGATGCCGTTGCTGCTTCGATACTCATCACTGTCGGAGTATTGGCTCCATGCTCTATTCTCACGATTGTCGGGCATTGTTCATTGGAGAAAGTGGTCTCGTAATAAGGCCAGTTATCTACTAGGATCAATTACAGGGCCATACGAAAATGTTGACTCGACTCTCGGTAGCTTCTTGCTGATTTCTTTGACGGACTGTGCGCAGCTGTCATCGGTGTAATTGCCGTGGTAGCAATTCAGATTCTTACAATCGAGTGTCATCTTGCCTGCTTTAATGGCAGTACCGTTTCCAATTTCTCGGACAGTGCTCTTGCAGCAGTACTATATTTGTTAGCAATTGGTGCTCTCTACAAGTTTGTCAATCAATACAATTCGCTATTGCTTGTGATCATACGTGCTATCACTGGCTAGTTTCTCTTTGTCTAAATAATGGCGCATATGCCTTCACGAATTGGAAAAAGGACAAGAGAATCCGGAAACAGAAAACGTTGCTCAATGGGAAAAGAGCGTGGCAGTAAGTAATGGGTGTCTTAGCTGAGACTCATGAATGAATTAAAGTATATTTGCATAACCATTGTGTACCGACTAGTTTATATAGAACTAGATTGTTGATACAGTAATATAAAAAAACGAAGTGTACGTGATAATTCTCATCATTGAGGAACACCTCATCTAGGGCTAAGCAGTCTTTGCAATTTCCACCACAATCTTCTGAGCAGAAACACCCTTTTTGAGTACGTCTATTCCATCCTGTATTTTCTCAAGTCCACCCTCAATGACGTAGGGATCCGGTTTAGCTTGAAATTTCCCCAGTTCGAGGGCCTTTGTAATGTAGTTACCCCAAACCGCCTTGCCGATGCTGGTATCAATGAGTCCTGGAAGGAGTCCATTGACTAAATAATTGAACTATGGTTAGTATGGAACTCTCTGGTTTTGTGTTTGAGGCATTTTTTGCATAAACAGGTGTACACACCAAACTCGGCCTTCACATTCCCGGTCTCGGTTGGCGCAAACCAGCGGACAGTTGGGAGTGTGCCACCCCCTATCTTTTGAAGAATTTCTGTACATGTCGCCCGGACCTTGTCACCCCCGATACAGTCGTACACAAAATCTCCTGGTTGTAAGACAGTCGTGATTTTATTGATGACTTCCGGATCATTGTAATCAAAAACATGTCGGGCTCCTAGGCTTTTCACGTACTCGTGATTTTTTGAACTGGCTGTGACAGCAACCTCGAGTCCAGCTGCGATAGCTAGCCTATATGAATCCCAACTTTGTTAGCTTGAATTCATGGCCCCGATATCATCATGGAGGAAATAGCAAAGGACCAAGGTGTCGCTCACTGGATAGCACAAGAACCCACCGACGAACTTCCGCCCCAGATGAGTATCTTGCGTCCGACTGGCTGCGGATTAATTACAGGTAAAGGTAACTTGAGAATGGAAAATAATCCCGTCGATGCTGTATCGACCGCAAGTGGAAGCACAGCGGCATTGACCAAAGGCACCGAATCTGGGATATGGCAAACCAACACTTCAAGACATGTTGCGTATTCTTGAAATGCCGAGTTAGTTTTTTTCTTGGTGAGCAGAGAATCGCAGTGTCCGGTCACGCGCTGCCCGACTTTAAATCGTGTCACGCCAGATCCAAAAGCAACAACTGTACCAGACAAATCAACTCCTAGGATGAAGGGGTATGGAAGTTCCAAAGTAGGACTTTCTTGCATCTACATGCAGCCAGTAATTAGCTTCTGGGTACATGAAAACCAAGACTAGGACTAGAAAATAGGGGCCGAACTGACTATCACGTCGACTGGATTCATCGCCGTATAAGCAACTTTGATGACGACTTCGTTCTCAGCAGGATTTGGTATAGGCCCTGGACCAACTTTAAACGGCCTAGCTCCTTTCTCGAAAATCCATGCGGCCTTGTTTTCAGTAATCTGAGACATGGCTGTTGCGATCTATAGCAAGTGTTGGACAGTCTACGAGGAATAAAGCGAGATAGATAATGGTAGAGACTGATGGGATTTCTGAAAGATAATGTTCGTTTTGAGCGCTCGGAATATTGGTCATTTATAATATTTCATGGCTTGTATTGGCAAGTGGGTGTTTAATCCATAATTTTTATCAGTGACACGGAGCTCCATGCCCTGACCATCGTTGCTTACAAACGCGTTATCCTCATATCTAAGGGGTAAAATGAGAGAAAAACCATGTCCTTGATTATGAATTATATCCATAAGTTTAAATTATTATATGTTGTGTACACGACGAGAATTAGACACTATTATGAATGATGGCGTCCCCCTTCATAGTGATTCCCGGATATTGGGCTGGTTTCAAAAACCCTAACGCTTCACCAGACACAAAGCCACAAGCAGCCCCAAAATTGCCTAAAACCGTTTGGCACCAATCGTATCTGGAATCCTGGCAGATATCATAGAATTGTTGCGCTGCCCAAAGAGGGACCATGACGATCTGAAAGCCATATCCACCTTTGAGACTTGCGGTGGATTGACAGATCTTTGTTGCGTAGTAATCACCCGTTTTTTGCAGCCTTTCTCTCGAAGTCTTGTGAATACCCTTGTAATCTGAAGGGAATGCGTCAGAGTTGTGTCTGTTTTGATGCTTTTCTCTGGCAACATAAAGCTGGACCATTGAAGTATGGACAACAAGCTGACCGAACCAATACATCAGCATGTTTTGAGCCACATAGGTATCTCTGAAAGATATGACCTGTGGGAACATGGAGTACAAGTGCGGCTTGTCCACATCAAGATATGGATGACTGTTTGGACCAAGTGGTCCGCACTCATAAAGGCCCTCCAACTCTTCGTCCTCAAATGTTACATACCACTGCGTAAGCCGCATGTGAATTGCATGCCAGAAACTGAGAAGCTCATCAATAGCTGCAATTTCGACTTTTCCCGACCGACCTGATGAGAGAATATTGTCCGTAGCCTCTAAAAGACCCGGTATACAGATCAAAGAGTCCAGAAGGATATCATGAGGAGTATCGGACAGATTCTGCCATTCGGAGCGAGCCAAAAATGACCTTTTCCGGCTGCCATATGCGTCCCACAGCTGCGGTCCCGAATCAGCTAAGATAGAACCCCGCTATTTGTTGAAATAGACTCACCGCAGTGTTTCTCACGCGGTTATATAGACTCATATTAAGAGGGGTTTCCTCTGTAGGTGGGCCTCGAAGCTCCAGAAGTCGGCCCGCACCTTTGACATGGACCATCCAACCTTGGAGACGACCATAGGTACTATGAAAAAGCTATGAAACGTCAGCCATGCATATTAGATTTCGGCAAGAATATGAAATACTACCTCATACATGGCCATCGTCATGGTTGTTGTAAGAACGCCCTCATTGGACAATTTCAGCGAATCAAGTGACATGGACCCTAATTTCTGCAATACATCGTTATAAAAGCGTTGACTTTCATGCGAATGCACGCGATCTTGATGTAAATCGCCTGTGTATGCAAGGCAAAGCGCGGATAAAGCGGTATCAAGCACTTCCCACCGACCTAGTAGGCTCGGCAGACTCCGCACCCATGACGACGGAGTAATAAATGGGCGTTGACTAGTCATAGAAGCCGGCAAATAACGTTCCAGGAAATAGGACAGGACCTGCATCCTATTTTCCGGGGCTACATTGATATAAGATTCGGGTAATAGCCTGGTTACTTTGGTAATGTCATCTCGCTTCATCTCGGTGTTCGTATTGTTGCTCTTGCCATCTTCCTGCATGGTTGGACTGTCACAATTTCTCTTGCCTTTGGTACGCCTTAAACGGGCCTTATTATTTCCATCACCCAGAGCCCGGGTGGGAACTACAAGGACAAATGAATTGGACGTATAGCCGTCACACTGCAGCCCAGCCTTTTGACATCGTTGACAATCCGGTTTGGCTCGGTCACACTATCAAACAAGAACAAGCAACGTCAAATTTCAGTCGCTGCAAACATTTAATGCTCTGACTAAAGTCGGTTGAATCACGAACCTTTATTTTCCGACGTTGACAGGTTAGACAAGGCCGACCAACTAATGCCTTCTTGCTCGCGGAGATGTTCGGCATCTTGACTGCGTTCAGGCAATTTATTGCCCTTAATTGACCGAGTGTCTCGAATATACCGCGTAACGATATGAAACAGACAATGAATCGGGCCAAACCCTCACGGTTCCAGCGAAATTGGGTTCCGGATCTGTAGCCTGATTTCTTATCCACTTGGTACTTGTCGATGCCACTTTTTCCTTCTTGTTTTGCACTGATGTTGGAGTTGACCGTTGTCAGTCAGCCCCGCCCTTTGGCTACATTGGGCAGAAAATTCCGAGCCTTTCACTCTAGGGTCCTGAATTGCTTAAAAGCTGTTGCTATAGGGGTATGCTAAGCCTATTTCAGCTTCATAAATTGCTTAATTTAGTGGGAAGAAGGATGAAGCGAACGCATAAATCATGTTCATCCCGATCGCATCCGGTGGGTACGTGCGTTGTGCTATGTCACACAACTTTGCTTTTGTATCGTTGTTATTATTGAGATAATGTTGTACGTTGACAGAGCACATATAAGAACATGTCTCTTAAGACCCATGGATGATGTTATTTGATATGTTGCTAGATATTGACGTTTTGCCAACAAGTGCCATGATGAGCAACGGCACCGCAGATGATGCTGACGAAAGTCTCTGTCAACAGTCTTATATCTCCAGGAAGGAAGTTGTTATTGGAGAATTTTACCACTAACACCGAAGCGGCATTTATGAAAATATAGGGTGGAAATTGCTTGTAATATTGATCTGTCTAACTAACATTCCTGTTATCGTTTCCTGTCCCTTTTATATATGAGAACGCCATACAAAATCCTGACTGTTATTCTTTCAATCTGTGTGTCAGAAAGTGTTGCAAAATGTGTTCCAAGGGGTGCTTCAAGAAGCGCTTCAAATAGTGGTAAATGACACCAATTTTGTGTCAAATAGATTCACGGGCTCTATCCGAGTTGAGCGTAGCGGTAATTTTGGCCAACAGTTGTACAGGGTTATTTTACTTCAACAAAATCATAACAACGCTCCGGGTTCGCGTTCTAATACTAATTTGAAACATCCAACTCGCTGGTTCTGAATATTGACAACCCTGAAAATAGATACTTAGTTCAACACGAAGAATTTCAATCTTGCAAGATGTCCATTGCGTTTCCGGCTTTGATTGAATTTGTGTTCCTCTGCAATGGAGATGAAACTTACTCGCTGGTGTTCGTCTACGGCTATTATTTTGTGCAAGAGGACTGTTTTATTGCACTGTTAAATGCAACCTAACCATTCTTGTAGGGCAGTCTATAATCGCATTACACAGTTGCCCTAGGGAGGGGCTGGAATTAAGTGAGAGATAATATATCGCTATCGGCTTGTAACCCGTTTGACAGCATCTCAATTCTCGAAGGAATAGTATGATGAAAAGGCTCATTTGATCCAACCAAAAATAAATGAGTAGAGTGTGATTATACTAATACATGGGAGAAAGGACTTCCTACTGCTGGTATATTCTTCGCCAACATTTTAACCCATTGTGGGCGCATCATCCTTGGTATGAGTGGGAAGTTTCTTCACAGGAACAGCCAGAGTGCACAGGCATGCAGTACCACAGAAAGCAATAGCGACTACAAAGGCCGCCTTGATCCCAGCCATATATGCCTGCAGAACTCCCGGAAGCACATCCGGTGGGAAGACAGTTCGAAGATCTGAGGCGCCTGTAATGAGCACTTGTTCGGGGTTCACACTTGGAGCGCTCTTCGGCAGAATTGTGAGTAATCTATTCACGAAGGCGGATTGTGCTGCTGAAGTGCTGAATGCGCCCCCCAGTGTTTGGAAGACTATTGCTTTTATGTTAGCAGCAGATTGGATAATAATAAGAACTGGAGACCTACAAAGAAGATTTGCAGTAACGGCTGAAAGATCGTTTGCATCTACGTTAGCCTGAGCGATAGTCAAGCCGTGCATGATGGCAGAGGCCATGGAGCATCCAACGAAAAATTGATATCCGACCCATTTGGAGGTAGGGGTACCAATATCGAGCGTGTATATCAAGCCAACTGCAATTGTGGAAAGCATAGAGCCCACAAACATGACTTGTTGAGGGCGACCACTTGACATGACAACTGCTCCTCCAGCTAGGGCAAACACTGCTGCTGCAAGGACTAGGGGGAGATTTTCGACGCCGGATCTGAGTGCACTTGCCCCAAGAATGCTCTGGAAGTATATGGGTAGATAATACAAGAGAGCAACATAGCTACCCATAAAGAAGAACTGATAAGGCGCTGTAGCTGACAATGATCTGTGCTTCCATAGTCTAGGTAGCATCATGGCATACTCTCCGAGCCAAATTTCCCAACCAACCAGGGCAATGACGATTAGCACAAAGCCAACAAGAAGGCCAATGACAACGCCACTGTTCCATGGGTGAGAATTTCCTCCATACTGGAGAGCGAGGATACAGCAGGTAATGCCCCCCATAGCTAGCGTGATCCCGACTGGATCTATGTGCAGTAGCTTCCTCGTCAAAGGGACCTTAGGTGGTGCGGCCGCAGCTGGAAGGTAGAAGAAGAAGAAAACAGATATAGCAGCAATACCGCCAATCGGCAGGTTTATGTAGAAACACCATCTCCAAGTAACGTGATCCGTAAATGCTCCGCCAATTAGTGGCCCTAGAACTGCAGCAACAGCATATGTCATACCAATAATACCCATCAGCAATGGCCGCTTTGCAGGTGCGACGGTAAGAGTCACGATGTTTGTTCCACCGACAGATAGGCCGGCGCCACCCAAGCCGGCAATGGCGCGACCAACGATCAACGTCTTGGAGTTTGGTGCAACTGCGCATAGCAGACTGCCCAATTCGAAGATAAACATGGATATCAAGAAGGTCCATTTGAGGTTAAAGTACGTGTAGATCTTGCCAGCAGAAGTCTGAGCTGAACCGAAAGTCATGAAGTAGGCAGCTGCGTACCAGGAGATGTCATTGAGGCCATGGAACTCGTCTGTTATCTTAGGGATAGCCGTGCCAACGATAGTCTATCGTTATTTTTCGTCAATACCAGCCTTGCCATGAGGAAGAAGATTATTGATATGTCTTATTAGTACCTGATCTAATGCAATAAGGAAAACTGCAATAATAGACGCCCCTGCTAAAGCCACAAACTTGAATCCCCGTGGGTATTCGGTGTTAGCCATTGTTTCGGGGACATCGTTATCACGAGTATTTGATTCCGGTTCTGTAGTTTTAATCTCTTCGCGTGCCTCCGTTGCAGCCATGTTTGTATTTCTATACAAGAAGGCTGATGTGATGTGTTTCTGTCGGATAACGTCCTCGACGGGTGAATGAATAATTGTAGGCGTAACCCAGTTCGCTTCCTTAATCACAGCTCCAAATTCGACCCAGTACCTACAGTATATGAATAGCTCGAGCTGACTACAGTAGAATCATAGGTAAGAAAAGTTATATAAATCCAACGGACTTTCGGATGTCAAGTCCATTGGTATTGCTTGTCTCCGCTCATATGCTTATATACCTTCGACAACTCGACTAACAAGCCCTATTCAATCGAAAATCGGCTAGACATGCCAGATATTTGTAAATGTATTGATTTTAAATATGGTCTTATCGTTTTAGTACTAGAGCTTTCCGTTGAGCGGATCTCATCCAATATCTGTGTATCGGGCCCCGAATACTGCCAGTGAGAAACAGGCAAAACTGAATTGACTATAAAAGTAACCGGCATAACAGGCAGCAACGGATAAAATGCCGTTTGGACATATTTATCGCATCCAAGTCTTTTACTCCGGTTCTTGCTGGCCAATACGGTGTATCAGAACCGGACTGCTGTGGATCGGATTTTGATCTCAGAATCCGACGGCATGAATGTCGCTGTTGAAAGCTTCCAGCCATGGAAATAGCAATATGCACTGCTGGGGCCAGTGGAGAGCCATGCAAAGTGACATTCTTCTGAGCTGAATTGCTTGTTTGGATAAATGTGGACACATGAGGGTTTACGGTCCACTCATAAATATGGCCCCTTTTCTGACCATCTTCACAAGTTGCTCGACCTCATTGTTCCCAGTACTTAGTAGTGAGGATGGGTTCAGATCAAGGCGCTCCTCGTTTTTATTGTCCGAATCTACGGTTGGGATACGAAGCAGCACACTGACACGCAGGGATTGCTCGCGGATCCACTCGTACTGCCCAGGCCTGAGATAGTCCATCATGGCTCTATCATCATCTTCTAAGAAGAATGCCATCAGGCGACTCAGGGGGCTCATGATACTCCATAGCCCTTGGCTGACAATATGGCGTCTGTGCTCTTCCCTTGACATTTTCGGATCCTGACTTCTTTGATTTAAGCCATCCTTGTTCTCAGGAAACAGGATATGGTCGCTTGGAAAGAGAATAGTCGGGTCGTTGAAGTCAACCATGCTTGACGGTTTTGTTCGATTGCCAAGGTAAAATGGTACGCTGTAGCACACCGAATCTACAAGCTCTTGAACAACTTGTTTGCATTCAACAAAGTCTTCATTTTCAGCTAATATTTGATCGTCGATAGACCCGGACGATCCCCCATACAACATTGTATAAAGCGAATTGAAGCGAATCTTGACCAGTAAGAGGCGTTGGACGCGCCACAAGTTCCAAATGGTTGCGATTTGGCAGGTAGGGTAAACCTCACAGACAGATCGATATGTGGGAATCGATGGGTCCATGTCTTGTGCACTTACAAGTTTCACCGGTCGCCAATAATCCGGCACGGTTCGCACCCATTCCAGAAGTTGTTCATTAATGCACTTTGCCTCGGTTATCCAATCCTGTAGCTTATGCAGAGCCAAAGGGATAATCGCGTTCTGCGTTACTGCGCGCAAATATTTGGCCTGCAACTCGGCGACGGACGCGCCTATAGCATCAAGTGCAGAGCTTGGATTAGCCGGTGCACCTATCAGCTCTTTGCTCCCAAGCCATGTATATGCAATGCTCCGTAATGACCTTTTCTGACGCATTGCCGATGAAACCTCAGTATGCAGAATGTATCTTCTGATATACGCGCCAATCATGTCATTGACTTGATGCACATTTGAGAATAGCAGTAAAGACATTGCGCCATCAAGGTGTATTCGAGTGGCTGAATCACGGCCGTATATGGCGGCAATATTCTCGTATAAGTGTAGCGCCAACACCGCCAACAAGGTTGCGGGATTGGTCCGCTCAATGCGATCCTGTAATGCACTTCGAAGAGACGTGATGGCTTGTGTATAAGTCTCCCGTGGCGATTGGATGCTATCCGGGCCGTATCGCCATATGGACAGTATCCTTGACGCCACGGCTGACACGGCGAGCGAGAGCGCCGAGTTCTGCGGCTGCGAGCAAAATACTGGAACTAGGATCTCAAAGAAACCGCGTGCGGATTCTGAATTGCGGCCGATATTGGCGTAACATCCCAGAAAAAATGATACGGCATTGTCGGGCTCAGCGAGCGGACGAGGAGCAGATACTTGGTTCGCGCCGTGTACAGCGTTGCTGAAGAATTTGTGATTTTGATTTTTAAACTTGATTCCGGTACATTTTGTTCTGTAGCCCCCGCAGACTAAGCCGAGGCGCCGGCATGCCTGACATTTCGGTTTTTCTTCGTCACATTTGACGTGGCGTTGTTTACAAGTAACGCATCCTCCGGAACGTCCACGATTGACCATGGCGAGACAGTGATATTGCCAGAAGAAGCATCGTGTCGCGACGTTCGTCGATAAACATATTAAACAACGCCACCAGCTTTAGGCTCCACCATTTTCAGCCCAGACGCCCAGCCGGCTGTCGGCAAAAGTAGATCATTCTTTCGATCTAACGTAGAGCGATTGATCAACACAATTCGGATGGGATTTCACCCTTCTTTGTCTGGTTGATGTATGGAATGATTGTAAAAAGAGCTGAAATGGAGAAGATGCATTAAGCAAGAACAGGTTCAGTTCGCATGCGACCAAGCTCAATATCAATTATCGCTATTTGTAGACTTTCGACGGGGTCCTCTGTGCCACATAATTGCTTTTTCGTCCAGTAGCCAGCGCTAGCAACAGCAATAATGATCCTTGAGGCCGAATTCTGCATTCGATTCTCAATTTCTGATACCACTCCTGCGCTAGTTAGGCGTCGCTCAAAACATCGAATCTGGGGACATGGCTTCTTATAACGAGCAGTTCTACAGGATTGTTAATAGTTAGTTTGCAACCGACTTAGTACCTCTTTGCTGCAGCTGCATTCCTTCCCGTCAATCTTGTCAACTCTTACCAATCGGCTCTTTTTCATGTAGAAAACTCTACAGTCTACCTCTATGTCAGGATTATCTAGCCATATTTGATTCTCCGTAGAGATCTTGCTCTGGATTATCTCAAAGCTTTTTAGATGCCTGTATTTTTGCGCTTCAAGGCGCTGAAATCCTGAAGATAGATGTGCACATACTTGCCAGAGCCACCTATCTGAGGTTAGCTTTGCCACAGTCTTGCATACGACATTCGCTGTCTTTATGGATGGTTGGGTTGGAGGTCTCCTTGCATAAGGGTTTTATTGCTAAAAGCATTCAGTCTTTACGCAACAATTGTTGAATGTGCTTTCAAGCTCTTGGCCAGTCGTTCTTCGCGAATCATACACAAGAACATTGTTTCCCACTATATTTTATAGAGTATTCATTGTTGTACAGCTGTTGATATCAGTGATGCGCCTAGAAGTTACGACGCGCAGGAACTCGCAATCAATCCGATTTCTAAAAACCCTAGTGTGGGAGTATTTTCGCCGATGACCTTGTATCAGAATGGATCATAGCTAAAACTACGAGTAGCAAACAAGATAGAGCTTAGTTTATAGCTTATCATTGGCGAGGAAGGATCTCGACTTTCCACATTCGTCAGCTGGTGTCGGCATTCTCTCCGCTGAAAAACAGGGCTACGCCATATCTCCGCTGCTTATGATAACTGACTCGACGATCGCATCTACTACAGCCAAAGTTGGTAAATAATGTTAAGACGCTCGACCAGGCACCTTTCCTACTTAGTACGCACTAGTTAAATACACGCTCAAAATCTTATATGACCACTATCAGGTTTAACTACCATCTTACAAGTTACAATATTCCGACATTGATTCTAATAATCCAATAAAATCATTCTTAGCTTAGCAATAGTCATCCAATCTAGGATATTAGCTCTCCTAATAGGCTAATTAAATTTAATATAAAGAATAACTAGTAAATTAAGCAATCTGTTTATATATAAACTTAATATAGATTTATAGAGCTTAAATTTATAGTTATTTATTCTAGGATAATTATTAGTATATAGGAATAGTAGAAGCTATATATATTCTTTTTCAGTAATTAGTTAGTAAAGTATATACTAGTAATCTAAGGGACATTATGTGTGTTCATAATAGATAGGTAGATTTAAATTATTTCTATATCTTTCTTTGAATCACTATACTAATATTACTTACCAACCATAGTTACCATACCATAGTACATGGGGTGGAGAAATTGAGAACGTGCCGCAAATGAATTGTACAGTGCAATTGCCAAAGGATGAGGCCTGACGTGGGATGCAGTCAGGTTTGATACCGCCCCCGTGGGGACCTGGCCGAAAAGCTTCATGAAGTGCCCCCAAAGGTTAATTTTTAAGGACTAGTCTCCATCACTCCAGCAATATCCCCCACGGAATTTTTCTGGGGGACGAATATTCGTCTCCGGACTATCGAGTAGATATCATTGTGCAATCCGTTCTCAGATTCATCGGTGTATTAAGTTCGAGGACTTGCAAGACAGCTTCTCTAACTTAGATTCGTTCCACTGCTGTGTGACGTACGGTTGTAATTGTCAAAATGCCATATCTAGGACTCAAAGGCAATGGCCTGCTGGCAGGAATCGCCTTGTCATCTGGCATGGGCTTTGTTCTGTTTGGTAAGGACCACCTTCTTTTCCTTCGCCCTCTAGTTCTGCTCTACGAATCGGGATATGCATTGTTCGTTCCACGTTGATTACTTACGTCGTTTATACTTAGGCTACGATGACGGGGTTATTGGTGGTCTTCTTACCTCTCCCACTTTTGAGAGTACTTTCCATCTCAGCAGCAGCATGCAAGGAACTGTTACTTCCCTATTCATCATCGGTTGTTTAGTCGGTTGTCTGTTCACCGGTGTCACCAACGGTAGATGGGGTCGTCTCACAATCACTCATACCGGTTCAATAATTCTCAGCGTCGGTGCTACATTGCAGGCTACTAGCTTCGGTGTACCACAGCTGATCGTTGGGAGAATCGTCGCTGGAATTGGCCTCGGTCTAATCACAAGTAATGTGATTGTTTGGCAGTCGGAAAGCGCTCCAAGGAAAGTTCGAGGCATGCTTGTTGCTAGTGCGTTGAGTTTATTGATCGTTGGCCAGGTAAGAGTTCCATCAAAATTCAACTGAACTAGATCGGTTACGAATCTGACATCCTTGATATAGCTTCTTGCCTACTGGATAGACTACGCAATGGCAAATTACTCGTCCAGTGTAGGTTGGAGATTTCCGTTAGCCTTCCAAGCATTCATTGCTATTATGACTAGTGTCATGCTGTGCTTCATGCCAGAGTGTAAGTTGTCCGAGGGTCAATCATTTTGAAAAAGAAAAAAAAAAGTCATTAATTCGACCTTTTAGCTCCCCGTTGGCTCTTCCAACAAGACCGTGCCGAAGAAGCAACGCAGATCTTACGCCTACTGCAAACCCACAAAGGTGTCGTGGACGAAGATGCCCTCAGTATTACTATTTCCGATATCGTCGAAGCCCTTGAGATGGAAAGGAAACAAGCTGGGTGGAAAGACCTACTCAAAGAGGATACGGTGTGCTCTCGACGCCGAGTTCTGCTAGCCTGTCTGTTGAACTCTTGCCAGGCTTGGAGTGGAAGTACCCCAATAAGCTACTACACTACAGTTATGTGAGTTTGAGCAGATAGCAAAATCCAGCAAAAGATCATACAAATCAGATATACTTACAAAAATTTCGTCTAGATTTCAAGACTCTGTCGGATTATCCTATAACCTTTCACTCTTGATGTCCGGCTTTCTACAAATCTGGTTCTTAGTAGCATCGTTTGGAACCTGGTACACTATTGAAAAAGCTGGTCGTCGGAAGTCATTCATGTTCTCTGCGGCCTGTATGGCAGCTGTCATGGCAGCCTTGGCAGCTTGTATTGCGGTTGATACTCATGCAAGTGGTATCGTTGCTGCAGTCATGATTTTCTTATACCAGGGTTTCTACACGTGGGGATTTATGGGAGGTCTTTGGGTATGTTACAATGAGTACCTGCCTTGTACCGCTTTGTTCCGTTGAAATTCGATTATTAACAAGTCTATTTTTATTACTATAGTGCTACGGGCCTGAAATTCTACCTCTTGCTCACCGTACCAAAGGCTCCGGCTTAGCAACCGCTTGCCTCTGGCTATCAACCTTTGTCGTTGTCGAATTCGTGCCAACAGCAATCAGTAACATCGGCTGGCGTGTCTACATTATCTTCGCCGTCTTTAATCTCGCCTTTATCCCCATGATCTATTTCTTATTCCCGGAGACGGCGGGATTTACGCTCGAGGCTGTTGATCTTGCGTTCATGGACAGGGAAAAGGGACCAGTCAAGCGGGCGAATGAGCTATGGGAGATTATCAAAAAGGGTGGAGATGTTGGCTTAAGGGGGGAACTGCACGATGAGAAGAAAGAGATGGGAGGCGTGGAGATGATTGAAAAGGCGTGAATTCTCAATGTTTAAACAACTAGTTGCTTTGATTCATCGAAACGCTAGTCTCTACTTCCTTGCATAGCCAAGATCCTGCTTCAGGATTCTCAAAGAGCTGGAGTATCACCAAACTCATAGCCTTCCGGGAAACTATCTTTCAGTTAGAAACATGTCTTGATAGAGAAGCGAAAATAGAATTGGAATAAATTAGACTTGCCCTTCGGGATATCTGCCCCCTTCGAATTTAGTCGCATAAATAATGTCCGACAAAGTCTTCTCTTCCTCCGGAGTCAGGGTAATATGTTGCGTGGCGAAATTCTCTTCTAGGTACTTGATCTTTCTTGTACCTGGAATAACAAACACGTCTTCACCACGATTCAGAACCCATGCCATGGCCAACTGACCTGTCGTGCATCCTTTCTCCTTTGCTACTCGCTCAAACGTCGTGATCATGTCTAGGATCTTGGCATAGTTTTCTTTCGAGAAACGTGGGAGCATAGCCAGGAAAGGGTCTTTGGCATGAACCTCTTCAGCCGTCTTGTAACTACCGCTGATGACCCCACGACCCATGGGACTGTAGGCCACAATAGCAACTCCCAGTTCTCGGGCAGTTTGGAGCAACCCGATTTTTGGATCTTCAATCTCGATTGCAATTGGGCTGTACTCTACTTGGACAGCGGCTATGGGGTGGACTGCATGTGCACGACGAAGCGTTGAAGCAGAGACTTCACTGAGACCGAGATGGCGGATCTTTCCTTGACTATAATATATATTAGTCTCATGAAGTTTGAGATCAAGTTTATTGTAAAGCAGAAACCGTACTGTTTCAACTCAACCAAAGCCTCCACAGTCTTCTCAATAGGTGTTTTTTCATCGACACGATGGCAATAGTACAAATCGATATAGTCTGTATTCAACTTCTTCAGGCTTCTTTCACAGGCTTCTTTGATATACTCGGGATCGCAGCGCAAAGTCTGCGTGAAAGTAGCCGGGTCAAATTGGATACCGAATTTTGTGGCCAGAAAGATGTCTTTCCGTTTTTCTGGGTTTTGCTTTACCCACAGACCAACGGCATCTTCCGAGTCGGCGTAGACGTCTGCAGTATCCCAGAAGCGCTCACCAATGGCATGTGCATGGTCTAGCAAAGCGCTTCGTTCTTCGTTGCTTGGGACAGCACCATAAAAACCGCCAATGCTCATGAGACCAAAGCCTATCGCTGGCACATAGGGACCGTTTCTACCGAGAGTGCGGGTTACGGGGGCCATGACCGGGGATTGAAGGGAGATAGACGATATGATCTTGAAAGTCGAAGCAAATCGTAATGTGAGATGTCTATGAATAGCAAAAAGCTTCCGTTCAACTCGAAAGTCGAGGGAGCAGTCGCTGTCTTATATATGCACTTCTGTAATACGTACTTACAGAATACCACAGACGGAGGTTACATTTTAAAGCCGAGAGACTTCTGTCCATTTCTAATCAAGAGGATTTGTGACTCCAAAATGAACAATGCGGCCATTTCGTCGCGGTTCTTGCAACCAATCAGTGTCGCAGAAACACGAACCAGCCAATCAGCGCCAGAGAAAGACGAATTACCTCTTTGGGCTGTTGTTGAGATAGATATGCGCAAAAGATTTTATTCTTCTTTCAACATATGTGGTTGATAGTTTATGAGAAGAATGTGTCTAGATTTTGATATCGTTCCTATATGCAAATCACGAAAGTTGGGTTTCTTTCTCATTGGAGGCCGTAGGTACACTTTCATCGCCCTAATCATGTATTCTATCTGTGACATACCCACCTACGTGTGTAAATAGTTTCGTCCCATCATTCCACCAGACTTCATCTACCTAGGACGGTAGGTAACGGAACTTATGAGTAAGGGGTTTGAAAGAGAATATCTATTCCACCTCAATTGCACAACCACCGATCCAACATCCGCCAGTATCCTCTTGGAATCTCACACAAATCTCAGATGGGCACCCCATCTCCCACCCTTGCCTCACTGTAATATATTGATCAACGTACTTCACAAGCCCATTCTCCAAAAGACCATAGGCAAGCGCAGAAGCTGCAATACCTGTAGCGGCGTCTTCATTGTAGCCAGAAGACTTTGGAAACTGTCTCGCACAGATGATCTGTTTCTCATCATCTAGAACTGCATATGGGTAGAGACCGGTGCTATCAATAACCTCACAGAGCTGTTTAACGCGGTGAAATTGCGGTTTTAAAGCGTTGAGATGAGCGACTGATTTCAATGGGATCAGCGTCTTTACTCTGCTGGTTTTTGAGTTTTGAATTGGCATGGAGGCCAAGTCATCTGTCGATATGTTCAGAGTTGAGGCGATTTCCTCCAGAGAGTCCACATCCGTCAATCTCTGCACAACACCTCGCGGTTGCGAAACCTCAATCCACTTTTCCCTCGAGGGAGTTTCAGAAACTCGAGTTTCCACAACCCCACTCTTTGTCAGAACTCGAACATGACCATCTGCATGTCTCGTTGTTGGCAAGCGATTCAGCTTCTCGAGTAACCAAATCGCCCCGACTGTCGCATGGCCACACATTTCCATTTCATGCTCCGGAACCCAAAAGACGAACTTGAAATCGCACCCAGATCCTTCAGGAGCAGGAAATATGAATCCGCTCTCATGGCCATGGTCCGCTGCAACTGCTTTCATCTCTGCGTCTGACATGCTCTCTGCATCGAGCACGACGGCGGTTGGATTCCCGCCATTCGGACCCGCGGCGAACACGCGTAAATTATATACTTTTGGTGGCATTGGGCAGACTGCTGTATTTTGTTGTGACCCTCAAAATCGAAAGCTGTTCCTCTATTCTTCTTTATGGTGTTGGTAATTACCGAGGCTACTACACTAATCCACAATGGCCGCCGAATTCCGGGCATCCTTCGTTCAGCCCTACAAGTTGAGGCAGCTGAAGGTTCATTCTATCTATCCCTCCATTTCTAGATGAGGTTAGGTTACACATTAGATAATCGAGATGGCGTCATTCATCGAGAGCCCGCTTCAATCTTTGATCCTTTTTCTAGTTCTCTTTTAAAGATTCTCCTTATATCTACCTCTAAGCAGTAACCTCAAAGGACCTCCAAAATCAGCCAAATATGTCTACAGAAACACAGTCAGCGCCCATCCACCAAGCCGGAACGAATGATGGATGGCACGGCGTGATCAAGCCTGGCGGGGAATTCGAGCCGGAAGCGGGGCGATATCATCTCTACATTGGTACGACCACATAACAATCCTAACCCTGATCAGAACGTTTTTATCATTTTGACCTTACTCATCATTATAGGATTATTCTGTCCATTTGCACACCGGGCCAATCTTGTCCGTCATATCAAGGGCTTACAGTCCGCAATTGACGTGTCGATAGTTCGCCCATATCCCAAGGGCGACTCCAAGGGTTGGCCTGGTTGGAAGTTCCCTGCTAACGAAAAAGAGTACGAGGGCGCGACAGTTGACAAGCTTTTCGCAAGTGAATATCTTCATGAAGTTTACTTTAAGGATGACAAGAATTATAAAGGACGATACTCGGTTCCTTTGTTGTGGGACAAGAAGACCAATAAAATTGTTAACAATGTATACCAACCAATCCTGAATGACCGTAGGGAATGCGCTACTAACAAAGTAAATAGGAAAGTGCTGAAATACTGAGGTGGCTACCTACCGCATACAATGGCACGTCCATCATATCTGCAGAGGCGGCGGCAATTGATCTCTACCCGGAGTCCCATCGCAAAGAGATCGATTCTTTGTCTGAATGGATTCAACGAGACCTGAACTCAGGTGTCTACAAAGCCGGATTTGCTACTACCCAAGCAGAGTATGACAAAGCCGTGATACCGGTGTTCGGCGCTCTCAACGTCCTGGAAAAACTGATCTACGACAAGGGTGGCCCATATGTGCTTGGCGAACATCTAACGGAGCTAGATATACGGTTATATGCGACTTTGGTCCGTTTTGATACGGTCTATGTTCAGCACTTCAAGTGCAATCTGGGAACTATCCGTCATGACTATCCTGTGCTTAATGCATGGTTATCCCATTTGTACTGGAAAGTCCCGGGATTCAAAGAAACCACCGACTTCAAACACATCAAGGAGAACGTGAGATTACAGCATAATTTGATCATATTCAAGACGAAGACACTGATAATATTTCAAATAGTACACAAAAAGTCATTACGACATCAACCCTAGGGCTATCACGCCTCGTGGTCCTTTCCCTGATGTCGAGAACTATGTCCCGGGGAAGCCAACGAATTACGGAGGTGTGAGTTTGCCAGAGGTATTGGAGTATGAAAAGAAGCTTGAAAGTGAGGTGCTTGGTAAACAGAAGCTTTGAGCGATTACAGTAATATCCTGATGAAGGTTACTTTGAAAGTTTGGCTTAGCTAACTCATGTATCCAAAACCAGAAAAGCTTTGCCTAACACTAAGTTACTGACCTTAGTGAAACACTTGTTAATACAAATTGGTAACATCATATTATACACAACATCAAGAACACATCAAGCCTTGTCCGACTTTGAGACAGACGGTCTCGCAGGCAATCCAGAAGCCTTGTAAATCGCATCAATAGTCTCCATCTGCAAAATGCTTTCTTCACCCGGAATCCAATAAGGCACATGCTTCCCTCGCACCTTTTCAGTAAAAGCCTCAAGTTGGTACCGATACGTGCTCCAATAGGACTTTCCACCTTTCCCGCCCGTGGTCCAAGCCTCGCCCCAGCATGGTCCATCCTTGTACTGTTTCTTATACTGCGTCTTTCCGGTCGACTTATCCGTGATGGAAATGTAGTGATACAAATGCGGCATCATGGCATTGTAAAAGTAGATGATCGCTTTGTCGGTCTCTACTTCAATGGACGGAAGTTCCCAGACACGCGGAACGATTCCCTTGATAGCCCATTGGCGAGCCATGTCCGTGTAAACTCGACTTTGGATCAAATGACCGTCTTTGGAGTCCTCGAAGAGAATGAGTGAATGCATTGCTTCGTCGACTCGCTGATCCCTGGAATATGGTCTGGCGACTGCCGATTGAATTTCTTTGAGTTTGGAGCCGTGGACGGCGAAGCGGGTAAATGATAGAGCATATGTCATGTCCATCAACGAGCCGCCTATAAACATACTATTAGTGCGACAGGATCCCTATATACTGTAGCCGATGTTTTCGGGGTTTCTTACCAGAGAGCTCAAATTGCCATCTGATATCGCCATGTGGTACGCCCGGACTGGCCGTCATGACAGCATTCGTTCGCAAAACACGACCATATTTACCCGAATCCAGAATCTCCCGGAAAAGGTGTGCAGCGGGATGAAATTGCCAGTGGAACTGCAAGACAACTCGATCAGCACCAACTTGTTACTGCAAAGCAGAACATGACAAACCGCTTCTTCACACACAAGACCCGTCTCCTTTGCCAACTGAATCAATTTACGAGCCTCTTCCGAGTTGGAAGTAAACGGCTTCTCGCAGAGGACATGCTTGCCAGCCCTGAGTGCCTTGCTGGCCCATTCAAAATGCATTCCATTGGGGGTCGAAATATACACAATGTCAATGTCAGAATCATCTAGAAGGTCCTGGTATGAACCGTAGGCTTTCTTGAAATGGTATTTCTGAGCCGCTTGCTGTGCGGATTCGAGGTTGCGAGAGGCGATTGCGTGAAGGATGACGTCTGGATGAGTTTCTGCGGGATGTATGACTTTTACTATTAGCTCAGTTGCATATAGGCGAATGTTACAAATATACTAGCAGCAGGATTGATTTGAGCTGTCGATATGACGCCCAACTTTAGACCCATTGGTGATTTTGTAGGGGTCGGGTGCAGCACGGATGCGACATACTGCTGGGCGAACGTGTAAGCTTGGAGAACGAGGGCCATGATGTTTATTGGTCTTATTGAATGGTTGTCGGTATTGAAGTGTAAATAGTGAGTATATTCTATTGCGAGAGAGGAAAGTAAGTACGAAATGTCCTTCGCTTCATATTATTCAGTATAGAAGTCTCTACATGACGACATCATATCGTCAACGTGACCTTCATAGTTACGGCGGGCTCTGGAATGCCAAAACCACCGTGATTTCTGTGTAGACAAGTAGCATAAAAGTACGGAATATCTATAGACTCATTGAAGATTCGTTTTCTTCTCTCCTGATATTTCAGAGTGCATCGCAGCGCAGATGCTGAGCTACAAAAGTAGGCTGCCTCGTCCAAGCGGCAGTTAGGGTTTGGTGGATCTCGTGCCGTCTTGTACCCCTCACCACCACGGTCTATTATCGTCAATCAATTAACACTAGTGTAGCATGTTAACGACGAATTCGTCATCTTGCGGATTCAATCTCGGTGATTTCTCGGATCTCGTGCATCCCGACTGCTACCTCGGCAGTCTGCGTTACCTGCTTCTTCACGCCAGTTATCATTTTGGTAGTTGTCCAAACTGTCTAAGTCAACGTAGCCGAGACGTGAAGCCCGAACTTTCACCCCAATTCGTCGACAATAAGCGAGCATGACAGGGATATGGGTTTCCAGAAATATGGCAGGCATATGAAGGATTTAGATCACAGCGTCTGGACCTGTCAGATTCAGCCAGCAGAATACGAGCTGAGCCCGGCATGTTGCCGATACGTAGGCAGCAATGTGGTTGACATCCCACAGTCAATCCTGCATGTACAACTTCCATTCATCTACTCCCTTTTAGAAAATGGAAACAATCACCGAAGCACGCTCTTCGCCATTGACCATTGTTGGCCATCCGCCCGTGCTCGGTATTTGGAAATCTCCACGGCAAGACCGATAAACCAGATACCCAGCCTAATCGTCAAGCCTCTTATGGTAGGCCCGTAAAACCAAGCTAACAACATCATCCATCATCCAGAGGGACCTCGACAAATCAGCCAGACCAAAAAGCCCCGCAGTCCCCGTCTAAGTTCCACGTGGTCATTTATCTGTTTCGAATTTCCGCCCGCTTCCAAACTCTAACCTACTTTTTTCTTTGATGCAGCCAGATCTGATGGATCGAAACTCTAGCAACTTATCAGATTCCGGAGATTCTTCCTTTTTTTTTTTTTTGTTTTTTTCAGTTAGGGCTTCCCAAGTCGACTGCAGGGGACCGTCATCAACGCATGAGGTGGTACGTTCTTCTTATCTCTTCACGTGTCGGTGCGGCGTCTCTTTTCCCAACCAACCGCTAGTAAAGCCCTAACTAGAGCTAGCTGCCGTCCGTACTAGGGTAGTCATCAATCTGTGACTGATCCTTGGCGCTTCATCCGATTTTTCTTCTCTTCACCGGTTCCTATCGGTCGATCGGATTGACACAGCCCCTCCCTCGAGTCAGAGAGCTTCGATTTCCGTGGGTAGGGTGCAAGCCATCTACTCCGCGATATGTGCCGAGCCTTCGAGGGGGTTTCATACGTACTATGCACAATATGCACTATGCAACCAATTCTGCACTAGACGAGTCAATGTGGCTGCATCTCGTCCCGTTTTATGATTACACACATTGCACCACGTACTATGTACACACCCACGTTTGAACATTCCATCGGAGATTTCCTTGTAATAGGTCCATCTCGGCTCGCTTATCACGTAGTACGAGTATGCATTGTGTGTACCTCGTGGCTAACAAAGTTGACAAACACTGGAAAAGTACGAAAGACACAATCAGACACGCTAGCAACGAAACCAGACTAGGCATGCCGCATTAGGCAGGGGAATGTCTCGATCGGGCTGGTCAACTAGGCTGGGCTGAACTGTACCCTTGTAGCTCGTACAACTTGTAGCCTTGTACCACAGGATACGTAGTAGTACGTATCCTCTGCCCCGTTCTCGGTCTCCAGAGCCAAGGGGTCGCTCCTTTCGGTATTGCGTGTAACCAGTGAGATTCGCTCAACAATCGACATGGGTTCCGCTCCAGCTTACACCTTTTCTCTATTCGGGCTACCTAGTCTTCTCCCACGTGGTGATTCACATCTAAAACACCCCCAAATCCTGCTTGATCGAACTCTAATTGTCCCTTGATTCGTTTTCTGTTGCCGCGTTTCCGTTGGGTCTCCCTTTTTTTTTTCTCGGTATGACTTACATCTTAGTGAGATCTTCCTTCGTCTTTTGCTCCACTTATGAATTCGATTTGGTAGATACAGCATGGATATTCGCGTGTAGTCTCCTTGTCTGTGCTTGCGTGTGAAGATCATTCAGCCATGCGGTGTACTTCTTCTATTTACTTTTCTTGCTCTTTTATCTTCATGTTCCCATAGCTTATCTATCCTTGACCGACTTTTCGCTTCTTCTTTTGTCATTAAAAGCGTGTCCCACGCCCTTATTTCCGCTTACGTATAATCTGCTTTTGAGTCAACTGGGGGCTTGTTGGGGGCTAAATTTATGGATATCGCGTGGCAGATCTGTTGGATACCTACACTGCATACATACGTCGGTGTCACGCTCACTCTTGCCATATTCTGCAATCTCGAAGCACAATTTTGGTCACAATCCGTGGTCCATTATTCCATACAGCCTCTCTCCGCATCCAGAACTTTTTACAGAAAGCGCGGCCGGGGGTAAACTAAGATATCCATAGGATCAAGAACAAAGCCACTCTCTTAGCAATCGATGGTCGCCCCAATCATCAGTCCGCCCATCATGTCGGATGCAACCAGGAAGTCCGGGTCGCGGATGTTGCGAACAACAGATGAAGATAGGCCATTTACCAGAGTATGTTCAGACTGCTTATAATTGTCTTTATCTTGTTCTATGCAATCAAAAAAACCAGGCACAATAGCTAATCTTCACAGGATTTCAAAGATCTCTTCTCAACTCTCATGGTTAGCCTAGAACTCGGTTCACGTCGAGTGCGATTTACGAAGATCGACTTTACCTTCACCGTGGAAGAAGCCTTAAACAACCTAAGCTCGCTTCGATTCACTCAATCTGCTCGCATGCCTGATCCCAATGACGCCTCTCGCATTATCACTACGACTTCGACGACCACATTCACAATGGCAAAGGAAATGGCACGCTCCATATTCCAGAACTTCATACAAGCGCGATTCTTGGAGCCGCTAAATGCCACATTTTCGAGTCTCAGTAAAGGCACAGTATGTACAATGACCGCCAAGGGAATTGCAGTGCTGCACCGATTCTGTAATCGGAACGGTATCACTGCGCCGCACGTAATGAGAGTGTTACAGTCACCACGTAACAAGATGACTCTTCTTATTCTTGAACGCGATCTTACAACGGACAAACTGGTGGTAGATCGAGCGACCATTGAAGTAATTTTCCGTCGTTTTGCGGGTGTTGAGGCGCCCAGTGCGATCAATGGCTCACCAGCATGGGAAGATCGTACCGATTACCCGAATGGTCTTGTCGGCGTCGAGGGAATGCAAGACATTCGAGTAAACGGATCAAAATATAAGTATGCCTTCACCGGCAAGTCCGCTATTAATTGGCTCATGGACTGTTGTACCACTATTGACGAACGCGAGACGTACCGGGTCTGCGAGCAGTTCATTGAGCACGGTCTAGTCATTGGCATCGTTGAGGACAAGTCTTATATTGAAGAAAACGGCCAGGCTGCTATCAACTTTCAACCCACACGACAAGCCATATATTCCCTCACGCCACGGGCTCTGAAAGTGTGCGGCTGGGCCGTATCTGATAGGCTGTCAGATGAGAGCATAAACAGGAAGAGGGAAAGCAGGGCTGCCAATAACTCTGCAATTTCATCCAATCCGGCGATACCGTCTGGTGCGACTGGCGATGTCTCCAATAAATCGCGGTTGCAGTATATACTCAACGATCCTTCACTTCGTCTCCTGTTCCGCGAGTATCTCGCTGCATCATTCTGTGAAGAGAACTTAGCATTTTATCAGGATGTGACGGAATACCTTGGCAACTACAACAAATCCAAGATGTCGGATGAGCTGAAGGATTATCACAAGCTGCAAGATTATATTGCTGGCGTATTTGGTAAGTCTGGTCTTGTAATAAGAGCATTGACTGTGATGAGGGAAATAATTAATATACATCTATAGGATTATACAACTCTTTCCTCGCGCCCGGATCCCCGTGCGAGTTAAACATTGATCACGCTTTGCGAAATCGTATATCCTCAGAAATGACTGGACTGAGCGGAGATGAACAAAGAATTGCCCGCAATCTAGATCAAGTCGTCAATCTCTGTCAGCTTGCTCAGGTGACCATTTTCAAGCTTATGGCTAGTGTAAGTTTCCCAGTTCTGCGTTTTTGTAAGTGCGTCGTGACCTAATCTGTCGCACAGGACTCCGTTCCCAAGTTCTGCCGTCAGCCTAGGTACGCGGTCATTCTGCAGGAACATGATTTTGAAAGCATTTCTGGAAATGGTAGTCGTCCTGCTTCTCCAGTGAGTGCGCCGATGAGGTCAGCAGAGCGATAATCTGCGACTTCTAACATGATTTTCTTATGATTTCTGCTTTTGTCGGAGTTTGGATCGCTTACGATGTTTGACAATGCATGATATACAAGCGTGTCGACTTGACCTGTCTATTCTCTTCCCTTTCTACGCAACATTCTTTTGCATGGCGGCTTTCTGTTTCGATTTATAATTCTTGTTCGTGACTATTGCATTACCGGTGGCTAGACTGCGTTTCTTTCGCGTGGGTGGTTTGTTTCATATGTTCATGTACCGATATAGACAGTTGCATAATAGACTGATCATTATGAGAAGTTGTATCGGCTATCTTTGGATTTGGCATCAGTAGAGAGGCTAGTAGAAACTGGCAGAAAACGCTGGGTTTCACAAATATATCGTTATATGTTCGGTACATTACATAATTAAACAAAAATCTGCCTCCCACAAGCCAAACCGGTATTGTAGCTAAAAGTGATATGAAACAAAAACTAGAGGAAAGGAAAAAAAATTTAACACGCTAAGCATTAGCCACCTTTTGCATTTGCTCCTTCAACGGGCCCTTGAACCTGGTCTTAGCTCCGAAGAACCAGTCGATGACCAGAAGGATAGCCATACCAACGAATACGGGGCCGGAGTAATTCATATTCTCCGCTGTGACTGGTAGCATCGATGGGAAGGGGGTAAAGACGATGATGAAAAGGCCGAATAGGATGGAATAAATATTCACCACCAGGCCAACCCATGGCCTCATAGTCCATGGACCCCAATTAATCTGGGTGCCGGACTTATCGAAACGTCGGAAAACGAGTAATATGATGGGAATCAGATATGAGATATAGAGCGAGCATGTGCTGAGGGCAAGGATTGCATTAAGTGCTGTGGTAGAGCCGATGTTGATTAGGGAAAGGAGAACGACAACCACACAGACAAGACCGATGGCACGGAAGGGGACGTGGAAACGGCTGTCAATTTGAGAGAAAAACTTGGAAAATGGAAGTCCTCCGTCGCGAGCAAAGGCCCATGTCAAACGCGAAACCGAGGCGACGACTCCAATACTAGACATCAGTCCAATGGCAGTGATGCCGCATTGCATAGCAGTTGCAGCTTTCGCGGACCCTGTGGCTTGATAAAATATGGCGATACTGGGAAAGCCAGATGCAGGATCGAGAGCAGCACCGACGTCGCCGATAAAGAAGAGTAGGATGAGAACGAATCCGAAAGCTAACACGCCGTTGATAACCACGGATTGTACGATAATACGTGGTACAACCTTTGCAGGATTACGGACCTCCTCACTCATGTGAACGGCACCATCGAAGCCTAGGGCAAGTTAGATATCGCAAGAACAGACATGAGAACATATAAGATCGACTCACCTAGAAAACAATAGGTTACTGTAAGCATACCGATACACCACGAAATGCCATCATTTTGCCACCCGCCTTCGCTCATTACCGTCTTGAATACGAATTCAGGCGTGCTTCGTGGTGCCAGCAAGATCAATGGGACAGAAAGCGCAATGAAGAAGACCACATGAAAGATACCCCCGAAAAGCTGAAGAAGCGGCAGAATCTGAATACCCCAAACATTAACTGCAAAAGAGAAAGCTGTAAAAGCCCACATGAGCAAGGTACTCTGCCATTGGGTTGGATTGTATCCTGGATAGTTGATCGTGATCAACCCCTGGACCTGTTTTGCCACAAGCAGGAAGATGCTGGTCGTTGATGACTGCCATGCAAAAACTGTAGCCCAGCCTTGCATCCATGTAATGAAAGGTCGAATTCCGGGCGGCGCAAACATCGCAGTCCAATGATACTGTGCGCCGGCAATAGGGCAAATGGAAGCCATCTCGGCCAGCGAGAAAGCCATTGCTAATGTGCCAGTGAGTGACAACAAAAGTCCCCAGACCAACGAGGATGGACCGCCATTCAACAACGATGATGAAAGTGTACTTGCAAGACCTTCCCATGATGCGAGCAGCGTTACCGAGAGGGCGAGGATGGAGAGCGAGTCGAATTTTCGCTGCGCATCATTGTGTTAGCTCTTCATATACATGGAAGATATACTCCAACCCGATCAGAAATACTTACATCGAGTTTCCGCCTGCCACTCGATCCTGTAGAATGACCGTATGTTTGTCCGATATCCTTCCTATAGGACTGGGGTCGTGTCGTAGGCCCCTCTTCGACCGTGATATTCCTTTTGTTATCGTACCGGCCCAATTCTATATCATTTCTCCCATCCATTTTGCTGCTTGGGCGCGCAGGGTCTACAACGGTGGGTGGCGACGATTTTGTGTTGCTTTAGTTCTGTGAACGAGGAGGATAGTGTTGTTTATTTGGTATTGGCGATAACAATCGACATGGTGACTATTCCGATTACTCAATCCATAACAGAAGCGCTCCGAGCGAACAAAGGGCCTCAAAGCCAGTAAAGACCGTCGAATTTAGTTGGTGAATTGGTCACAAAATTTGTTGGACGGATCAATCCCACAAAAGGGATAAGTGTACTGATGTTGAGGATGAGTATATTAATGGCCACTGACAGAAATGAATAGAGAGGCGAAGATTAAGCTATTCGATTACTGTCGCTGCTAATCCTACCACACAAAAGCCACATAGCGAGAAAGAAAATAAGCTTTGAGCGCAGGAACAATCGCCGCCAAATGGGCAGATAAGAAAATACGTACGCCAAAGCATATGACAAGAATAATGCGACTTACAATATGGGTCACTGGACACTAGAAAGCCTAGTGTGGAAGAAGTTTCAAGCCCATTTATCTTGACTATCGTCCAGTCCGATCCGGATCAGACAATTGGAGCCGACACTACATTAGTTTGGGCCTAGTCCATGTCACAGCCCACCAAGCTTGGTAGCAATCACACATGATTGATTGATTTCCAGTAGTTACTTTCTAGTGATGACACTATCACGCCTTTAGCTTCTTTTCTCCCCTCAGCCCTGAACTGAATTCTAATAGGGGGCAACGACGGTGGCAGGGTCTCCTACGAGTCCTATCGGAAGCACCAAGACAGATGTACATCAACTAGTGTTGATGATCATTGTGATTCCATTGTACACTCGAGTCGAATCACCTTTGTTCTCAGCTTCTTAAACTTTTAGCAATACAGTTGAGATCGTGGAAAATCGTCCGGTCAGTTCCGGTCGGCGTATTTCTGCGGTTCGTACACTGACCTACGCGCCATATCCGGACAGGAGCTTACGCAAGGGAAAAGGATGCACTTATCAATAGCCAGGATAGGAAGGAGATTCATCGCCATATGCCAGTGGCTGCCATAAGGTTTGATCGAAACTGAGGGTGTAACAACTAGCTAGATTCTGGAACTGGAACGACTTTCAAGTCTTGATTAAGCGTCCGGGACCCTCATTATTCCACCGCAGGCCGCCAGGCGGAGCAGTCTTTCAAGTCTCCTCCCCATGTTTAGGTGATTAAGTTTTCCCTCGAGGTGAAAACTCGGTAGAAATCTGGCGCAAGTTCCAAGGTCGGACATGTGTTCCGCTTATGAAGAAGGGACCGAGGGGTGTGGCGGCAGCTTTTTCTGGGCCAGAATCCCACTGCGTACTAGCCAGCAAGCTGCTGTGGACACGGATCCGTGGATTATATGGCTGGTTAATATAGATTAATATATGGCAACAAGGAGGCAAAAGATTAATGAGCGATTTCTTATTGCTCTGGTTCGAACAAGTGGCAAAAAAAGAACAGTTGTCGAAAAGCTCACACCACAACGAATATAAGTTATCTAGTCTTGGAAGCACATGCACCTCTCGTCACGAGTGACAAGACTATCCAGCGTGTGACAGATCTTCAGATTGTCGGATTCCCGAGCCCCCAGGAAATTTCTCCCTCCAAAGAAATGGGATGTGCTGATTGGACATTGTACAACCCTAACCTGCATAAATTAGCGAATTGCGAAGCACAGACGCTAGCTAGTAGCAACATGTAACGCTCCAGGATAGTGGATCGCCGTGAATAAGCCTTCATCTTCCCACGGTACTTGCGAACGTCTTCCAGACTCGCAAGACCCGGTGTGACGCTTTGAGACTCGGGACAGAGCATTCTTTCCTGTAGATTTTCTCCGTTTCTGCATTTGAACACGAGAAAACTGTCGCTGAGAGTTGCCCCGGGTAACTCTCGGGATTTGGACCCCTTTCAAGGTTAGATCGCCCTTCTTATGAAGCAATTACCATCGCGAGAATATCATATGGTAGCAGTACTAATCTCTAGCACTTAAAACGCTCATCCGAAATCACGCTACGTATCTACATCCCTGTATTATTGATTCAAACAGGGTACGGCATAATTCTTGGAACAGCCGGACGCTAGTTGCCATGCGGTGGGTGGTCAGTGGTCATTACTATCTTTTATGACTTGCATTAGCCACTGATAAGTGCAAAGAATAGGTGGAATATACGTAACTTGAGACATATCACAAATCTCGTCGTGCATGTACAAGTGTCATTAAGTTGCGAGATAGACCAGCAAATGCCGAAGGATACTCTTTTAAGAACAGATTTATCTACTTCCGATCAATAGCCCGCTTATAGTGACAGCTCTAATGGTTTCCCTTTCTTCTACAGATCATGATTCTGGCCATTCGTCCTCTTATCTGTAGCCATGACTCAATTAGCAAGACAACGACCCACCATCAGCCACCTCATGGCCGATGGCGGATTGCGCCTTCTCTTCTCAGTTGTACGTACGTCCTTAGTAAGAGCCTTAATTTCACGTGAGAATTGCTCCACCCAAATTACTCCCATGTGCACTTCTACGCGATTCCGGACGACGTTGATGCGACGAAGAATAGCGCCATCCAATCTCGTGTGTCAGCCTCCAAAGGGTGCGTGACCACCTACTTGATTGGTTGCTTGATTGACTAGTAAGCTAAATCAGCTTGAGTTTTACTAGACTATTGGTGGCTTGTCTAAGCATTTTTGCTTTCGGAACAAGCAAAGGTCATGCACTGTATTCCGCCTTTTCTAGGGCGATTCTTTTTCTTACGCGGGCGACATCTCTTTCATTTAATTTAGTGGCCGGTCAGATATGTGTTCCGACTTCCTGGAACTTGTACCTGAGGCGACTTGACTGTCTTATAGGCTGACATAAAATAGCTTGATTCATGCGGATCGCTTTTATTGTCTCATCGGTTCCTGCCAGCAATCACCGTCCAGCCGAAGGGGAAATTTGGGACAAAATATAGAAGACGACACCGTCAGAAGGCCATATCATCCCCTGACCCATCAAACCACCATATTCCTTGCTCCTTACCCCGCGGCGGGCGTTGCGTGTTGATAAAAAAGGTCAAAGCTCGAAGGCCTACCTTTTCGGGGATCGAAAGTCGGAGACTCCTCGTAAGGTAGTAGTATATACGTCAAGAAAAGTCGAAAAAACATTACAAAGATGGATTTGAACATAACAGGGGCAGGCGCATTGCCACCGATATTTCCAATTACAGAGGAAGATCATGGTGGTTACGCTGCTGTGTCTATCTACACTCTCTTAGCTTTGAGTGTGTTTGTGGTAGCTACACGATTATCCGCGAGGTATTACATAGGGAAAGTAGTGCAGGTTGATGATTATCTACTTGGATTTGGCACAGTGAGTGACACAAACAATACGGATTTCTGGGTTATTTATCAAATGCTCGTACTAATCGCCGCCATCACAATCATAGTTAATAGCTATATTGCAAAGTGTGTTTGTGCAATTATCAATCAGTCATGGCCTGGGCAAAAAACAAGATATTGTGTCCACACATGACTTGGTTCTTTTTGAGAAGGTAATTCAGACTAGCTACTATACTCAACTCCACCGGACACTGCTTACTGACATGCAAAATAGTACATATACGTGGCCCAAATCCTCATGATAGTCTCTGTCGCTCTGAGTAAACTCTCCATCGGCCTACTTTTCAAAAGTTTGATGAATAGAGGGATCACTCTCTGGGCCAATTGGGGCTTGATCGGTGCGGTTATTGCGTGGGCTGTTGCATCGATAGTCGCTCTTGCAGCACGATGCTCATCGCCTCATCCATGGAGCTTTGTGGACGGAAAATGCGATTACCAGGTGAGGATCTCGCGATGGAAATATTATGCATATGATCAAGGTTCTAACAGAGCTTGAATTAGGTTGCCATGTTTCAAGCAATCGGTGCAATCAATATTATCACTGATGCGGCCTTGGTTTTTTTGTCCTGCGCCGTGCTTTGGACTGTGCAAGTATCTTTGGGCAAGAAATTGCGAATCATTAGTTTGCTTGCGATCCGCCTCGTGTAAGTTTGTTTGTCTCATCAAATTGTGGTAATTGAAAATTGACCAAGGTTCATCAATAGCGTCGTAATTGCGGTGGCATTCCAGATACACTACTATATCATTCTCTCACACTCCGCCGACAAAACGTGGGCGCAGATGAATGCAAGCATTTGGGATCAGTAAGTCTACTACCCTTCAGTTACGGAACGACTCTAATTATAAATTAGAGCTGTGTTGAATCTCAGCATAATCGCAACTTCAATCCCATCCCTGGGCCGTCTCGCCCACGAGTTGCAACCAAATGTCAACGCTTTCGCACTGACCGAGAACCACGGTCTTCGATCTCGCGACAAATACGCAATATCATCGCTAGCGAACCATTACCCACGCGAAACCGCCGAGCAGAATATGCTAGGCACGCATACTTCCATTCATGGAAGTGTCGATGGAGAAACGGAGAGCATGGAAGGACTCGTCAGAGATGGTATTCAGCAAAATGTTTTCATATCAAGGACTGTAGAGCTCAAAGTTGAGTAGAGATTAGATTATGATGTAAATTAATATGATATATTTTATTTGTTTCACGTTCTACATGTACTAAGGTATTTTAATGTGGCACAGGATCTAAAGAAGTCTACTATGAATCTCGGTTTGACTGCTTTTCTCCCTCGCTTTAGGGTTTGAGAGCAAAGCCTTCAAAGAAGCGCGTTAGTATATCATAGTCCGTGAGACTACTGATGAGAGAAACATCTGGAGAGAATTAGCAACTGGAGCCTTCGTTAAGTTTGAGGATGGAAATCATACAATGATCAGGACGCACAACCACAACCGCGCCTTCACTTTTATCGATATTATATATATCATATGTGTGGCCATGACCAGAGTTATAACTCTCACAATCGGCGAATGTTTTGAAAAGATCTGCAATTGCAAGCATCAGGAACGGAGTCTATAAGGATTTGTATGGTCTGAAAATCATACCTTTCATACGCCACTTGCCATTCACTGGCGTAAAATACTCCGGTATCTGCTCCTGCTCAATCTGAGTTGCTTCACCATGGAGCACCAATATAGGCTCAATAATAGAATCACGGTCGGCAGTAGATGGGGTGACTCGTAAAACAGGGCCTACCTCAGAGGACAGAAAGTCGGCCAGCTAGACGCAAGGTTAATATATGATCGTCAAACTAGTGTTGAGTGGATTCAACCTACCTTATTCAGTCTTTCTGAACAGACAGGAATCGAAATATCCCCCGCAAAAACAATAATTCGCCATCTTCCATCGGCAGGAAATGCGCGCACCAACTGCATAGCTCTTGCATCACATAACCGCACGACCTGGGTGCTCGAAAGTCTCATTCCTACAGTCAAACCGCTAGCCAGCTCAGGTCGACTGCTGGCGGCGGATGTAAATACAGAATCATCATACTTTGCAGTCAAACCAGCAGTATATCTACCAGCTTTGATGAAATGCTCCGGGAAATTTTCCGGTTTATGTTCTGCCTTTTTGGATGAAAAGATACTTGAGAAGAATCTATCAAACTCGATCAAATCAGCAGCAACCTTTTGTCGTTCCAGACAATACGTCTCTAGTATAGAGCTCGGCGCCTGTCCTTTCAGGATTGCAGCTAACTTCCATCCAAGGTTGTAGCCGTCCTGAAGGCTGACATTCATTCCTTGACCTGCCTTGGGGCTGTGTGTATGACATGCATCTCCAGTTAGAAAGATGCGATGGTCTTTGTGGAAATGGTCGACAAGGCGTTGCCCAATGGAGTAGGCCGACCACCACATGGTCTCTGCAATGTTCATTGTATATGGCGCAAATATTTGTTTAGCTGTCCGGTGCAAATCCTCAAGGGTCACATATTTGGCCACTGTGCCGGCTGGAAGCTCAATATAGAACCGAACAAGCGAATCTCCTTCTCGAGGGATGATCTTGGATCCATTCAGACATCAAATTCTTGGAACAGGTGAATGGAGATAACATACCATCAAGTTTCCGCTCTTCGTATGTAGTGTCACCTTTTTCCGGATATCCGGGAAGTTTGTTTGAGGATAGACATCCATTACTCCCCATACAGAGTCTGTACTGTCACCAATCATTTTATATCCAAGTGAGCGTCTTACGGTGCTATGCGCTCCATCGCATCCCTTTTTTTTTACATTTAGCACACGCGTATTAAAATTATTTGATGTTCTGGAGAGTCACTTACCAGGACATATTTGGCACGCATCGTTGTTTCCAGCCCATTCAGTCCCTTCTTGGCCACGACCACACACGGAAAATCCGATTGACCCTCCAAATCAACCGTGACATTTGTTACATGCCAATCATAATCAACTGCTATACCGGCTTCATCGTGCATCTTTTTGAGTAGCATTCCATTTACTCGTGCTTGATTGAGGATAACATGTGGATGGTGTGAAAGTCCAGGCATGGTGTCAGCCGTCCGCCTCGTTCTCACCAGTTGTTTCGTGCTGGACGCAGAATCTTCTTTCTCAGCCCAAAAGCAAACCTCCAATACGTGATAAGACTCTTTGAGAAGCTGTTCTGAAAGACCAAATGACTCGAATACTTCCACTGTACGACATTGAACTCCGTCAGCCTGCCCAATCTGCATGGGCCCCGCGCTTCGTTCCAGGATCTTGACATTGTCCGCAGGAATGCCTGCGCTGGCCATGAACGTAGCAGCACAGAGACCAGCTGAGCCAGCGCCACATATAATAATAGGAATTTTCTGAACAGACATGATGGCGAGTCTAGCTAATTTGAGTTCAACTTCCTTTGTAGTATAAAATATGAAGGTTGCGGGGAAGGTTTAGACGAAGGGTTCTTGATCCGGGGTAGTTGACCCACTTGAAATGTCGAACTCAACAAGTCTACACTTCGAATAGAGGGCTGTTTGATATGTGAAGAATGTATAGGGACTTATTAATGGGATATTAAATAGCTATAGAGCGAACGATTTGTAGTCTTGTGTGTCTATCCCTGAGTTGTGAACATAACCGAGGGCATCCGTCCTAACGGCAAATATGGAGCAGCAGTTCGACGTAGTCCGGAAAAGTTCAACGCGAAAACATGGTTTGGAATAAAGTCATGAAGATCCAAAAGCAATCAAACCTTAATCAGTTCATGGGAATGATCGTAATAGATTGAAATTCATTGCTGAATTCCCTCGGCTTGGTTTTGAACTTTTCCGGGGCCATGTGAAAGCCACAAACTCCGGCAAATATAAGTAGACAACTTTGCCGAGAACTATTCTTATTTCACACTTTGCCTGACTGGAAGATAACATTATCATTAGAAATTTAGTATTCATTGATTGCACAATCTATTTGAAATCAATGCAATATGCCCAGCTCTGAGAGCATGAGCTCGGTGACCGGTTTACTCGATCAAGTAATTGCTGACCTTTTCAGCCTCGCTATTAAGGAAAAGTCTTACCCCTTTTGGGCAACTTCACACAAGAACGACGTCAATTCTGCGTGTGGAAAGAAGAAATGTAGAAGATTCAAGACATTCATGCTCAAACGCCACGACCATGCAAGGAAATTACTCGCCGATCAAGACTACTACCTTAATCGTAGCCAGATTCTTGCTCTTTGCCAGAACAGTTTTCAAAGTAATTTGTAAAGAGCAGCGCGTTACCCTATGATTCCGCAACAACTGCTTCCGCCATCATTTTGGGGACTCTGTCTTGTAGACTACATCTTGATGTCAGTAAACCTTGTAATAAGGAGAGCTGCCATATTGTACAAGTAGCTCGGATTAGACGCTAGAAACTTACTACCAATAATTCACAAAGCGCATCATCTGTATTGATTGAGCGCCGACATTGACTGTGTGCATAGCGAATAGCAAGTAATTTTTCGGCCTCACTGCGAGGGAATATCTCATTAACAATGCCGAGCAAACGATGAATGCGCCTGTCATTCGTCCTGAGATGCTATATCATGACGAACTGGTCAGTAACAGCTCATTTGTAAGTCTTCAGGCATCGAAGCCGATGAGACGAAGAAAGGACAAAATAAAGGCAATCTCACATTTCAGGGTCTTTCTTGATGTCCGAGACGGCAGCAATCGGTATGCCAAAATTGGAGGCAGGGCCCCAGAAATCTGGTGAAGTCAATACCACTAATTCCAGCAGATAGATTGCAAGACGTACGTGTTGAGCAGAAGTAATCGAGAGTCTTATTAGAGCGAATCCTCGCGTTGATAGCTTTGATGGCGGCAAACATATTGAAACTAAAGCACTTTTATATTGCGCGACGGCAAGAGGAACTTCAAGAAAGTTGGAATATTTCCGTCAAATCCGGTTTAATTGGTCAGTAGACAGAATGGAATGAGATTCAATTGATCTTGAGAATCAACTATCGTGAGAATTGTCATTACAAAACAAGCAAGGGACGACCAGAAGAAAAGTTCTGCGAACATTCCGGAGATTCACGGCTATCCACGGCTAACCCGAGTTCTCCGTGACTCATTGGCTGTCGGCCTCCGGTGTCGGTCAGATTCTCACCGATTATGTCACCGCAGACCGATAACGGCAACAGTCCAACCCTACCCTAATTCTACCCTATCCCATCTTTGTTCTCTGAACCTATACAATGCACGACTCTCATTCCCAAACATCTTCAGATGAAACCTGACGGAACTTCTGATCTTCGTCCAATATTTGGTCTTTTACTCAATGCCTTGATCTCCTCCGCACTCAAGCCCTCACTTCCATCGGGCTTCATCTTGGCCAGTATCTCCCTAGACCACTCGTCCGGGTCAAATTCGACGCCTAGTGGGTTCTCTGCAAATTCGTTGCCTTTCATATATGCATCGGCCTCCTCCATCGTTTGGAAGTTATCAACTTGCATCTCGATCTTGGTTCCCAGCGGGTCGTGGTAATATAGGGAAGTCGTAGGGCCGTGGTTGATACTCCAAACCGGCATTAGTGGATTGTTTGGACGATCGCGTAGACTAACATAGACCTGTGCCAGTTCCGTCAGAGTCTTGTAGGTAAAAGCGATATGGTCCAGGCCTGCTCGTGGTAAGTCATCCGAGGCAGGGACGGTAAGTCCGGGAACGGCTAAAATCGCGATACGATGGTGTTCTTCATCAGAGGACAAGAAGGCTATCTTTCCAGGGTCCTCATGTCGGATACTTGCATTTAATGTTTCCAGGTAGAAATTGACCAATATCTGGTATCTATCTGGAGTTGTGCGAAGCACAACATGCGCCAATTTCTGCGGCGAAGGAAGGCTTCGACGAAGAGAAGACATCCGATTTTAGGTGACTATCAGGTATTGTTTGCAAGATCGTGAATGATCACAAGAAAACAGATGCCCTGTTGTCAACGTTATGTCTGCTTTTTAAATACTTCATCTGTGGAGGACCTCTAAGCTTGCATGACCGTGGAACATGGCTCTGATTCGCTCTCAGCACTCATCGGATTTTAATATCAACTGCTCTTCTTGATATTATTCGCACTGTAAGTTCCGAGACATCCTAAGTATTTAACCCTGTCAGGTGAGCAATTGTCGATCGATGATCACGGAGGAAATTCATGGATATCCGTATATCCGTCAAATCGAACAATTAGTGTACTAATACGCCCATTATTATCATCATAGTTGACTCTACTACCCAGCCAAAATACAACTCTGCTCTACGTTATGTGTACTACTTGAGCACAAAGTAACTAGTGTATGTAACGCTGCTGAGCGCTACCCCAGACTCCCCCGCAGCCAACTATCTAGTATTTCGCCCGATTTTGTATTATTCTGGGGAAGAGATCAATTCAATTTGCTCTTCTGTTTCGCGAGCTCATGTCACACAACATAATTTGTCATCCTTAGTCAACATGACAACCGTAGGTAACTTCCGAGCCATCTACCTCGCAGCCCTCTGCTGCACTGGGTCATTCCTTTTCGTATGACACCAGAATCTTCGGAGGTATCCTCACCTTGCAGGCATTCGAGACCAATTTCCGCTACGCGAAGGTTCCGGCAACAAACATCAACTCGAATTTTGTCGCCATTCTCAAGGCGGTGCTTTCTTCAGTTGCTTTCTAATATGGCTCATCCCTGAACGGATAGGCCGGCGATGGGCGATTGTCCTTAATTCTCTAGTATTCTATTGATGGAATTGGTCAGACTATTAATACACATTTTATCGGTGCCTTTTATGCTGGTAGGGTCATCTCCGGGCTAGGTGTTGGCGCTACCCCTATCTTGGTCCCAATTTCTCTGGGGAAATCTCGCCGAAGAATATACGAGGCCAACTCGGATCGTTCTTTCATCTTATTTTTTTCTTCTCTTGGTGTACCTGTTAGCTATTGGCAAGTACATTCAATATATTAAGTTCTTCCTCTTTGGCAATTGGTCACTGATGTATGCTTTATTAAGGTTAATCACGGAGTGCAACAGCACATCAAGCCGAGTATGCGGCAATGGCAGATTCTAATCGGATTAAAATGCGATCCTGGCGAGCTGATAGGGCTGAGAAACGCTTCTAGTAAAATAATCTGCCCGTTGGTTGGCTAGAAAGGGCGTAACGAAGAAGCACTCCGGAACCTAATCTGGGTTCGTGGCGGCCGCGGCGATACTTCTGAAGTCAGAGCAGAGTTCGACAAAATCCTTGCATGTCTTCAAGAGATCCAGGCTCCTGAAGGCGTTACCTTGAAAGAACTGATGCTTCCTGTTCCAGCAGATCCCCTTCGGGTCTTCGTGGTAATTACCATGCAACTCGGGGTGCAGCTGACAGGTAACACGCCGCTTGCATACTATGCGCCGCAGATCTTCAACGCTATCGGGGCTGGCCACTCTGCTTTGCAAATTATGGGATTTTCAATGCTGTCAAAACCTGTGCGGCATTTTTTCTGTGTTTATGTCCTCGGCAGGATCGGCCGAAAGACAGCGTCCATGAGCGGTGCTGCAGCAGTGGCGAGTTTCATGCTTGCTATCGCCGTTATTGACGCCACACACCCACCCTATTCGTCCAATAGCCACATAAGCAGCGCGTTATTGAGGCTGTTGCAAAGGTATATTAGGAATCAGCCTTATATAATAAGTCGTGGGGCCAAGTGTCATGGCTATATCTCGATGAGGTTTTTCCGACGCGCATTCGTGACTTTGGAATCGCCATTGGCGCAGTGGCGCAATATTTAATAAAATTTCATACTATTTGAGATTATGCCGATGTAGGAAAGTCTCCGGAAGAAATGGAAGCTGTATTTGGGTCGAAGGAAACCGCCATCGACACCGAGAATATTTGTGACGAAATGGCAGAGGAGCCTCGATTGGAGCACGCAGAATGAATAGTTCTTCATCGTGCTTAAGTCATATATAAGACAATTGAAAAAAAAAAAAAAAAAAAACGGCAGTTTTCTATGAAAAGACAGCCATTAGGAGGAAAGGGTTTTCGTGATTGCATGGCTTTGGGCTGTCAAAAGACTCGAACTATCATTCGTTATTTGTCGATCCGTTATGATATGTTAGATATGCTCGTACAAACGCTATCACTCCCCGCTTTGGTGTATTTATATTACCTAAATATGAATGAATTGAAAGCCACTATTTACTTTCAAGAGATATATTCCTTGGGGATTTTTAGTTACAAGTTGCGAACTTCTACTCGTATGTTCCCTCGCGTAGTTGCACCGAATCTGGATTCGATAGTCCAGGACCTAGGCTTTAAAGTCAAAGTCATATGTGTCGAACAACTAAGTTTTCCATGCATCATACTTCGAGAAGTTTTGTTTGCTACTGGTTGAGTTGTATAGCCGGCATCTGTTCCTATGGGCTGGGTTCTTTTATGACATTCTCATAATGCAGCTAAAAAGACCAGTTTACGCGATGCGATCCGGAAGTTGACTTGAAAGCCTGCGATTTCGAATGATTCGGTGCCATTACATTGGTTGTGGATGCTTTTAATGAGCTAAAGTGGTTGTTCGGGGCAAAAAGTGACCTGTCAAATGGAGTATGTGATGTGTCCCGAGGCTGACGAAATCCACAAATTTGGGCTCACACTAGAGTATGCAGACAAGAATAGCTGTGCAGATGAGCCACCTGGCGGAAAGAACCCCATGCAGTTTTCAAGAATGCGTTTACACAGTGTTACTCCGACCTCTTCATTCTTTCATTCGGAGGATAAGAGACATCAGATACCTCCAGTTGGAAGAACTGACGGTGTCTTCGACAGAATATAATAGTATGCCTTTTTGTCTACTCATGCCGACCACAAATATGTTCAAATTGTCCAAATCTCGATTTAGCACCGTCGTTTCCGAAGGTAGCTCCCGCATATCATCAGTGCAAAGCATGGACTTGAAAAGAGACACTTCCGAACCGAGTCAGCAAAAATGTAAAGAGCTGCAGACACAGATCTTGAATATGTGGCGGCGAATATGGCTCGGTCTTTACCAAGTCCACGACAACCACGGACCTTATCATGTGGAAAGATTGACCCAGCTCTATTTGGGAGCAGGGATGGCAGTTCCCGACATGATCAATAAACCGGAAGACTCATATGGACGCTACAAAACAGGAAAAAGTCCATTGGGCTTGCTAGGATGTGCACTTGCGAGTCAAGGTGTCGGCCGCCTAAGGTTGTTTGAAGGCTTGTCAGTGGAATCACTCAAAGCGGTCATCCAGCTTTTGGAATCGTATAAACATGAAGTTGGTGCACTGGGCGAGGTTTATGAGCTTTTGCGCAGTCTCCAGGTCGGTTTGCGGGAGACAACGGATCACGACGAGAAAGCTGTATTGGAACATTATCCGCCACTGGCAGAGCCCCTTGCTCGACGGCTCATACATCTTGATGCTAGGTTGGATGTTCTTGTGGCGGATTTGGAGGATGAGCACATGGAAGCATTCGGCGATTCGATCGAGAGAAATGGGTGGCTAGTGAAGGATAGGGTATTTACTAAAAGAAACTTAACCCCGACGAAGCAGTTGCAGTAAACATGAGACTGGTTTATTATCGTACCACAAGAACAACTTGATTAGTTTTGATTAGAAATACGGAATTTATTTTGCGCTAGCTGCACCCTTTTATCCTTCATCTGCATTAGTCTTGAGATGCTAATTATGTACCCAATCTAGTCTCGTACTGCTACGGGCATGACGCCCCCTGGGTCGTGACGAAGCATGGTTCGGGGCGTTTTGGTTGGTCGTCCATATCTAAACGGTAGCCGCAGCAATCATTACGGTGGATCTTCAGTGACTTTATAAAGGCGTAAAATGTTGGATTCGTATAAAGTACCCCTCACCGAACTGAAGATCGTCTCATTAGGATTCTCGCCCCAGACCCTGGTCTTGCTAGTGATTACAGCATATATAATCGCGCCCAGTAGGAGATGCACAAGTAATGCTCATCTATGTACACTACTTTCAGCCATGCTGCGGCCACTACCATGGATTTCTGCCTTTATCCGTAGCCGACAAACCATGATGAGCAAAAGGATAGAGTCGTATATAGCACAAATCGCTGCATCAAGGGTGTCTCACATCATACGTGGGATTAGTATCCTTCAATATCGTACAAGCCGCCGAAAGCTACATATGAGTGGGTGGTCAATTCGGGTGTTTGCAATCATTATCGCTACGCTCGTTATCTCATTTCCTATTTAAGTAATCCCCTGATGGCTCACTTCGACAGCTGTGAATAGCGCGCCATATTGGCTGCTTTTGCACTATGTCTTATGTAATATTGTGGCTACAGGTCTATACGTACCGATCGTCACAGGTCGGGCAATTTGGCCGTGCATCATGACACAGATACAGCATTTCAAGACCACTATCCGCTTGTTTACTGTTTCGTGCCGGAGGACCATGCATAATAGTGGTTAGAAAATGCAATTAGATCGTTTGTTCAGCAATACACAAGTGATGACTGCAAACGGGGCCCTAATTTTGGAAACCGCCGAATAGTGATAAAAGCGCCGAAAAACAGATCGCAAAGATCTGTAAGTCGGATAATGATTTTATCCCGCTAAGCCATTCTAATCGCCATAAAAATTGCTTGGTTCTTGTTCGATTCAACGGGCACACTGCATTGCTTACGTATAACTGCGATATAAAACACATATAGTTGATTACAATAAAGCTATCCACCTCACGAGCCCAACCTGTGACCTCGACTATATGATTTCACAGACCGAATTTTTAAGCACAGAAATTATTTTCATATCTCATCTACGCGTTCTACTTCCATCCGCTACGTCACATCCCCGGCCCTTGGGTAAATGCTCTCTCAATGATACCCTATGCCCGGCACATGTTGGCTGGTACGACCGCTGAAAACAGTCTCCGCCTACATCAAAAGTACGGTGAGGTAGTTAGGATTTCTCCAAATGAGTTATCTTCCATCCCCGGGGAGACTGCCTTTCTAGATATCTACGGTATGTAATCCCATGCCCGTTAACGTCGATTGCCACGATATTGGCCTAGGATCATGAGGATTTCGGACTGGAAAATTGAAGGGTCGTAATATATATTTGACGTTGTAACGCGTTGCCAGGTTCTCGCTTTGATTGACGTCTTTTCACTTGACTCTAGGTCGTCGTGTCTTGCACACGCATTTAGTAATACAGCAGTTTCTGCGCAAGAACCTTTGGTGCAGCGGTTCGTAGACCAATTCATCGATAATTTCTACCAATCATAAAGCCCCGTGCAGACAGCCATTCAATGTCCCGTGTTTTCTAGGGCTAGAGATATTAGGGTTACTAACCCTCGTAAAACACCGTTTCGGTGTTAATTGCGGGCTTGCTCTAATTGGGGGTGTGTCTTAATCACCGAACTAATAGCAAACAGATAAGATAGCAGCGGGGGATAGAATCATGACATTTTCGTGTTCCGGTCTTTGTCAACAATTGGAATGGCCCTGTTCCCTTCCTCGAGTGTGTTCACCGGGAGAACGAGACAGCCCTGGAGATTGTACTTTGTAGGCCGCATTCGAGATAATCCCCATCGTTCTGATATGCCAGCATCTCGATTCTTTTTTCTTTTTTTCTTTGTTCTCTACCACCCCGCCATACGGACATACTCCTCGACGCCAAAAGTCCTCTAACTCCGTCGCTGGAGATAAACGGGGATAAACAATTGGCAGCTAACAAAGAAGCCTAACCACATATAAGCCGGACCCTCGGGGTGTTTGTACAACGGCAAGCTACTTTATCCATCCTATACGCCGTGCAGCAAATAAAAACCATCTTTTCATTGAATTAATGCTCTAGAGTTCAAGGCATAGGCCAAGCTTTGACCGAGTTTCTGTACCAACTCTGATTTCTATCACACCGTCATTCATCCCCCATGGCGTCGATCCCCTCCTTGCCCGCCACGTTGTCTCCCGCCCTGACCGGCCGTGACGCCATTGCCGACGTTCTCTATCGTCTCGTGCTGGGGCTGGACACCAATAACAAGGAGCTCTTCGACTCAGCTTTCGTTCCCAACTCCACCTTTGCAATTAATGGCCGCGTCTCCGAGGGCCTACCAGCTATCCACACCGACTGCTTCGAGCCAATCAGCAAGCTGGACACCACCCACTTTATCACCAATGTCCGAACCACCATCGACGAGAGCGGCTCCAAGGCAGCCGTGACCGCCTCGGCTCTCGCCCAGCACTACCGCGGTGGGAAAGGGCTCGAGCCAAGCCAGACGCGTCTGTTGGCGGGAAGCCTGTACTATGCAGATCTAGTCAAGGATGAGACGAGCGGTTTGTGGAGGGTCAAGGACTTTAAGATGCAGTCAACCTGGGCGGAGGGTGACTGGGGTGTGTTGACTGGAAACTAGAAGCGACGGGCGTCTCTACACAATAAGCAGCACCACTCTTGGTATAGACATTCCACTGTTTCATTTCAAATAAGTCCTTACTCCTTCTATCCCAACCGAATTTATTCAATTTTTCGACTGTAGCATACGTTCTTGGATGAGGATAGCCCTAATCCTAAGTGGATCTTGGCCATCTTTTAGCGTCTATTTGACTGAATCGGGGATATTTGCGACACCGCTTTACATCGGTTGACTGAGCCGTCACAGATAGTTTTTTTTCGGGGTCTCGTCGAACCGGTGTCTGAACTTGGCTACATGGTCCACTTATGATTCCTTTTCAATATTCTACAACATTTGCGTGGCATATATGATTAAGGTCAGAGATTAAAAGTGGTTAGAAATAGGTTCACCGCTAGCAAAGCTAGGATTGATGTATTTTACGGCTTAAGCCGTTAAGTTCAGCACTAGAGAATAGCCAGGAGTGGATGATTAGTACGTATTTAAGTTTTTTTCGGGGTGTGCTAAGTTATACTGCTTCACATAAGCGTATCATACTGTATATGTTTTTGACGCTACGGAAAACCGTATACTTTTCTCAAACATAACCAAGATCGCTAGCTCTGGTCTCAGACGGTCAAGGAGCCTCAACTTCAGCGAAATTCCAAATACCTACTCTCGCCCATCACCTGGAAAAGAAGCAGACCATCTGTGAGACAATCTTTGCGGCAAGTTATCAAATCGGGTCTAATTTAATTTCCCATGCCGGAAGCCTTCCTATGAGATAGCTATTTTTTTACTCCTTCGGTTTCAAGACTACCCGAAAGGAAATATGGACCGGGCCCAATTGAGCCTCAAGGGGCCAAGCTCCATGCGTTCAACATAATGCAGTAAGTGCCGACGGGCCTTAATGTTATCTTGAGCATCTCGGCATTTTTACTCTTTAGCCGCGACGACATGTAAAACCCTTGTGAGACCATTACAGTTGGTCGAGGCTTGAAGCTGGACAAAACTACAGTCCTAGTTCGTTCGGCATCAAAGTATGAGATGTCTTTGATATAGTTATGTATATATACTATATGTTCACGTCTTTGGATTGCCATTCTACGAATACACTATCGTTCTTCAAAATTCAACTGACGAGACAGCGGCGGGCCGTTTTCTAATTTCTCTTCTAGACGCTCTTTTGACTGAGTTTCTCTTTGGCTTTCTCTCCCTTACTATACATCCATTGAAACTTTTCCGCATTTCCATCGCTATGATTTTTACTTCCCGAGCTGTGCTCGCTTGCTATCTTTTTCTTTGTGCCGCTACAAGTGTCCTGTCTCGCCCTCTAACACGTCGCCAGCAAGCCATCTCTGATATAGACATATTGCAGTTTGCATTAACGGTGAGCCTTCCGACAGAAATATGGTGTTCCAAAATATATTCTGATAACATGTAAATAGCTGGAACATCTCGAGAACACTTTTTACAAAAAGGCTCTCTCTACATTCTCGGAAGTTGATTTTATCGCTGCAGGCTTTGATGAGGCTTTCGTTAAGAACCTGGGATTTGTGGCCCACGACGAAGAGCAGCATGTTGTCTTTTTGGAAGCAGCCATTACGCAAGCTGGGGCAACGCCTGTGGCTAGTTGTCAATACAATTTCCCCATAACAGACGTATTGAGTTTTGTCAATCTTGCGACGGTCTTGGAAGGTGTCGGAGTCTCGGCTTACCTGGGTGCGGCCACCGCAATTTCTTCAAAGTCTATACTCAATGTCGCCGCTGCAATTACTGTTTCAGAGGGTCTGCATCTGGCCGTTCAGCGTGCTAGTATTTTTGACGTGGTGTCTGCCAATATCGCTGGTACTCCGTTGTCACCTAACGCCATATTCACCATTGCCAGTGCCTTCATAACTAGCTGCCCTTCATCAAATGCAGCCTTGCCATTCACAGCTTTTCCATCATTAACAGTCAATGGTGTTTCCAATTCCGCTCAGTCACTTGCTGCTAATACAGTTGCAACTCTTAGCATGACTGGTGGGAATGGTACAGCAATTCCTTCGTCCGCGTTTGTCACCTTTATCAGTGGCATTGATATAATCAGTGTACCGGTCCAGGTCTCTAATGGAGCTATCTCTGTAACGGTCCCTCAACAGGTTTCTGGTCAGACATTTGGTCTCCTAACGAGCGCGTCGATGAATGGAACTGGTGCGATATTTGATGATAGCAAAGTGATCGCGGGTCCAGCAATTATGGAAATTCAACCAGCCTCACCGACAATTGACTTTAGTATCTTGTGATTGATAAGTCGGCAGTGGTACTTGGTACTCAGCGCGGTACTATCTATCGATGCTGGGAGGTTAAATAACCACAAGGGACTGTTATGTCTTTTTCTCCATGCATTCATCCATCAGGATTACATGAATTGTTCATTGTTGTAGGAAGATGAATATCAACATCAAGTGTGCTCTGATGAAGGGGGAAAGCAACGCCAAGCTAATTTTTATTAGTGTCAGCTTACAACAGTAGTATATCATCATAGAATATACCTACCTTTGACCAGTCTAACTAAAATCACTCGTAAGCGCAACCACAACTCAAGATTAATAGCTACACAATTTATTTGATAAACCGCAATGATAAAAGGGTTCTGCCGCGAAAAATTAATTGGATGACTGCTCCTTTCTTGGCGCTCGAACAGTAAGTAATTTCGCTCATATTCTGCACTATCTCCCTACAAAAATCTTGAAGTAGACCAGAAGAAAGAAGAGAGCAAGGATCAGCGTAAGCCATTGCGTCCAGCGCCAACCCAGGTTTGACATGGTGATAAATCCTTCCTCTGTATATTATCCTCATAAGGTCTTCAGTCAGTGCTATTCGAATGTCTTCCAGGCTCCGAGAATATTCGCTCACCAATTGGTTCCAAAACTGGTCCAAGAAACGTCGCACTGGCGAATCCGGCAACCGCAATTCCACGGGAAATGGGATCGAACATATCAGCAAGCGTGCCGCCCGACTAAACGCATTTTCTGGTCAGTGGGTTGGACCGATGTTTATAGCGCTCTACGCGATTTTACTTACAATGGCTAGAGGTGCAGCTCCAAAAACTCCCGCAATGAAACGACAGACGAAAATCGTCGCTGCATTCTTGGCCACAGCTACGGGGATTGCGAAAATTGCAAAGACAGACACCCCTACAGTCATAGGATACTTGCGACCGACCACTTCAGAAGCTGGACGAAAGGCCATAGGCCCAACTGCAAAGCCAAGCACAAATGGTGCAGTCGAAAGAATTGCAACTTCGGCTGAGACGCCGAACTCTATGGCGATATCAGACACGCCCGGACTCATTACGGATGACGCGAAGGGTGAACATGCATGTTAACATAGCCAGATTACCAGCAATATACACCTTTTTGGCGGTCGAGAAGTTTTGAGGGTTGCCCTAATATTTATTTCATTGTGATGTTAGTCTCCTTGCAATCGTGCCGTGCTTTCGGAATTGTCTTTCTTCTCGGTCACATTGCCAATCCCTGCTGTGGCCTCCACGTCCACCGGCTTGTCCTCGTCGGTGGACCTAATGAAAGAAAGCTCTGGACTCTCGGCTATCATGTTCAACTCAGCAAAAAGGTCTAATTCACATATAATATAGATATATAAGGATGTCCAGGAAATTTCCCCACTAGAGCATCTCTTCATGTTTACTGGCGTATTTTCAATGAAGAGACTGAGTCAGTCGACACAAGATCAAGCCTGGTTTGTCGTCACATTATCTGCCCCTGTACCCCTAGACAGACTAGTTGACGCCATAGTACCCCTGCTTCCGGACTTTAGTGTGACGACGATTATGTCCGTCACGGAAAGGGTTGAAGGAGTTAAAAAAAAACCCCGAATATGCATTGTTATGCAGCCATTTAAGGGCGTTCGGTGTTTTTTCGTTTCGGGTAAGACGCGAGGGCGGGGTATCTATATAACCCTAACGAAATTCCTCAACCTAGCCCTCCTACCCTAATAAACTAGGAGTTCTAATGGAAATAAGCAAATAAATCCGTTCTATTTGATTCGAGCACATCGTGATTGCTCGATGTGCTCGGCATGGAGAGGAAAGGAGTAAAATCATACAGCGATACCTCATCTGAGAATAAGAATATGTGTTATAGTTTGCAGTGAGATTAAAATGTCGACAACACACATAATCTTTCCATATTTTCATGTTAATATACCGTATACTTGAAAATATCAAACATTTCAGTAGTTAAGGAGAATAAGTGTAAGCTGGTATCCCACGTGTGGATTGTTTTATCGTTTCCGGTTGTCTTCATACGGACTCCAGAACACACCCGACTCATTCCAGAGTTTCTTGATCCTCTTCAGCTCCTTAATGCGATCAACTGTATGCAACTCCTCCAGTTGGGTGTCTGATTGCATGTTATTCGGGAAGGTCCTTGGAACATCCAAATCAGGCTGAGCTTTGCGGTAAAGCGCTTTGATTCTCTATGCAAAGGCACGCATGGGCTCAACTGTCTCCGGGTTGTTGGTGCAGGGCATCACCAGCATACACGTACCGCGATCACGACTTTCGAAGTATTCAGCCTGTCCTTCTGGTGTTTCACTAATTGCCACATGCTTCTTTGGGTTGTGAGTGGCATGAACAATGGTGGATAGAGTAGCATCTTTGTAGTGATCGGTGAACTGCACATATTGATGGAAGGAGGCCTTCATTGTCTCAGCAGGCGTAGTTCTGAGCCATGCTGATGATATATTCTTGTATTCTCCGTGTGCACTGAATGGATCCCAGGCCTCGTTCATTTGGGACAGAGGCGTTGAAATTGTTTCAGGATGTATAGTAGTATTATTGACAACCGCAACATCGAATAAAGGCCTAGAAGCCTGCTCCCCCTCCTCCTGTGGGCCATAGTAAAGGTACGACAGAATGATTATTGGTGCATCCAGACCTGTTGATGTGACAGGCTCCCTCGCAAACATTGGCAGCACATATTGAGAGGATTTCGGTGGCAGCAACTGCATGTACTTTTCGGCTGCCAGGTCGATTGCGTCTGCCGGAAAAGTGACTCTGCGGCACCAGACCTCATCGTTCTTCATCCGAAGCGCTGCAAGAGGAAAGGCTTTTAGAGTCATAGATGTCACAACCCCAAAACCGTGTCCCGCGCCACATAGTGCATGAAATAGAGCCAACTCCTCCCCTTCCGAAGATGAATCTAATTCTAACACCTCTCCCGCAGCACCCAACACACTCACCACCATCCCGACGCCATAACTGTTTGTCCAAGTGGTATAAAATCCTTTGGACGTGCATGCATCAATTACCCGACGAGTCAGAGTTCCTCCACCGAAGCTGATCTTGGCCTGCTCTTGGCTTGTATCCAAGACCACCTTGTCAAACCAGCTTCAAGTCGAGATAGAGTGTTTTCTCGGTGATAGAGACAAAGGGTCCGTGGCCACCGCCGCCAGGGACTAACTCCAAGCCTTTATTGTTCGCATAAAATACTGTATCGATGATGTCTTGCTCGGTGTCTGGCACTACCACCAGTGCTGGGCGATATAGACCAATGTCTGACCATCGATTCAAGACAAAGCGAACTGGCGTCTCAGGATTCGGTATTACCACCTCACGCTTCAAAGGTATTGAATCCCTAGTGATCATCGTGAAAATGTATTCTGGATGCGACTGTCCTACAAATCGAAAATATTGCTGTAAGGCAACATCTACGGACCATTAGAATATCTCAAAATCAATTTTCAGGACTCTAGCTCTGCTCTTTCGATATTGAACACACTGCCATTGCAGAACGTCGCTACTCAGGGGAAACCACTTAATTGCACCAGCGTATAGTTATCAGTTCGTACCGGACTTAAGGTCTTACCAGCAAATTGCGTAGAAATCACGAGCGCATTACCTATCAAATAAGAGCAGTAGAACTAGTATCGAAACCAAAGAGATCGAGCGCCCATAGAAGCAGCAATATAAGATTGCGCCGTTCAAGGCGATCTTCCATGGGCATAGAATATTCGCTGGAGATTACCGGATTTAAGCAGGAGACGTGCAGGCTAGTTCGGTGAGATGTCCTGAATGGCTAGCTTGTACTTTTCCATTTGTCCCCGGCGGAAAGACCGCCACATTAAATATTTATATCACCGAACCTCCACGGATCCGCGGACAGTCCGGCACGCTAGCGTTAACCCTAAAGGCTTTCAACTGACTACGCGAATCGGAGGAAGAGGCATCAAGAGTAGAAAGGTCGTTAAATACGTAATAAGCTTCAGCTTCAAAGCACCGACTTCATCATATACAGCCAGTAATTCGGGTCATTTTAATCATGCTTGTGAGTTGGAACCAACCTTTCGCATTGCTGCTGGTCCCAGTCCAAATATAGTATGTGTATAGAGTATAGATAATCGACGTTGGAGCCAGACCATACGTCTTCAAGCCCAAGCTACAGACATGCCTTCCGCTACCCATATTCTTCCAGATTACCAAACGGCCATCGTGGCCGAAGGCCCTGGGCTGCTCCGTGTTCGCCACGATGCTCCCGTCCCGGCCCTCGACCCGGGTGTAGCTATGGTCAAGACTGCTGCCGTAGCCATCAACCCAGTAGATGCCAAGATGGTCGGCTACAGTCCAGTCCCGGGTGCCATTCACGGGTACGACTTTGCTGGTACAGTACTGCCGTTAGTGGCTGGCATTACAAACATCCAGATAGGGAATCGTGTGGCTGGCTTTGTGCACGGTATGAGCAAGACGCGGCCGGACGTTGGTGCATTTGCCGAATACATGTCCTCCCCAGCAAATCTACTGCTGAGGCTACCCGCTGATATGGCCTTTGAGGACGCTGTTTCGCTGGGTCTGGGGTTATTTACTACCGGTTTGGGACTCTTCCGCGAGCTCCAAGTGCCCGCGTCCATTGACCCAGTGAGTCCCGGTCCTGAAGATCAGTCCCGACCAGACTTCGTTCTAGTTGCAGGTGGTAGTACTGCCACAGGGACACGAGCAATTTGCTTACTAAAACCGTATGGAGCAGTCCTGCCTTTAATTAACTGTGAAGTATATATCTTCGTACTGACTGGAGTCTGTTTTCGTCTTTCGTACTTCCAGCGCTGGTCTTCGCCCCATCGCCACTTGCTCAAATCGCAATTTCGATCTAGTCCGCCGGTTTGGTGCAGAGAAATTGTTCGATTACAGCAGTCCGGATTGTGCCTCAGAAATCCGTGCCTTTACTGACAACAACCTTGCCTACGCCTTCGACTGTATTGCCGCAGCAGAAACGACACAAATTTGCTATGGCGCTATCGGTCGCGCGGGCGGGCGCTATGTTACCGTCGAGCCTTATCGTGAGACTGTGGTCTCGCAGCGACCACTAACCATACAACCGTCCTAGCTCTTAGCCGTCACGATATTTGGACGTAAAGTGGAGATGGATGGAATATGCGCGAGATGTCAGACCCGAGGATCAGCAATTCGCTGTTAACTTCAAGGCTCAGGTACAAGCGTTATTATATCAAGGTAAGTTGGATCCGCATCCGGTCAAAGTGATGGCAGGTGGTTGGGAGGGCGTTATCGAGGGGGTGGATATCATTCGCAAGCAGGCCATGTCGGGGCAGAAGTTTGTTTATCCTGTATGAGGTAGAAATTCCTGCTATGCCATTTGGCTCTTCAATTACTTCTATCGATCCGTCACATACTATCCGTGGGGGAAAGGTTGATATCATAATGAATTCAATCTCAACAAAGCGTTTGAGAATTCATGAATTATAAACTAGTGGTTCAAGGCCTACCATGGCATCAAACCAATCCTGACATGCTATCTAGGTAGATATGGCGAGTCCGAGATACGAAGATATCGCATTTACTGACTCGCGAAGCGCGGAATCGTTCATTCTGATAAGCAATATAGCGTGGGTCCAGAAAGGTTGCAGCCGACGTGTAACCGTACCAAAAACAGCCTAACAGACAACATCGGAACTATAATCCTGGGAAGAACGGAGCTGAACGAAGAGGTGAAGTCGGGATTGTCAGTCAATGTTGCGACTTAGACTGGCACGATGTCCATAGCTACATTACGTAGCTTCGTAGGAAGGTCGTCTTGAATGCATTTATAACGCATGTATCCTAAACATTATTTCCCATGACGGGGCCATCCATTACCCAAAATCAATGATTTTCTGACCATCTTTTTTGTACCTTATCCCAGGTTCATCAGGAGCCAGCTTCCTGATGTCGACCAACTATTTCCCAGTACTTCAACGTGAGCGAGCAGACTGGCCGGTGCGGACAGGTGAGTTTCCTTGTCCTAAGTGCATTTGGATGCAGGTTGTGGGCGCCGTAGAGCGAGGAATTTGGTCGATGGCCAGTTATGCAGCTGAGTTTGTTTTTGGTTAACATATTGCAGATTCCCTGTGCTCGAACTCCTAACGTATGGCTCTACCATTGTTTACCACGCGTTAGCGGTCTATCTTCCGCTGGAGGTTCGGTAACATTGGGTATGACCGCGGACAGGTGGGAGCCGAATAACCAGGGCTTTACAGTAGCTTACGTTGTGCTCTCATCTGTTGGGGTACCACTATTCGGGCCCATATTTCCAGGTTTCACTGGATAATACCTCAATTGGCATGGGAATTTTTGGATTCAGCTCATTTTTGGTAGCGGTATTCAATTAGTGCACTTGTCCCTCGTCAGTGAAACTCGAACGACTGTGCTCATTGACCGTGAAGCAAAACGACGCCGGAAGTCCAGCGAGGGCCCTAATGTTTACGGATCCAATGAGTCGAAAGAAAGTCGGGTCAATATCAAGGAAGTCCTGCATATTTGGCGACGTCCCTTTGAGATGTTTCTTCGAGAACCTATCGTACTGTCTTTCTCTCCTATTGGGCTTTTCGGACGCTTTGATATTTGTCTTCGCCGAGTCTTTCACATTGGTCTTTGAACAGTGGGGCTTTGATACCGTTCAGTGTGGCCTGACTTTCATCACTATCTTTATTGGCTACTTTATTAGATTATGCTATTTTCCTGCCGGACCTTGCTCGGCAGCTTTATATTCGCAGCAAGGACGGGGATGTATCTTGTATACCAGAGCGTCGTCTCCTATTCTTACTTTTCCTAGTTCCACTGGAGACAATAGGATCATTTGGATTTGCCTGGACATGATGGGTCCTGAGTATACCCCTTGAATTACTCCACTGACATTTGCCTGCTTAATTGCTATTGCCAATTACGCAATTTATATGGCGACAATTGATTATATGGTTGCAACATATGGAGAATATTCTGCAACTGCTACAGGTGGGAATGGCTTTGCCCGTGACTTTCTAGCAGGAATATCGGCTATGTATGTGACACCCATGTATACCACCAACATTGGGGGCAAATTTCACCTCCAATGGCGAGTACAATTCTCGGGGTTCTGGCATTGCTTGTGACAAATTCCAATCCATATTTTCTATTGGAAGGGTCCCAAAATTAGGGAGAAGGGTAAATTCGCCCAGACTATTGAAGCCGATAGAGTATTCAAAGAGGGAAGGAGACCAAGCCACATAGACCAGCAGAGAAGAGTTAGTCGTATTCGACAGGAAGAAGATCCTCATTAGCCCTTGTGAAAGAAGTGATTCTACTCATGTACAAAGGTTGTATTCAACCTGTATATATAAGTATTTGACTTGTTTTGCGCTGCTATTTTAAGTCTACAGCCATCTTTCTGCTTGGTGTTAGTTGCTCAATTTATCCATTACTTTGGCTAATAGCATCGACAGTGCGAGAATTAGGATTTGGCGTTGCCTTTCTAAATGATATATATCAGTCAACATATGACATTAAGGACATCCTACGTCCAGCGTGAAGGAAGGACAATCAGGGCAATATAACAACCTGGCCGATAGCAGAAACTAAAAAGTAGCTCACTCGATCTTTTCCTTTGTAATTGAAGGTCTCAGAGATATATTGACAACAAATCCAATAATTACTACAAGCCTAGCTTCAAGTTATGAAAAATCGCTAACGCGTCTTAAATAGACTAGTCTATCGTCTAATAGTATACCCTCTAAAGTTAATTACCGATACAAATGCCGTCTCAACTGGAAAGCACACGCTATCCCCCAAGTATCCTACTTGGTTTACGAGTCAGAAGTCATTGTTGTACAATGTACACCCCTGGTTGGCCAATCATGCGGTCGCAGTTAACAAGAAGATGACATATACTCCTTCCTCATAACTAAGTGAGCACTCTGAGTTTTTACCGGAACTCCACATTAACGATAATAGCCGTTGTATTAATTGCATGACGCGTCCTCGACTTAGTGTTGGTGACCTACGGCCTGGATTGCACACCGAATCTCTTATTGGCTGTACAAGACTATGTTGGATCCTTATGCAGTGTGGACGCTACCTGATTAGCTGCTCATCAATCCACCCCTTGCCCCAGCTTGCGTAGCTTATTTGAACATTTTCATGTTACCGTTCATGTCGGTCTCGAGTCTTAATTTGAGTCATTTTGAGCTATGGACATTCTATGCGTATATAATGGGCAATGTTGAGGACGGACTTGACATGACCTAGATACTGAAGCCCGCACCAAATCCGTGACACTTTAATTCAGTGTTCAATAAGCACCTTTGGAAAACGCATACATTATCTTCTTGCAACCCAAGATTCTTCTTCTCTTTCCATGAAACAACTCTCCTTCTTGGCATGCGGGCGGACTGTGGATTTTCCTGACAACTCCTGCTTCATTCGTATACAAGTATTCTCTAATGCCGCTAGCAAGAGAGGATTCGTAATCCTCTTTCTCCCATGGTTAAGCAAAGACTTGGCAACAAGGCATCCCTGAATATTGAATCAGCGAATTCCACATCTGGATTCTTGGCCCGTATGGAACGAAGGAGTTGGCCCTCAGGTGGTTGGAGTAGTGTTTCTTGCAAACATGGTTTTTTATGTCAGTGTGGGATGAGCTTACGCATGCACAGAAGTGTTTGTGTAGGTCACTTGTGACTTCTTGAAACGAGAGGACTATAAGGGGAGGGATGAGGTCGACATTGAACAGGACTTGCAAATCACAGCATTAAACTACACAATAACAATTTCCTCATCTTAAAAGATTTCATCTCATTCTTTACTTTTCCATATTCAGTTTTCCAAAATGGTTCAACTTTTGAAAACAACCGCAAGCATCCTTCTTGGGATTGCTGCCCTATCCCAGGCTCATCCAGGCCACGACGTTAAAGTTGAAGCTGCTGAGAGAGCAGCCGCCCTGAAAGGAAAACGTGGTCTTTCTGGGTGTACTGAAAACCTCAAGGCCCGTGGTTTTGAGGCTAGAAATATTGCCCGTCGTGAGCTTGCTGTGAATAAGCTCCGACACAAGCTCTCAGCCAAAAGTATGCACGATGTTCCTTATACCTTGCCTTTATTATTGTTCTAATAATATTGTACTTCAGGACAAATACAGTTGGACACTCGTGATCTCAGCTCATTGAACACCAGCCACTTTTCTTCCTTGGACGTGGATTTTGATACCGACCCAGAAGTGATCTTTACTTCCAATGCAACCTGCATTCTAGGACCGGATGTGACCCAGGGCCCATACTGTAAGCTGAGTATGCATATTTTATTTGACATGTTATTAAATGATTCGCAAGATATCACCGGAGAATACATCCGCGAAAATGTCATCGAAGACCAGGCAGGTGTACCTCTGTACCTCGACATCCAAATTGTCGACTCAAGCACATGCGAACCGGTACCTCAGTCATACATTGACATCTGGCACTGTAACTCAACTGTAAGTCCTCGGTCGCCATGTTGAGTGCGGTGCGAGTCTAACTATATAGGGCGTGTACTCTGGTGTCGTTGCCAACGGAAATGGAAACTCTGCGGATGCTACAAACATCAACAATACCTTCCTCCGTGGTATTCAACAAAGTGACGACGACGGAGTTGTCAAATTTGAAACACTATTCCCAGGTCATTATACCGGCCGTGCAACTCATATCCATGGTACGCATCAATGGCTATTATGATGCAAACTATACTAATTTCATTACAGTCCTTAGCCACACTGTGAACGAGACCGAACGTCTCAGCAATGATACCATCTCGGGTCTCTATACCGCACAAGCCTCACACGTCGGACAGATCTTCTTCGACCAGTCCCTCATTTCGGAAGTAGAGACCCAGTCACCGTATAACGACAACACGCAGACTCTGACAGAGAATGCCGATGATGACATCCTCCTCCAAGAAGCTGCCGACATTGACCCCTTTGTGCAATACGTTTATGTGAACGGTGCAGATGTGACTGATGGCATTTTTGCCTGGATTTCCCTTGCTATCGATTCTTCGGAAGATTCTTCCGTTACACCGGCTGGGTATTTGACTTCCTCGGGAGGTGTTACTAACCCCAACAGTGGTGCTGGAGGACCTGGAGGCCCGCAATAAGTGAGAAACAGAGCTGCTCCTTTTGACCCTGAGGTTCAAGCTGAGTGATTGAACGTTTGAAAGTCTAGACATGGAGTGGTAATCGAGTAATCAGCTTGGGTACCGCACTTGATTTGTCGCGTTCTATTCCATGCCTACTCTCTCTACATCATCAACCAGTCTGGAGCATGCGGACCTCTGTTGAGAAATGTTCAGTCGCTCCACCATGGATAGCAAGGTGCTTTTTGAGTGTATTTCATTTTCAGATTTACAATTCACGTCACCTGGATTTTTTAAGTTGGTCTATATCTATCTAGATTTAGCTATTAAAAATTTGAATGAGAATTATCTCTCATACGATATGATAGATTTCCCTTATACTTTCAATCCCGCTCATGGAAGTAGTCTATTTATGTCTGACTTTATCTCTATTCCATTTATCGATGTCGCCCAATAGAGCTAGCTATTAAAAGGGTCAATTTTCCAAATGATCAAGCAAGTGAATATCGGTTGAAGAAGTCAATGATGAGCTCATTCGCTTCGATCGGCTGAGGTCCCATTCCAGCAATTAACATGTTGATATTTCGCGATTTTGACGGCCAGTCATGTCCTGGATTCAATCAAGTTAACATCTGCTATTTTTGCTGCTATTTTGTGGAAGATGGTTAACCAACCATTTGCATCAACTTTCCAGTGCTGCAGTATTCCTCTCTGTCCACCACACGTCCATGATGTATGGTGGACATTCCCGTCAATACTATGAGCAGTAGAGTTACTTGTACACCTGTTTCGCTTTGCCCAATGATCCAACCTATACAAATTCATATGTTAGTTGAGTGATGTTGAAAAGGCAACTTCAATGATACGTGAAATAAAAGTGCATACCACACTGGGATTGGCGGCAAAGGCCCGCCGTATCCCATACCCCCAGCATAGTGAACTCCTTTATCAAGTCCACCATGTATCTCCAAAAATGGAAGAGGTGATCGCGCTGACAAACAGTCATAACCATTGGCACTTGTATAAAAGGAGCCAGCAACAGACGCAAATGCTGCAAACTGCGAACCAATTTCGCTACAGGCGATTGTGTCAACAAAACCGCCGCCATTCGACATCCCTGCGGCATATATACGGTTGCTATCAATACGGTATTTTAACTTCAAATCATCAATCATGTCGCTAACAAATCGTAGGTCCTCTTCCACAGACACTTCGGCGTAGGTCGGCCCTGCCCACACACCACCCACACCATTTGGATATATGAAGTATTTCTGGTTTCCATCCATTAGCTATGAAATTACCTGTTTGGTTTATTTCTGTAATACTAGTACTAACATCCATGGAGTAGACTGTCTGAACTAGAGGCAACGACATCCTCAAGTCCAGCTCCATAGCGAGTCCATCGGCATCAGAACCTATTCTACCTCCTCCGTGAAACATAACCACAGCAGGATATTTCTGTCCTTCCTTCAAGTTTTCTGGGGCATGAATCCAGTAGCTGCGAGTGCGATTGCTGCTTGACAGGTACTGCACATCTGCGATGGCTGGCGCTATGAGTAGAAATCCTGCAAGCATAAGCTCAAGGACCATGCGCAGTAGCCACCGTGGACTGACAGTATCTCCTGTAAGGAGTTGAACGACTGCAGAAAATGTTACACCTATAGCATCTCTGATACTGGTGATGAGGAGTTTGACTGTGTCCGTGGGAAGACTCGACATGATTGCGGCCTGTTGATTTTACATTGAAGATTTTCCATGCGCATGTAGGGACACCGATATGTTTTAAGAATTTCGTGTTTCTGGAAATGAAGCCAAATGATACAAAGACAAAAGGCAAAGGGTACAAAATGTAGAGATGAAAAGAGAAGAGGTCATTCCGAAAGCTGGAATGTTGATCTTATTATACGCTATTCCTCTTTTAAACTAGCCTTGGGATTAGGGTTGATGTGTGTCCTCCTCATTACTGCCTCAGGCTCCAACATTGTGTGGTAATATATGTTAGACGGGACAAATGATCTCAAGTTTGACAGGATTTGCATCTACGAGATCCAATGACAGTTTTCAAGCTTATGAGATCTCCAGATATCTTGTGTTTCTGGTGTTACATGTAAACTAATCCTTCCTATTCAAATGAATGAGTACTGGAGCGAGTCTCTATCAAACTAGTTCCAAGGTTGTCTTTCGCTTCGAACAATAGAAAAAAGTGATCAAAGTAATTAATTATCATCCATGTAGCCATGGGGTTCTATATGTTTTTAAGTCTAACCAGGATATCAAATATTGAAAAAAAGAAAGTCATCGGAACCTTTAACGAAATTTCCGTTCAATCAATGAAACACCGATACACCATATCCAATAACGAAAAGCCCATCATAGTTCAAGTCCAGGTGCCATGAGAAGTCATAACTATCGTGAACAATCGAATCTCTTAAAGTCTAGGCTACGTGCTCTAGAATCTCAGCTCGGGAGGTTTCTGAAGAGCCCTTCATTGATGCAGAATGGTCGTTTTTTAGGAAGAATACTGCAAAGATGAGTCCAATGCCGGCGATAGTTGAGGTACACCAGAGACCAGTTGTGTACTGCTGAGCAACATCATGGCCTTTGTTGATGTCAATTCCTTGCACAGCGGCAGAGCATATAGCCAGGGAAAATCCACCACCGATCTGGTACGCGGTATTGATCTACAATTCACAGTTAGCTTCACAGAGTATATATTTGTCAATTATCGTATCAACAGACCATGCCTCCGCATAAACTCTTTACATTCATGGGAGCATTGACCAGCATGAGGGTACTGCATGTGATATAGGCAATCGAAATTCCGGTGATACTCAAAAACGAGGTCGGCATGACATTGACCCAGCTAGATTAGGATGTTAAAAAAGTCTTGAACAGCGGCTGATGTGACTTGTTTAAGTTAATCAACAAGAAAGAGATGTCGGAAGGACTCACAAATTGGAGCTCGACAATAAGCAGCTTGGCAGCGGTGCCAGGACTTCGAACAACAAGCCCGTAATCAATATGTACTTTCCATCAAAAGATTCAATAGCTCTTGTAGTGGCAAGCGTTACCACAAAACCGAGCACTCCGGAAGGTATGAAGCGAATTGCGGTTTCGAGTGGGGAAAGCTTATCGACTTGTTGAGATATGAGTACTGTATAATATAAGACTGTTGTATAACTGCCATTCACAGCTACAAACACGAAAAAACGTTAGCGAAGAAGTTTCCCTATAGCGGATTCGATAAGGGAGAAGACATACCGAATCCGCATACCCACAAGCTTGCAAAATTGCGGATCTTCCACAATGATAGTGGCATGATCGGATTACTAATCTTGTTCTCGTAGACGACAAATGTAACAAGAAGAGTAACGGACAATATGAGGAGGACAACGATAAATGCCTTCCCCCAGCCATAGATACCACCACCAGATAACACAAACGCTAGAAGGATAAGTCCAGCAGTTGAAAGAAAAGCGCCCAGAAGATCCATTCTGGACTTGGAATTTCTTTTGATTGGGGTGGAAGGAAGTGCTATGAAACCAAGTATAGCTAACAGGGCACTGACAATAACTGACAATCGGAATATGTATCGCCAGCCAAGTGAGGAAGAGAGAAGTCCGCCCAACACAAGACCGGCTGTGAAACCGACCGCACCAGAAGCCGCATATAGACCCAGGGCGCGCGTTCTGTCTTGACCAGTAAAGTATGAGCTGATTATCCCCACGGCTGATGGGATCGTGAATGCGGCGCCCGTCCCTTGAAGGCCTCTGAAGACAGTCATTTGAATGAAAGAGGATGTAAAACCTATTGCGAGAGTCCATATTGAGAGCCAGATCAGACCGGTAATCAACATGAGCTTCCGGCCATATCTAAATGTAAATAATCAGCAGGTGTAGAAGATTACTTGTATTAAACTCGGCAAGAAATAAAAGTTCAACATACCTATCAGACAAGACACCAGATAGTAAAAGACATCCTCCGAAAGCGAGGGTATATGCTGAGATCATCCATTGTAACTCTGATGACTGGATGCTGAATTCCTCCTGCACATCGGACAGCGCGATGTTTGTACTGGTGATGAATACATTATCCATGAACATAGCTCCTGCGGTGACAAATAATATCAGTGCGCCTTTCCATGACGAGAGCTTTCCTATTTCCGGCTCAGTCGATTCTTTCTGTGCTTCTGGATTGTGTTCCTCGGCTGTTTCAGTGTATAGTATGGTATCTAAAGTACTCTTGACTATTTTTTCATCGAGCTCTTGAGCGACAAGAGTGCTTTCCGACCTTGTAAATCCCGGTCGAACAGTTGGGGTTGGCCTGAAAAGGACAGAGGTGTCATCAGGACGGTCCTGATGAACCTCCTCCACAGTGATGCTAGTTCCCATATTGTTCCTGTCTGGGGAGTATATGAAAATTGGGATGGATAAAAGGTGTGCAATTCTTTGAGACGTCCATCGTACACAACAGATAGGATAAATCTTTTTATACTACGCAGTTACTACGCAGTCGAAGTGGCGGGCCGAGTAATGCCCATTAACAGCACTCTAACTGTGCGCTATCTAGTCGAAGACGAAGTAGTGGGCCGATTTTCATGTAGTAGCTCCGTGGGACACTGCCCATAAGAGTCTGGACTGTAGGCTCGGGCATTAAAGTATTCAGAAACCTCTCAGCCATCCTTCACCGACGTGTCACAACATAATAGCACGATGGTGCATTGCTGCCCTACATCCCCATATATGCAACGCCTCTGTGAACGGCTCCATCTATTCAGCAGAATGTTGGAGGTCGGAGGAGCTTATCAATAGCAGGTCAGCCCGCATAGTGGATCCGGCATCTTTCTTTCATATGTGTAGTGGCCGACAAGGTAGATCGGACATTCCCCCGAGACGAACTGGGTCTCGCTAGAACCACAATACTATAAAGTCTGTGTCATAGAACGTTCTTTTTGGATAGGGCTTGCTCTGAGATTAGCGCAATTTGAGTGCCGTCTACGGAGCAAGCGAGCCGACAAAGGTGGATTTGATTGTATGAATGACAATAATTGGAACAAAGGACTTTTTCGACGCTTCCTTATACACCGACATGAATCAGATGCAAGGCAAAGGCAATACTCGCCATATTATTACTATGTACAACCATAGTGCGGCAACGTGGGTAGATTGACGGCATCGGTTCGGGAAACGGATTCCTTGAGCAGAGTTCCCAATCCAGCAGGTTAGTCGAGGTTCCACAGCTTCTTTTGTGCGTGGCTGTGGCTGAGAAAACATGTTGTGGGCAGCATTGTCAAGTCAACTGGATGTCAGGGTTCAAAATTCTCCGTTTTTCCGGCTCAATTGATGGGCTGATAATGCAGGTCTGGGTGCATTTGGTCCAAGTCGTGATCGTTTTTTTTTTTAAGACTTTTTCCCTCCTTCGCTCCACCGACCCACGCGAAAAAAGCCAGCTACTGCAAAGCTAGAGCCTACTGTTGATACTATCAGCGCCTCTTGAAAATTTTCTGTCACACGCTGGGTACGGTAGCGCTGTTCCAGCTGGCCAGTCCATGGAATTGACTGTATATAGGGGTCGATTAAGCACAAAGGTTGCGATAACCTCCTGGCCCACCTGCATCGGAAAGATTTGCGCGTTGGACCAATAGCCTACTCGACCGCTTAGCTTGTTCTACTGCATTGCGTCTTACATCTAGGCTTTGATTTATCTTCGGTCGGCATGACTCTTGCAGTCTTCTTCGGTCATAATGCCAACAAACGAACCCATGCCCTAATTCATCGTCCCATGTGATCAAAAGAGACGAGTCCAGAATATTGATGAATTTTAGGCTACAGAGTAGGATCAGAGTATACATCTGTGTTTCATGTTTCGATTTTGAAAATCAAGTGAGTCATTGGCTGTTTACCGAATGTGATCTATATCGACCAGCCTCTCGCCAATTCATATTTACACCGCGATGTTTCCATCTGCCGATGGCGTGTTATATGTCTGAGTCAAACAAGCTCGGCTACTTGAGTTTCCCTCCGAAAGTCGATCCTCAGAGCACTGCATTAATTACCCAGATACCAGTCTCTTTCCATCAGCATCCAGACTAACATTGCTGTCGGAATGAGAAAAGTGGGAATAGTTTCCCGCCTTCTAGCATTCCCCCAGATCAACCACTCTGTTCCATATAGAAACAACGGACCGATATATGTAATTAAAGCCAACGTATACAGTTCGCGATTATGGATATTGTGTGCCGTATATAATCGGATTAAGGCCGTGTAGACGTTCTTGACGCCGTATACGTGTGCTGTGAGCGCGTTCGGTGCCGGTGCCGAAGGACCGGAGAATCCTTTCATAGACGACAGCGGTCGGGTGTACGTGGCGACCGTATGGATTAAAGCCATGGTACTTGTCTGTGACAGGAGTAAACCCAGTTAGAACTTGGCTCTCTTAAAAAGGAAAAAAAAAACATTCCTTGAAAGTATGGGATGGGGATCATTGGCGTACCATGACCAAACCAAATGGCAAATAGCCATGGTCGGCGGACGGTAAGAACTCCATGTTCAGTGTAAGCTGGGGTATCTAGAACTCTCTTTCTTGGCTTCTAAATCATTCATAATATGAACCCAAGTCCAAGCTTCTCCAGCAGACTGATCCTGTACAGCTATTTATCGCTGTCTACCCGTGACCGGATCGCGTTCAGCCGCACCAGTTAACGCGTTCAGTCCTTGGATTGCTACATCTGACTCTGACCAATGATGGCGAGACAAATTTATGTACATACATGTGCAAGTAGTGTACTCTAGATTAAAAGTCGGGATTTGAAAAGCTATCTTTAAAAAAGAACAGAGCCAAAAAGAAAACCAAGACAAGGTATTCCTTCAACCCGGTCGCATCTGGTTACAGATATATCGGCGTGTACCAGTTGTTCGCCTATTTACACATCCGCTAGCTACACACCTAAATATGCATATATTTATGTGGCATCCGTCAGACATATTGGAGAGTACAATATGTACGTCAATGTCGTGGAAAGATAAATGAACATGCTTGGTGATGTTCAAATTTTGAGTACAATTTTATTCTAGAAGCCGACATCGAGAAAATGTACAAATTGGTACAAGTATGGATTATTAAAATTCTTCACTGACTATATACAGCCTGCAACATAGAAAATTACACAACAGAGAAGGAAAACTATCTAATCGAGAAAGGAAGAAACAAAATAGACAGAAAAAAAGGAAAGAAATGCATCATTTAGGTACAGGAAGCTTGGATTTCGCCAATATCAATTCAGCAAGCTTGAACAATGATTCGCTGGACAATAGTTCGAGCACCTGCACATTCGCGTCTGCTTCTCGGGCAATCCAGTTTCGAATCTCGATCGCAACCAAAGAGTCCAGGCCCAACGAGGAGACTCGAGTCGAAACGTCCATATCTTCTGGCCTCATGCCCAGGACCGCTGCCAATTTGGCCGCTAGAGCTTCGTAACAAACATGGATAGCGTCGGCTCTGGTAGAAGCAGACTGAACTGCTATGCGCAGTGGAAGCTCTTTGCCATCTTTTTGTGATTCGTTCATGGCTGACTCGACAGCCTCGCGGATGGATGAGAATTTGGGATCGTGAAGCCAGAAACTATCTAGTGAATCTGTTGCTTCTAAGCCCGTGACGAACTGACTTTGACCAGATTTATTCAAGTCACTGGTAATAGCCAAGGCGAGGAGTGCCAGAACTTCGGATTCGTTGACTGTAGCGCTTCCAATATTCTTCGCCACCTCTTGTTGCCTTGAAGGATCGCTATCGGCTAGGTAACCAACTTCTGTAACCGCGGCAAGATCGATCGACTTTCCAGGAAGACCTTGAGATCGCCGGTACTCCATGAACCCGTCGAGGAAAACGTTAGCTGCCGAGTAGGCCGCTTGACCTCGATTACCGACCACCCCAGCGACAGATGATAAGGCGACAAAAAAGTCCAGCGACGATTGCGCTAGGCAGTGGTGCAGATTCCAAGCACCGTCGACTTTGCAAGCAGACACCGATTTAAAATCGTCAAGAGTCATGTTCTCAAACAACATATCCTATAGATGTTCAATTAGTTACCTGCAATTTGGGACAGAGATGACATCAATCGATGCACTCACTCGAAGAATCATGGCTCCATGTACAAGGCCACGCACAGGAGGAAGATGGACAAGCTCCGCGCCCACGAGTCTTTCGACATCAGCTCTGGAGCTAACGTCACAAGCTTTGACGAAGATCTGCGTTCCCTGAGAAGCCAGCTCGTGGATTAGGGATTCTAACTTGTCGTTCACAGAGCCCGATCGTGAGACAAGTACGATGTTTCGAGCTCCTTTGGTGGACATCCATTTGGCCATACTCCTACCCAGACCGCCCGTTCCGCCGATAATGAGATATGTTGCATCATGCCGCAATAGGTTACTAGACGTCTTGAGAGATACCGCCTTTAACAAGGGATTAGCTGTTTCTGGGCTAATAAAACAAAATAATTGGTACGAAGACTGAACATACCTTGACCTGATCGTCAGCAGTAGGAACAACAACAGATTTTCCCATGTTCTTTCCAGTCTGCAAAGCTCTAAATCCTGCCTCAACCTCCGAAATAGAGTACTTCGTAATAGGGTAAACTGGCTTAATGCTACCTTCGCCCAGAAGCCGGCAAACGTCATTCAGCAATCGCTTCATTAACCTAGGCCGAAACTTGGCAACTTTGGTCAGATCAACAGAAGCAAATGTGACGTTATACTCAAATTTAAGCATCTCCAATCGACTATTCTTGGTTATGTCGGCCTTTCCAATTTCGATAAACCTCCCAAAGGGCGCCAGGCAGTCCCAACTCTCTCGCAAAAGGTCGCCAGCAAGAGAGTTCAGGACAACGTCGACACCCTCGCCACTAGTTGCTCTTCGGATCGCTGGACCAAAGGAGGTATCGCGACTGTATAGAATGTGGTCTTGAGGGATGTTGTAGCGGTCCATGAGAAACATCTTTTTTTCTTGACTGCCCACTGTCACGAAGATATCAGCACCCACCATTTGAGCCAGCTGAATGGCCGCTTGTCCAACACCACCAGCACCGGCATGTATCAAGACATGCTCGCCAGCGGAAAGACGGCCTAAGTCGAATAGTCCATAATAAGCCGTGCAAAATATGATGGGAATGGTAGCAGCTTCTTCCATGGACATGGAGTCCGGTATTATAGCGATGCTAGTACTGGGGCATCGTGCGTAAGTTGAGTATGCTCCTTCTGGCATGGCCATAACCCGCTGCCCAGGAAAGACACCTGTGACATTCTTGCCAACCGATGTGACAGTTCCACTGCACTCAACACCGATGTATGGCTGGATGAGCTGGCCCATGGAAACCACAACATCTTTGAAATTGATACCCGTGGCCTGGACCTCGATCTCTACAGACTCATCTCCCAACTCAGCGACATGGTCATCGGTGAAGAAGATTGTGTCAAGCGATCCAGGCTGAGCAATCTTCAATTTAAATCGTCTGCCCGACTGATGGAAAGGCTGTGCGGATAAGCCCATTTCGCTGTTCTCGTTATGAATGAACGCATTTGAGTATGTATCCTCCACAGTTCGCAGTACGAGAAGCTGAGAATCAGTTGACTTGAATTCGGACTCTTTGCAAGGCTCGGCACCGTCTGTAGGCCATATCGCATCCATAACCTTGGAGACAGTGCTAGCGGCAATGGTGGGATCTTCGCTATGAAGACCTAGAGTTACTATTTTAGCCATGGTCTCGGATCGGACGCTTCGTGTCATTCCAACAGTCATCTGGGCATCTGGTGAGCTATTCGGATAGACCCAGAGAATGTTTGCTGCAGTGAGAAGGATCTTGCGAATAATCTCAAAATCCTCAGCAGTGGCATCTCTTAGGGAAGCACCAGGCGATTGAAGAATGATAACGTAGGTGTCGGTATATTGGGTTGTTAATTCCGCTGCAGATAGATTTTTGTAAGATGTTTGCCCTAAATCCTTTGCAATTTCTGTGGCGATTGAATCAGTATCGCGTTGTCGTGAAAATCGTATGACAACGCGGTCATCTCGGATCGTCCGTTCGTTAGATGCATCTCTCCTATCGTCATGCGTAATTGAGGTCCCATTGGTCTGGTGATGGCAATCCAAACCGTTGGCCAAACTATGATTTGTTCCGTTAACACCATTCTGGCCATTTTGAACGTCGATGTGAGAGTGTCCATTTGTAAGTTCATGTAATTTACCCATGGACAGGTCAGCATGCTGCGCATGTCCATTGGACGCATGACCATTTTTTTCCCACTCCTGCCATTCGAGCTTGTAACATAGTTTGCGAATTCCACTGCCAGCTCCTACTCCCGCATCACGAATGGGAGTCATGACAAGGCCATCCAATATAATCAAAGGATCTGCAGTATTGTCCTCGCCGACAGCAAAGAGGTCAAAGTGAGTAGGTTCAGGGGAAGGTAGATCCGGGTTTCCGGTTCCAAAAGCTCTCACATGCTGGCCAGCAGCAAATGGAATCTCAGAACTGATCATTGCGTGCTTAATCAAGGTGGGCATATAGAGTGTCTCCAGTGTCATGCGACCGTGGCCGAGAATAGGCCAGACGAGATGGAGCAAGCCGTCTAGAAAAGCCGGGTGAGCGAATAGAGGCGACTGATAGTTCTTAGGCATCAAAGCGGTCGTATCTCGAATAAAAAGATCGGCATGGCTGTGATGTGAGTCAGCGTAGCAATTCTCAAGGCCCTTGAATGTTGGCCCATAGTCCGCTCCAAGGTCGGTAAGAACCTGATAAAGGCGGTCTTCGGGAATGTGGTTGGTTGAAGATGAGATAATTTTCGACTTCCTGTTCTGTATATGGCTTTTGTTTTTCAAACTGGATCCGAAAATATTAGAAGCATCACCATGAAAGGAGTTCCGAACTCCAACAAGACCATGGCAGTGCTTAGTCCAGCCCCTTTGAGAGCTCCATGAATGAATCTTGAATTCATCCCAAACATCAGAAGCACTACGGGTGCCTTCATCGTAAGGTCGCAATGAGATGGTCGTTTCTACATCAGCATCGTCACTGAGCACTAATGCAGACTCAACGACAACTTCTCGAAACTCGAAGGTGTTAAATGTGATATTACGGTGGTGAGCGCGTCGAGCGGCTGCCTCTATAGCCATGGCGAGCTGTTAATCATTAGTCTCCTAGATAACAATCTGAATTCAACTACATGAGAACTGATATCAAAACTTACATATCCAGCAAGCGGATAGACAACCATGCCCTGCATTTTATGGTCTCTCAGCCAAGGGATATCATCCAACCGCACAATGTTTCTCCACGTAGGCTCCATATCGTTCGAATAGTTCGCCATAACACCCAGTACGTCGTTTCTCGCACCGTCCCGAATTTGATGTTTCTTTGCAATTCGAGGTTCATGCCAGTAACGTGTGTGGTGCTGCCAAGGATAACGAGGCAAATCCGTCAGAAAACTATGATTCTGAGCTCCAGTGCATGGAAAGTTGATCGCGTATGGATCTAGGTTTGCACCTCGAACGTAGGCAGCCGCAGCAGTATTCATGAGCATTTCCACCTCGTTTTCTTTGCGAACGATTGTAGGCGCGTACGCAATCTTCGTGGAAGTAATTCCCAAATGTTTCAGTGTGTCGCCAATCGGGCCTTTCAAGGCTGCGTGAGGTCCAATTTCTATTAATAGGTTAGGAGTCCCGCCGTCTTGCTTACACATGTTTTCCAACGCGTCGGGGAATAAAACAGGAGAAGTAAGATTTTGAACCCAATATGAGGCATTGAAGGTTGATGAATCTGCGACGCGGCCCAGAACTGAAGAGATAAAAATTACGTCGCTCTGCAATGTAGACTTCCGTTTTATATGTGCAATAGAATCAAAATAAGCGTCGGATATCCTTTTCATATGGTCTGAATGGTAGGCGACATCTATCTTCAGACGTCTGTTGAAGATTTGTTCTGTCTGCAGTATGCTTTCGAGCTCATCGATTGCAGAAAGATCACCCGACACAGTAACACTTGTCGGACTGTTGATGCAAGCTACTGTCGCGTAACCTTTTCGGAGCATTTTGAGCATTGGGCGAATGGTACCGGCCCCAGTACCAACTGCTATCATGGCACCTCGGAGGGAAGGGTAAGTTCCTTTCAGCAGTCTGGTCATCTGTCCTCTATAGTAAGATAGAGCCATCGCTGAGTGCAAGTCATATACGCCCGCAGCAAACGATGCAGCAATCTCACCGGAGCTGTGGCCGACCACATAGTTTGGACGTATGCACCAGGATTCTAACAGTGTCACCAGAGCAATTTGGATGGCTGTACAGGCCGGCTGGCTTAATTCAGGAGAATCGATCTGAGAATCAGCGGGATGCTTCTTGATTTCTGCTTCCAAAGACCATTCAGCATGCAGTTGGCGTAGATAGTCGTCTGCCTGCTGAATCACTGCCCTAAAGATTGGATATTCGTCTATAAGAGCACATCCCATCTGAGCCCATTGCGCCCCTTGTCCCGTAAAGACATAACCTATCTTGGGGTCACCTAAAACCTTGGAGGCATTGACTTTCAATTGAGCCAAGCGAATGCCCAAGTCATCTAATGAGCATGCTGGGAGAGCGATTCGATACGACAGGTGGGACAGTTTGCTCCCCACGGTAAAAGCAAAATTTCCGAATAACAATTTTTCGAATACTTCAGGCCTCTGCTCGAAGTATATGCCGAAATCATTAATTCTTTGCTGCAAGGAATCTTTATCATTCGCCGATATGAATATTAGCTTGTGCTTCGGGTCATTATACATGTGCTTGTCGTCGATATCGCTGGAATGTGTATCTGGTGTATTTGAATTCAATGGTGCTTTCTCCAGTACGACATGTGCATTTGTGCCTCCGAAGCCGTAGTTTGAGACACTGATAAATCTCTTGCCTCGTTGCCATGGTCTGGTCGATGTCACAACCTGCATCCAATTGTTTAGTATCTCTAGTTAATTTCGACCGCCATGAGAAACCGACCTTCATGTTCCACTCATTCAGTGGTATATTATCGTTTGCCTTTTTAAAATCGGCGTTGGGCAACAAAAGATCATGATCTAGCATCATGGCTGCTTTGATCAAGGAAATCACTCCACTGGCCCCTTCAAGATGGCCAACGTTCGACTTCACCGAGCCAATGTACAGGGGATTCTTTGGAGACCTTCCATCTCCAAGAGCCGCATGTACAGCTGCCGCTTCAATTGGATCCCCGACTTTAGTGCCCGTTCCATGCATTTCCACGAATCCACATTCTTCAGGGTTAATATGAGCCTCGTTATAGACACGCCGAATTAGCTCCTCTTGGGCATGCCCATTCGGCATTGTAATTCCCTGGGTTCGTCCGTCCTGACTTACTCCCGAATTCACAATGACGGCGCGAATTGGGTCCTTGTCTCTGATAGCGTCTTCGAGAGGCTTCAAGAGCACTACACCGGCGCCCTCTCCTCTGGCGAATCCGGATGTGGCCCGATTGTCAAAAGCGTACGTTTTCCCTTCATTGTTGAACAACCTACGATTTTAAGTTAGCGCAATATTGGCAATGGATCGGTGTAAACATACTGGGACATTGACATGGAGATAAACAAGTCCGGTACGATATTCAATCTGCATCCGGCAACCAGCGCCTCTGTGGACTCACCACTTCGTAAGCTCTGGACGGCAGCATTCAGTGCGACCAATGAGGAGGAACATGCCGTATCGACGGTGAAACTAGGGCCGCGAAAATCGAAGTAGTAGGATATTCGATTTGACTGCAGAGAGGGCGCACACCCCGTAGCCTGGTACATAGGAATCGTCTCAACATCGCGCACGTTGTGAAGTTCATAATCCGCAAAATTGCCGCCGACAAAAACGCCAACATTTCTCCCAGCTAATGACTCTTTTGGTATTCCTGCACTTTCGACGGCTTCATATGAACACTCGAGTAGCAATCGTTGTTGGGGGTCCATAGAGATCGCCTCCTGGGCGGTTATATTGAAGAACGGCGCATCGAAGCGAGAGATGTCATCTTGCAGAAAGTAACCACCCGAGGGATTGAACGCTCCCACTTTCGAAGGATTGGGGTGGTGGAATGCCTCAGACGCGAAGCGATCGTTAGGAATGGGTGACCATCCGCTGCGTTTCCGGGTACAAAGCTCCCACAGGTCGGCAGGAGACGATACATCGCCTGGTAGACGACAAGCATAACCAATTATGGCAATGCGCTGCCTGTTGTTTTCGTGGCAGCAGCTGACATCGTGACTCAGTGCTGCAGACGCTGGATGTGTATCTGGAATGCCCGAAAACCCGTTCATGGCTCAGAGACTCCAGGGAGTTATTGTTGTAAGCGATGGAAGACCATAAGACAAGAACGCAATGGGAAGAAAGAGCTGCCAGCAATATCAGTACGCGCTCTTTCTGTCTTCTTTTAGTCTTGGCTTTCCGTTCAGTGGTGACGGCGCATGCTCACCATGGTTTATAACGCTCCCTGTAGTCTGCCGATCTTTCGCGTCATCAAGTGCTAGTAGACTAGCGTTATCATCTTATGGAGTGAAAGGTTTTGTAGTCCCTGAGAGGACGCAAGGGGCTGGTTCCGAGGTCATGCTGATTCGGCAAGAGCATGATTGCGGAGCGGAATCGATCATCTTCAGCGTTTGCCTCAGTCGAAGGAGTGCGTTGAATGACCGTGGGACTGGAGACCGCGACACAATCAGGCATGTCAAACGACCAGCATTCGCCATTGCAGTTAGGATCATGTCGTGAGGCATTTGCCTCGGCGGTGGACTCGAAGGTGTATTCCTCGTGCAAGCCAAGCGGACTGACTTGACACTTGCCCACTTGAATTCTCAAGTCGGGGATAAGCCAGAGTAGTGCGTGGTCACGGATCTGCTGGGATGGTTGGAAATGAGGTCTTTCCACGGTGGTCCTTGCCCTGGCAGGGATTCAAGCTCGTTTCGAATGTTTGTATGTCCCTTCGCGCTTTCCTTCTGTCCCGCAAGTCCCGCACCCCCACCACTACCCACCTTCCCTACCGCACCCACCGGGCCCGCGCCTTCCCTGGGCCCAGTGCAGTGGGTACGTACCTTCCTTTTGGTGCCTGGATAAGTTATCCCTACGCCAGGCACGTCCATCCTGGAGTCGTCCCTGAGTTTCAATTTCGATTCACGCAATGCGCACTAATAAAGGCCATGCCGCATCGTCATGTGCTATTGCATGCCGTCTAGGTTTCACCTACTCGACGTACGCCTACTGACCAGAAAGCCGACGGACGACCAGAACTACGTTGATTATAGCTACATTTGAATCACTGGGGTACATAGACAATCGCCAACATGCAGTTTTTGTGCCTACATGGCGCTATCGGTAACATCGATGTGAGTGCAACAGGCTTCGAAATTGTCACAATACCAGAGCTAATGTCTACAGAATATCAGTATTCAGTTAGGTGAGTTGCCACATGACGTGGCTATCGAATGTACATCAAGACTGACTGATAGCCCGGAGACCCTCTGCGGAAGGAACTGGAAAGTGACCAAGCTGCTACTTTCCATTTCATCAATGCCCCGGTGTCCGTGGAACCCCCTGAAGGTAAGAGGGTATACCAATACATGTTTTGGAAACACCAGTGATTACATGTGATGGCGTCCAAACACTAACTACATTCGACCGCAGGCTTCAGCGAATATTTTGGCCCTGGGCCGCATTATCGATGGATGGACGACGAAGGTGCCGGAGAAGAGTCCATGATCAATCGAATACGGCAGTTACCGACTGGTCGAAATCCCGAAGATGTTATGCGAAGCCTGGCCACTTCCGAGAAGGCTTGGAAAAATCGGGAGACTGTCATGCAGTATCTTTATGATACGCTAGAGGCGCATCCTGAGGTCGAGGGTATAGTCGGGTACAGCGAGGGATCTGCGATGGCGGCTACACTGATTCTGGATGAAGTGCATAGATTGGAAAAGGAGGGACGGCCCAGGAGGATTAAGTGTGCAGTTTTCTTCACGGGTTGGCCCCCGGTCTCGCCAGACAACGAACTAGTTCTTTCAGACGAGAGTGAAATCGTGCTTGATGTCCCCACTTTGCACATCGTTGGGGCTAATGGTGAGTGTGTCTTTTGGTCTTGATGAGACTGGATGATTTTCCTAAATTTGAGATCCTTGTACTTACTTTTCAATGCAGATCCTTATCGTTATGGAGCCCTCGCCCTATACAATGTTTGTGACGCGGATACCGCCAATATGTTTGATACGGGAAAGGGCCACACAATCCCTCGTACAGGGAAAGTGATATCCGAGCTGGGTGACGCCGTTAGGGAGCTTATCTCTTGCACCGAAGAATAATTTGAATCGGGCCTGAGGGTCCAGGCTTGTAAAATAGAATAAACAATGGCCTAGAAGTCTTGATCATCGCCATCGAGATCTGTCTTAGTGTTTGCGGAAATTTTTATAGCTCCCTGGAGAAGCAATCAGTGGGACTTTTACCCTTGAAATTTCTTTGAGTGCAAATTGCTCCAACGTTTCTGCTTCCTAGTAGATGCCAAGTTTTCTGCTGCGTCGAGCCTGTGGCTAGCTGATGAGCATGATAATTTCCATTGTGCGCCGATCCAGCGCCACATGTCGAATTGACTTTCACGATATCTTAAGGTATACCTCGGTGTCAAAAGCTCCGCAAGCCTCGATCTCACCGAAAGGCCAAACCTAGGCAGTCTTTGGAGGCTCTCCTCAAATAAGCAACATACGCAGCACCAATACCGGGAGGTGATTCGAGTAAAAAAAAAAAAAAACGATATATACAAGTGGCCCATGTGATCGGGCGGAGGCGTTCCAGGCCGACATGGCTCTCATGTGAAATGATGCAATGGCGTTATAAATGGGACTGATGGTGTGTACGTTCATTATCACAACTTCCGAATACGAGTTGCAGCACGAAGCTGAAGCGCACACCACCTCAATGTACCATGACTCGCATGTGGAGCTGTCTAGCAAACGGAAGTTTGTCCATAGCATTGCGATCGACACGAGCTCTGTTCTGCAAGTAGGTAATTTGGCACCAAGTACGGAGTAGTGCTCTAGACTGAGAACTCGGGAGTTTGTACCTGCACATACCTACAGCTACCGGTACTTGCTCCTGTTAGTCAATCCATGGTTCAATGAGACCGCCGGCCCCACCTGCTCGATCCGCCCACAAGTGGCCAATAGCGAGAGCAATCTTGATGAGATTTGGTCTAGTCGATTGGCGCTAAGCCAGAAACAATACTGATCTGCCCCATCCGCTGCATGTCCATGTATGAGTGGAGGATCGTTCCAGATAATAGAAGGTATCGGAATCAATGGTACTTGTAGGTACAACATACGAAACTTATGAGAAATATCACAATTAGTCACAGCATCCATGCTGCCCTGCAGTGCTCCTCGGCTTCATAAACACTCAGTCAAGTATCTTGCGTGGCGTTGATAATCTGGCTGTAGCTCTCAGATCTAACAATTAGCCATGCTGGCGAGGCATGTGCAATGAACACTTTGTTCCGAGCTAATCACCAAAATTTAGGATCTTCTAGCGCCGTCACAATTTAGTAAAACTTAATACTGCTCGTGCCTTGGAATAGCTAGGGATTTTCATTGTTGCCGCAACTGTAAACCGTCGACAATTTGTGTTGATCGAATGATAATGTGTTCTCTTTTCCGTGATAAGTTCCAGCTGGCTAGCCCCTGAGTACTTCGACTAGACCTAGTGAAGGTTGTCCCGATATGAGCCATCACCTCTCGACGAAGTAGGCTAAGAGTTAAATATGAAAAATAAAACTAGTCTGCGATTTGTATACTACAATCATTGGAAAGAATATCTTGGCTCAACCCCTTTCTTTCCACTGTTCTATTGCCGTCTGCTCCTGATCAGTCTTTTTGTCTTTTTGGGAATCACCGAATCTGCCCGGGTAGTTGCGTTTCATCCAGCAGTTCGCAATATGACGATCACATGTTTTACTCTTTGGCTACTGGCCTTGCCGACTTTCGTTATCCCAAGCATAGCTCAAACAGTAGACCCAACCAGCTGTGCTGCTGGCATCCACCTGCTTCTCCTCCGTGGTGAAGGTACCGGCGATGATCTCAACGTTCTTGATAGCATACAGAGTGTAGTTCTCGAACAGATCCCTGGCTCGACGTCGCTCGGTTTACCATATCAGCATGGCGATTCCGACAAGCAGTTCGCAGCGTATAATGGTAGTATGCTCTTGCAGCAATACATTACCGAGTATGCATCCAGTTGTCCGAGTAGCAAGATAGCTATACTGGGATATTCGTTGGTATGGCTTATTCTTTCACGTATAACATCATATTTTATTAATCCTTATAATTGAACGATACAGGGAGCTGTTGCAACAATGGATGCAATTTGTGGCGTGAGCTCTCTTCTCGTCACCTATAACGTCAACGCTCTCGATCCACAATATGCACAAAATGGTATGTTTCATGATCACTGTAGATAGGCCCGATCAACTATGTTAACCAGGAGTTCAGTAATTGCGGTAGTGGCCTATGGCGATGAAACATACGTTCCTTTTCAGGCTTGGAATGTAGGAAATTGTACCATTGGTGCTGGTGTAAGTTGTTCTATGTCATATTGATCACTTTCCAGTACCATTATCCTGACTCCGTCGTCAATAGATATACCCACGTCTGAATCCAGCTGCGTGCGAGCCTTTTGCAAGCTCTTTGCAGAGCTACTGTGACTATGGCGATGAGCAGTGTTGTTCTGTCTTCCCATTAGACGACAATGCCGCGCATCATACATATTTCACCAAGTATAACCAAGATGTGGTTACTTTCATCCAGAGTCGGCTCTGATAGATTTAGTTTGATGTATCCGCATACTTATATGGTCTATGTATTAAATGAAAAGAATGCCATTGCTTTGCCAATAAACCCCAGGACATCTGAACATTGAATTTTTGTTAGCAGGGACAGCTATTTGCGTGCTTAGATATGATTTATTATAAAAAAAAAAAAAAGAAAGAAAAAAGCTATCCCAGGCTTGGTAACAGCCAACACGGACATAAGATTTGGCAGACCATGGACTCGGTCAAATATCTGCTGTAAAAGAGTCCAGCCATCTGGAAATCTGTCTGGCTCTCACCGCTGCATCTTCCAAATCCACATATCCTTTCTGGTTTTTCTCGGCAACGCTGACCAGACATGTCTGCACTGATCTAGACAGAATAGGAACATCTAGCTGAGCCTCCGACCACGACCATTCAATCTGCTCTACCTTGTCCGTCTGATATTGATGTACTGAAATAGTGACCGGCGATTCATACGCATTGGCATGCAAAGCAATTCCCGATGGAGAAACCAGTCTAATAGTTCCTTTCTCGCAATTCAATGTCCAAGTGAGTGAGGGGTCACCGGGGTAAGGCTGACCCCTTGCGAAATATGCTACAAGGCTGGCTTTTCGGGAGGTAAAATCGGACTCTGGGAGCGTGCCTATAATATGGTCAGAGATTTGAACGGCTCATAGTAAGTATATTTTCCTCAACTTTAAAAGGCACGTACCATGTAGACTTAACAAGTCCGGAACATCTGATCGAACAGTGTCTATGATATTTCCACTCTCCGGGTCTCTGAGACCAACCTCCGGATGCTGGAGCCCCAAATGCACATGGTCCGTCCCATGGACGACATCACCCACAACGGATTGAACATAATCGATGACTGGCATTATATTCATCAGCTAAGACCGCCACCTGGCGTTTTGATCCATATAGACATGTGGTGAAAGAAGGGGATGAAGACCTACCATGACCGAATCCTATAGTAATAGCATTACCTCCGATTTCCCTTTGGGTAAAATATTTCAACCCACTGGTCAAATTCTGGCGGTCTTTTGTCCCTCCGAAAAACCTCACTTCGGTACTGACCAGCTTTCCAACCTTTCCAGATCGAAGGACTTCTTTGATTTTGACAACCGGAGGAGCGAATCGACCTTGGAGGCCAACGGCAGCCACTTGATCTATATTTGGACGAGCACGATAGGTTGCCACTAGTTCTTCAATATGTGCCAAGTTACTCGCGATTGGCCATTCTATATATACGGATTTCCCGGTTTGAATGCTTGGAAGAATAGTCTCGTAATGCTTATCGACCCGCGTGTTGCATAGAACAAGCTCAACATCAGGATCAGCAGCGAGATCTACTGGGCTGCCATAAGCTTTCACCGTTGAAGAATCGAGTTGGTATTGTGCAATCGCTGATTTTGCAGCGTCGACGCTGCTGTTGCAGAGAGCTGTGATTTGGAAAAGGTCCTGGTTGCGGGCAGCGACAAGGACTGGTAAATGTGCAGCCGCCGCCCATGAAGTGACAGCGGAGGACGACAGTCCTATTACTGCTGTGCGAACGGGACGTGAAGCCGGCATTCTTATCTTTTTGGTGACTCTGCTCCAAAGCGCTGCGCGTACACAAAGTTGTATTGGGAAATCGAAGCCTTGCTCTGGTGATTTCTGAATATCATGTAACTTTTCCTACATGAATTTTGCATCCTTCATGGTACATTTAGATATATGGCCGATATTAAGTAGACATTCACTGCTTGTACAAGTCACATAATCGTTGTCTTTGATGACGATGAGAATCAATTAGTAATGACGGCACAAAAAAGTGTCCGAGCACACCAACGATTCGACAACCATGATGACAAATGCTAAACAGCTTTATCTAATTAGCATACAGGTACTATGAGCCTTAAACGAATAAACAGTCGTACGTTTTAAAACTCCTTAGTAGAGCGCCTCTCAGCACAAGATAATATCATGTTTATTAGCCCATAACCTTAAGCAAATGTCGTACATAGACCCAAGCAATCGATGATCCCCCAGCCACCACTAGCCTCAGATTGGGACTTGGAATATACTTCGTTAAAAAATGTAGCATCGGATAGATATACGCAAGCATACGGGTACATACAATATACTTCTAGAAAGACTGCTTCAGCAAGACCAATGCCCCCCACGGTGTAAATAACAGCTAGACTAAATTAGGGTTAGTCGACGGCCGCGGAACGTAACAACATGTTGGAATCCCACTGAGCTAAAAAAGATGTACTATATTTTAACTCAGCAGAAATTCACTTAGATCCAATACATCCCCTCAGCTTAAGCCGAATATAAAAAGATGGACTATATTTTAACTCAGTGCAAAGTCACTTAGATCCAACACAATACAAACTGCCCGCACCAATAGGCACAGGTTTTATTATCGCCCGCCGGCCATGTCTTATCGGCAATCGGGCGACACGGGGACGGATGCCTTAGGGTCAAGATTAGTGCCTGAGGTTCACAACAGATAAGCGCTTAAACTTTTGCTCCTCCCTCTTAGCGTTTTACTTTCGTCTTCTCCTGCTGGAATTTCGTTGTTTTCACTTATCGTCCATAGACAAGCATCGCAATGTTCGACTCAGCGTTCGACTGTGTCGTTCTGGACGGCACGGTAGTCACCGCTGCCGATGTCGGCCGGTACGATATAGCTATCAAAGATGGGAAGATAGCTCTGCTTGCTCCCGCTAGGTCCTTGTCAAAGGTGAAGGCCACTCGGTTTATTGACGTCCAGGGCGCATACGTGATGGTACGGGATAGAATCTTAATAGGTATTTAAAAGAGAACAATTCACTAACACGTTGACTAGCCTGGGGGTGTAGATGCCCATGTTCATTTGTCAGAACCTCAACTTTTCGGCAAAGGCAGGCCCGCAGATGATTTTACTTCAGGTGACGACTGCCGGTCATGATCATGTACCACGATGGCCTTGATACTGAGTCTTTTTCGTAGGAAGTCGGTCTGCTATTGCCGGCGGAACGACTACTATAATCGCCTTCGCTCCTCAAGATAGGTCAGATCCATCAATTCTGAATGCATTGGACGAAGCTCAGCAAAAGGCACGAGATGCTGCGTATTGCGATTATTCTCTTCACCTCTTGATTTCTAACCCAACCGAGCAAGCTCTGGAGGAGTTTGCAGTCCTTCGTGAACGCGGCGTTTCTTCAATCAAGATCTATATGACGTACGAGGTACTTCAATTGCGTGACAATCAAATATTAGATGTCTTGCTACAAGCCCGCAAAGATTTGATCACCACAATGATTCATGCAGAAAATGGGGATATGCTCACGTGGATGACAGAACAGCTGGAGCGTCGACGATTGCTAGCTCCCAAATACCATGCAACTTCACGCCCACAGATACTAGAAAGTGAAGCCACCAACAGAGCCATTGCTTTAAGCCAATTAGTAGAAACACCCATCCTGATTGTGCACGTGTCTTCGCCACTGGCAGCGAACAATATACGGACTGCACAAACGAGCGGCCTTCCTGTCTTTGCGGAGACATGTCCGCAATACATGTTCTTGACACGCAAGGCTTTAGATCAGCCAGGATTTGAAGGGGCTAAATGTGTTTGCTCTCCCCCGCCCCGTGATGGCGAGGCAGATTTGGAGAGTATCTGGAGGGGTATTGAGAATGGAACATTCACCATTCTTTCTTCAGATCATTGTCCCTTTATATATGACGACAACGTCGATGGCAAGAAATCAGCAATTTCTGAAGACGCACCTCTAGGGCGATTCCGCTACATTCCAAACGGTTGCCCCGGCGTTGAAACACGTTTGGCCTTGGTCTTGAGTGCTGCCCGACTTTCACCTCAGAAGTTTGTCGAGGTGACAAGTACCAATCCCGCCAAATTATACGGTCTATATCCGCAGAAAGGGGCGCTGATCCCCGGACTTTCAGATGCCGATCTCACCATCTGGTATCCGCCATCTTCTATAGAGCCGTTTCCTGTCACAAATTCTGCCCTGCATCATAATGTAGATTATACACCGTACGAAGGACAAATTGTTTCAAACTGGCCTCGATATACGCTGGTTCGCGGGGAAGTTGTTTGGGATCGCGACAATGGGGGCGTCGTGGGTCGGAAAGGACATGGACAATTCGTGAAAAGGGGACCCAGCGCCTTTTGTCGCGAGCAGCCGGAGTGGGATGTCGAGAGATATTAGTGTCCATAGCTACTTTTTACTGGAGGAATACACTTATTGATGTATCTACGTACTTTTGACAAATATCTCATATCATGGAGAGATGCACTTTTTGTGAAAAGCGGAAAACTAAACAAATATCGACCTGAGGGTATAATACTGTGTCTTTTCGAACAGCAATACTTAAGGAGGGGAGATATTCATTGTTCTTTTTCAAAAAATGACGAAAGCACCTAACATCAACCTCGATGGTGGCTGACTTCATTGGTACACAACCCCTGTCGACTTTAGCCCCAAGAGCGTGGCTGTGTCGTTGGGCATGCAATACAACAGTTCCTTTGTTATAACAGATTAGCCTCATCCAGATTACAATTACTTAGTCCCACCATCTGCAAACCAACCTTACTAGACCTTATATGTGTTGGGAATCTCAGAAATGGCAACATCATTAACAAGAATTGGAAAGCTAACACCAGAGGTCCAACTCGCACAAGCAGTTTCGGAGTTTGAAGCGGTCTTGACCCTCGACGAAAAAAAAAGATTAAGAAAACTGAAAAGCACAAACCATCCAGACGCAATTGACATTGTCAGATTAACATCTGATATTGACCGATCATCCCAATTAACCAGAAAATGTGTCGGCACCCGCTTTGCCAATGTGCTTCGAGCGATCCAGACATTTACTTCTATCGGAGATATGGTGGTCGGAGGATCGCAAAATATGATGGCTAGTGGTTTATGGGCCTCAGTAAGATTTACTCTTCAGGTGGGTATCTACATCCATTCGGCGCATTTTGAGACACCAGATTCCTTGTATTGCTCGTTCTCTACTTCAGGAGCTTACGAATCAATTTACAGCTGGCAATAAACCATGCCTCGTTCCTGGAAAAACTATCGACCTTATTCATGGAAATTGGCCGCTCTGCACCACGCTATCAGGAGCTTGCTCTGGTATACCACCGATCTCCTGATCTGCAGAAACAGATTTGTGAATACTTTGTTACTCTTGTGCAACTATGCACCAAAGCCGTACAGTTCACTCGTCGCAACGGTCTGAACCGACTTTTATTTACCACACTGAGGTCATTTCAAGACGAGTTTGGAGACTACACGCAGAAGTTCGGGGCTCTTGGAAATTCAATCAAAGAAGAGGTCATGTTCCTTTCTGCTAAAACTCAGGAAGAAGAAGCCCGCGAAAACTCCACGTTTCGCTCGAAACTATTGGACAGATTCGATAAAAGCTATGAAACTAGACGCAAATTGTCATCCAAATTATCATTGTTAGATGCTTGCTCAGTGTATGACTATACATCGACGTGGCGTCAAGTCAGAAAGAAAGGAAATACCGCGTCGTTGTCCGGTTGCAACGAGTATATCACCTGGAGAGACAATCTGGGCGCCACAAACACATTGATTTGCTTCGGTAAATTAGGATCCGGAAAATCGGTTTTTGCAGCCAATCTGATCGAAGATTTGCTGTTGAGTGCGCCTAAAGGAACAACGGCCTACTTTATCTGTAGGCATGATGTGACAGAGTCATTGCAATCAAGGACGATTTTGGGGTCCCTCTTACGACAATGGTTAGAGTTTATGGATATGGAAAGTATCCTAGCTCAATCACTAGTACGCAAATTGGACCTTGACATGCTCGTTCCGGTGTATCGCGAATATCTTGCGCCAAAGCTGAAAGAAAAGCCCGTTTATGTGGTCATTGATGGTCTTGATGACTGCGTGGAACATGAAAAACAGACCGTGATAAAGTTCCTACGCGATATCGCCGAATATAGCACACTTAGATTATTTCTCACAACAAGATCGGAACTAGAGTTGACAACGTTACTGGTTGATAGGTATTTTCCGTGCCGTTCTGATTTGCAAATAACGATACAGGAGAATGATATCGCCGACTATGTGAATGACGAGCTTCAGCGACGTTTGGAGTCTGGGTTTCTCTCACTGAATGACCCTGAGACAATCGTTGAAATTCAACATACGTTGGTGGCGAATGCTCACGGAATGTAAGGATACGATTTGATCTATTAGCATGTCTTCTTATCTGACACGACCGATAGGTTCCTATGGGTGGTCCTGCAGATAGATAGCATATGCAGTGAGGAAACAGACAATGGTATCTTGATAGCATTGAGAAATTTACCTCGAGATCTGCCTGAAGTATACGACCGTATTTTGCAGAGAAATTCACGATCCACTTACACCAAAAAGTTATTGCAACTTGTTTCAGCGGCATATCGACCCTTGACACTATGGGAGCTTCGGGAGGCTTTGAGCATAACACCTGGTGATGATAGCATTGACACAAAAAGTTTCATCACCGACATACAAAAGACGATTTCGTCATGTGGTAGTCTTCTCGAGGTTGATGAAGAATCTCTAACGGTCCACTATATACATCCCTCAGCGAAACAACACCTTTCATATTCAGATAAAAACTCGTCTCCTGCTACGGGAACTGTCTCGGTTATTTCATTAAGGTTCAGCAACGTGGAAGCAAACTGTTTGATGGGAGGTATATGCCTTACATATCTGAACTGGAGCGTTTTTGAGACTCAACTTACGTCTCACCATACACCATGGCAAATAAGCGGATCCGATGCGGTGTCAGCTTCAGTCAAATCCCCTTTAAGATCTGCGAGTACCGCAGGGAAAGTTGCACAGATGTATCTGAAAAGAACAAGGCGAATATCTCCATCTACTAGCACCTCCTTCGACTTCAAAGGAGCACTCATGGAAGCCTACTCTGGTAAAGACAGGAAGCAGCCAGTGGGGGAATCCTTCTTCCTGTCCTATGCGATCAAGCATTGGATCGAGCACTGTCGTAATATGGATGATTCGATGGGTAAAACCTGGAATCTATGGCACAAGCTCATCAATAACCCTCCATCAATTATAACCAAGCTTCCCTGGGACATGTCGGATGATTATGTTTCTCTCGATACTCATACGCGGCGCGCACAGTGGGCATACGACAATTGTCACCAGGCTCTTGTTCTTTCCCTATTGAAACACGACAGAGAGCATTACTTAAGGTTAATCGAAAAAACCGAAGAAATCGCTTTGAAATATCAATTAAAGGGCGATTGGGGAGAAGCCGCAAATGTTCGCCACCATATCGTCAAATCTATATCATTGGCATTCGCGGCCGCCCCTTCAGACTTCCTGAGAGCATCATGGAATTTGGCTTTGTCTTTGCAAGCCTTGGAAGAAAAGGATGAAATGGTAGAATCATTACTAGCACACATCTTGCTCAGATTGAAAGAGGACAACAGTCCATTTATTGACAGCATATTGGATTCCTCAACTGCGTTTCAGAAGGCACGAAACAATATTCGTCAAAGGGAAATTGCAAAACAAATCCTGCATCTTGCATATTCAATGAGTTCAAGGATACTGGGGAAACGTGACGTGAACACATTACGCCTGCGGCATGATATTGAGCATTTTGAAGAGAAGCACGCCAAGAGTCTCGCATTGTAATGTCATTAATGCATCGTAAATGATCAATGAAATGAAACGAGTGGTCAAAATCATTGTTTTATATGGGTACCACTTCAATGATGTCAATTTTAGCGACCTCGACACGGACACGCAAGGCCTGGATTGATAGAGACTCTACCTAGAGTTGTCTATTCTGCAGATTTTATGCAGCCGCGAGCCTCTCCTCGTAAGCGATGCCGTATGCCAATGGTCCATCATCAATGATTGTCGATCGTCGCACGTCTCTAGCTGTCATGGTTTCTGTATATGGATTTGCGCGGTGCATCGATTGTCTAAACTCATTTAGATCCCAACGTCTTTCAAACCAATGAATCTCGGAGCAGAGGATACATCATACCTATTATCCCACCATACCATATCGCCCCCGGAGAGCCATTCCATGCTAAAAACATACTAGAGCACACATTTAAATTAGCTAAATACAGTTCTCATCCAAGCTGCGTTCGCTTTTATCGGGACCGAAATCACCGCTATTGCATCTGCTGAAACCGCTAACGTGAGTATTCTTCGCAATCAAAGCTACATTATCGACGATACTAAGGCGCTCATAGCCCCGAAAGAACGTGCCTCGTGCTATTAAGGGCGTCTGGATAAGACTTGTGCTGTGTAGGTTGGCCATCCAGTTACTATTACCACTAAATGCTAACCTCTTGTTTTCCTTAACAGTCTATGTTTGCAGCGCCTTCATGGTATGAAATACTCTTGTCATCTGAAATTTTCGTTGTTGCTGATGTCGCTACAGGTCGGCCTCTTGGTGTCCCCCTCAGATCCATCTCTTGATCTATCATCTACCGCAGCCAAGAGTCCATTTGTGATCGCTATCAAAGTAAGCAATCTTCCTTCATACCTCTCTGTAATTTCAATCCCGAAAGATGAGAGAAATTCGCAGAATGAAAAGTAATGGAAGCAGAATGCTGGAATTCCGGCTCTGCCATTAATAATCAACGCAGCACTTCTCACAAGTGCCTGGTCCTCCGGCTGCGCGGATCTTTTCGTCTCGTCTCGTACTCTTTACGGTCTCGCTGCCCGTGGCCATGCACCAAAGATCTTCCTAACGACCCGCAAAGACGGCCTTCCTTGGATTAGTGTCATCTTTTGTGGCGCCTTTTCCTTACTTTCCTTTATGGCAGCTTCTAAAGGTCAAGCTGGCACTGTTTTTGGATACTGTAAGATATTTCTCTAAGTACTAATTTTATGGGATATTGACATGAGTTAAAACAGTCTCGAATATGACTGCATTATGTGGCATGATATCCTGGATTTGCATCCTCTGGACTAGTTTACGGTGGCATGAAGGGCTTAAAGCCCATGCCATTGACCGGAAGACACTTGCATACACTGCGCCTTTGCAGCCATATCTCTCATACTGTACGCATTCTCACATTGATCGGCGAGCCATCAAGCTAACAAATAGATCAATATGGCATGTTTGTCTGTATTATGGTACTGATCTTCGGAGGTTTCGGATCTTTTATTAAGTTCTCATTTCGTCCTTCAATCCGAGAGAAAATTTATTAACCAACCCTACTTTTAGTCCACACATTTAACACCTCGTCGTTCATAACAACATGCTTCCCCATTTCTTTCTTTGCTGTGCTTTTTTTCGCATACAAATTTTGGAACAAGTCCAAAATGATCAGTTACGCGGATATGGACTTTACCATCAGCTCGTCCATGGACATTCCAGAAGAGGTATGATTGGACAGAGATTCAGATATCACTTGAAGGTTCTATTGTAAACTAACGAATTCATAGAGGGCTCCTCAAACACTCTGGAAAAAGATAGCAGAGAGAATCTGATTGGGTAGACCATAGAGATATTCAATTCAGGACGCCACTAAACTCTGGGAATAACGCGGGCTTTTTTTTTTCTTTTCTAATTATTAGATTGTAGAGTAATGAATGTTATATCTCCAGGTGTGACTCTTTAGAGCTACCTGGACTTTCTTCCATGAAGAAATAATGTCTAAATTTCAAAAGCTTTCTTTATTTAATACACATGATATATTCTTCATTATCACTACAGTTTTTAGGCATCGCTATTGAGAATATAACAATCTGTCTTAAGTAGTGAGTTTGGAGCCAGAAGGATGTTATTGTGACATTGTTCCTTTCTGTTCGCAACGGTTTTCGATCCTTGTCCATTGCCAAATATTACTCGTTTTCCTGAACGCCGATAACGGTCGACTTGAACTTCCGGGCGGAAACTTTGCGTTTGAACAAGATATCGCTCTCACGGTAAGAACGGTGCTTTAGCTCTGGAAGGAAGAAGTAGGCCATCACCCAACAAAAAGCCGCGGTACCTCCCCAGACATAACCACACTTTCCTGCCAAGTTCCATCCAGTAGTGTTAAGCATCCTTGAAGAAAGATAGATCATAGGAATCTCAGCGACATAGTAAGCAGCACGACCGACACCGGTACTCAAAGCACGAAGACGGACCGAAGATGTCTCGGCGACGATAGTGTATGAAATGGGACCCATAGTTCCAGCAAAAACGAAGGAAATGAGAATACCTAGCGCAGCCTGGGTGAGATTGGTGTTGTTATTCTGCGGAATTGAGGCAACAATGCCGAGTATCATGAGCAAAGTGAAATTGACGGCTGTACCGTAGAGGTAGATGGTTCGACGGCCGAACCAGGAGCTAAGAAACCAAGAGCATGCGTTGGCAACGAATTGGAGACACGAGTTGACTAGGCTGAGTTTAAAAGCGCCGTCCGAGGAGATACCGGCCTCTTCTTGAGCAGTCAGTGGCTGAGCTACGAAAAGTTATTGCAGTAGCTACTTACGTTCGAAGAAAAATGTAGCTTGGTTGGCAATGAGATTACCAGCGAAATTCTGGGAGGCGTAGATTAGGCAGATAATTGTTGTTCGCCTCAAGTCAGTACCCTTGAAGAGGTCAAGGAGAGTAGGAGTACCGCCCAGTTGCTCTTCAATCTTAACGGTTCGTTCTATCATAGCAAATGACTGTGGCGCAGCCTCTAATTTTGAACCAAGACGCTCAACGGAGCGGAAAGCTTCTTCTTTCCGTCCTCGACGAATTAGCCACCAGGGAGACTCCGGGGCGAGGAAGACAAGTACTAGGAGTGGTGTCTAAGCATGTCAGCTGTGGTAGATTTGAGATTCAGATAGAAAGCACTTACAGGAAAGAGCCACTGTAAGGCAAGAGGCAGTCGCCAAGCCCAATGATCAGTCCTTTTATTGGTTGCATAGGTGGCACCGGAGACGATGATCTGACCGATAGACCAGCTCATCTGTAAGGTAGCCGTAACGGCACTTCGGAGGGGTAGAGGAACAATCTCGCTAGCATAGGCAGGAGAGTTGGCAATGAATAAACCCCAAGGGACACCTTCGAATGCTTGACCAATCACGAGGACGGTGAGAGAGTCAGCCTAGATGAGAGTATCAGAATCAGTGTCTTCATGAACCAGCGCTTGAGCTCACTGACAAAGAATGATATGAAAACTGTAGCATTCATAAGAACTAGGCCCAAGATTGTAGTCCAGCGGTAGCCGATACGGTTTGTAATAGGTCCGGCTAAGAAGACTCCGACGAAAGCACCGCATTGTCCTGCTTGGAATAGGGAGCTCTGCCACTTCGTTGGGATCGCATAGGTATCCGTAGCGGCATCAGTGAGAACACCATACGTCTTTTGGAAAGTCTTTTGCGCGACAAAGTTGCTGTTCAAGAACATATCAAAAGACTCCATAACCTACTCGATGATTAGCTATTAGTTCAGGCGATCGAACAAATATTCGCGATGCTAGAGCACGAACTCACAATTGTGAAACACATGGTGAAAGCCCAGAGACATGCCCATGGATGAGACTTGGCAGCCTCCCAGACACCCATCTCGTGCTCGCGATTCTCACCATCGAAGGCATCATTCATGAGATCTGCCTTGGTGAAGTCTTCAGAATGAAGGACATCGGACTTCTCAGCCCTGTCGACCTCATCCTTATGTTCCATTGCGGTTGACGACATGTTTGGTATTGTCTATCTCCCCCTTTCAGTGCGATACGAATGAGATGTAAACGAAACAAATAAAACAAGAAGATCAATAAGTAGCGATATGGACGGTCTTATGTGGGTTTTGTTAACTACCTCTCCGCATTCGTTATTACTCATCGATGCTATTTCCGCTTCTGGATTGACCCGTTTAATATGTGGTAATTCCATGTGTACTTAGCAGGGGCAATGATAGTTGTACGATTTAGCCGAGGGGTAAGCTAGAGTACAACCTTGTCAATAATAGTCATAACGGGGCCGGATGCAATGGGAGTGGAATTATCCGAAACCAGTCAAAGCCGGACCTGCATCATTCTAAGTCTCGGTTGCTCACAAGCTCATAAGGCTACCTGATTGGACGTGAAGATCACCTGCAACCGGATAAGGTTAGCCACGGACGTCGGAAGCGTTGGAATGATCTGCCTAGAAAGATCGTGGCGCTCGCGTAGGCCGGCTGAGGTTGTTGACTATGTAAAAAAGGACGGCATCTGATGCCTGTGACCGGGGGCTGAAGCAAGAACGGTGATGAGCCAGCCATGTGTCTGAAAATTACCCGTTTTGCAAGTCTCGAGGGTAGAATATGATAGGGGATGCGGGGCCCCAGGAAACAAAAGCTTGATTCCATTGTACGGACAACAGAGTATGACATTATGCGTAGGGAGATCATACCCAATACTGAATACATTCCTTGTGCGCAGAGTACTCCTCGTCAAGCTTCAACCCCAACCGGGCCGAGCCAGTTCAAAATATTAGCCGGCTTTGGCACGATATTCGGGAACGATCCAGTAAGAAGCCCGATAATTTGCCGTGAGACAAACATCACAATGCTTACGACACGGATGATGTCATACTGTCAGGCAATGCGCAATCGTAGCAACGGTGTCGAGTAGTACTAGTAGAGTAGTTGGTTCATTGTCGTGGACCTGAGTTGCGGAGAAGCGTTTTTCTGTTTGGCTCTGGAAACAGCGGGAGAGCGCGGTATTTGGTGCCGACGATTCAATTGGTGGAAAATCTTTGGCGAGCCCGGGCGGCTTCCCGTTTTTGGACTAGAGTGCTAGACTCAAGCCCTAAGGTCATGCCGAATGGGTACTAGTGCAATTCCCTCCTCGTATGTACCCGCCTTTATGGAATGCAAACATTGGCTTACGCTGTACTCCTGGCTGACATGCGGTCCGAACGATGTCTTCGTTCTGCGATCACTGTGTCATCCGTAAACCAGGGAAACTTCCAAAGCATTCGGCGCCTCCTGTCAAGTCCAATATACGTGAATGTATACTGATGTGTATAGATAGAGACGTGTGCATACACGCCTCCGAGAGCAGTTGGAATCTCACAATGTCAGCCAGAAACAGTTACTTTGAAGTAGACCAGGATTTGTTTAAACCTGTTTTGACAATGGACCGACAGTGTCGCGTCGAATTACCCATACTTTATTTGAGAAGCCTGTGGTAGTGGTGGTGTCATGTCCATCGTCTACAATTCTAACATTCTAAATTCTTCCATGTGCGGAATATCTTCCGGGATATGCCCTATGGCCTTTCTTCCAGTGAATTCATGATCCGGGCATGTACCCGCCAGGCCATAACGCAGTCCAGCAATCATTTACTTTGTTGTGCATTTCAATCTTCTCACGAGTGAACTGTTTTTGAGGCGATGACTTCAAGTTCTCCTTCCCTTCTATGCCTTTTTTCCTGGCCTGGGCTAACAAATCCTGCATCTTGGGGGGAACCGAGTCGTCCACTGCGTGAGTATACCCCTTGTGTCGGTCATTATCATCGCGGAAGCCAATATATTATCCGGGAGTTGTGGTACAGTCTGGTTCATTTCTGATTTCGTTTACAGAGGAGCCAGCGTGACTCTCATCAGTCGCTTATAACGCTGTGTTGTTGCCATATCAGAGCGGAGAGCAGGATTACTAATGCAAATCGACGGCCTTTGCAAACTCAAGACGATATACAAAACGACACATCCTGATAAAGAAGAGAAGATACATTTTTCGGTCAGAAATAGGTCGGAATGCAATACGTCACATTGTTGTGATATCCGTGGAGGAATACAGTCCCTAACCCTGTCAAACCTATTTCTATGAAAGCAGAGCACATGGAGTCATCTTTCTAGTAGGGTACGCTGGCTTTCTCGCTCTCATGTTTATCTGTCTTTTATTGTTGTGAACAGTTACAGGAGTCCCCAGAAGATTGCCTTCTCAGCTGGTGGCGAACGGAGCGCAATTTCCATTGAGTCTGTGGCAAAGGGTGGCAAGGGGGATCAGCCTATCGACTAGACAGTTGGGCACTCTAGATTTTGCTTTCAATGATATCTGGCAGGCCATCTATCAATTTCCAACTTGATTCGACGTGAAAGAGACGGATCGGCATCCTTGCGCCACGGAGTCCCTCAATTTCAGGCAAATATATAATCCGAGAACAAAAGACGACGCTTTTGAATTGACTTATAAAATCCGTTAGAACTTCGATAACTCGCCCTTCCAGAACGAGCAGTCAAAGCGTCTGAATGCTACATACGGTTCAAAACCACCCGGTAGATTATGTACACAACAGAGTAAGGATCGAGAAGCAACATGGATATTTGAGATTAAGCGTTTGCACTCAACGCTACACAACGCACGATTTGCAGTGGTCAACTACGAGGCTGTCTCTACGATACAGATGTAAATTGAAGAACCAACTTGCGCCCTTTGGGAGGAGCAACATAATCATCCTCTTGTTCAATCCCCTAGTCATCTACAATGGAAGTGGTGAAATCAGTGTAGATTGCGGCAACGACAAGTTTAACCACTATTAGATGTTGAATTAGTGCCCTCCCACAGCTCTTCGGATGGCTGGTTGACGTACCTTGCAGAGCCAAGTTACTCCCTAAACACATCCTTCCACCACTACCAAAGGCCCAGGACAGGCGTTTCATTGCCTCTGAATTGCTTCTTTCTGGATTGAGCCAGCGCTCGGGGAGCCATTCGTCTGGATTAGGATAGACATCCGCTATACGATGCAGAGAAAACGCAGAGCTGCTAACAATTGTGCCGCCTGGAATATTTGTATAACCTACAATGGTTACCGGCTGAGAGGAGGAGAGAACAGCCCGAGGTTGTGGACCCGGAACTGGTGTATATAGCCGTAGCAGTTCTCGTATTATGGAGTCTAGAAGAGGCAGATTATCCAAGAACTGTGCAGATGGTAGTGCACCTTCTATCTCTTTCTCTTTTTCTTTCTGTGGTAATGTGTTTCTCAGAGTCGGCGAAAGGCCTAAGAGTTCCGCTCGGAGATGTGCTTGAAGGGCAGGGCGTTGCGATAACTCCCACAACGTGTAGGTGAATGTGATTCCTGATGTTTCATGTCCAGCAATAAGATGATCAAGCATCTCCGAAGCTAGCACGAGCCTATTTCTTTCCCAACGCTCGTGATTTTTTTCCAGACAGCGATATAATCGTGCATACACCACTGGCTGAGTTTCTTGACCGTTTCTTGCTTTTTTCTCATTCAGATCACAACTGACTTTATCGCATAGTGCAAGACACCATTGCTCAAACTCGCCAAAACTACGTTCCCTGGGATGCGAAAATTTAAATCTCTCGTACATGTCAAGCCAATGTTCTCGCTTGGCGAACGTCGTGGATATCGTCCGTCCCATACTTCGAGCCAAATAGATATGCCGAAGTCAAGTCCTGGCCAAGCCCTTGTAATAAAAACATAGTGTAAGACAGGCGCTTCGAAGGATTGCTTGGTGTGCTCTAGACAACCTTGGAATCTTTGCAGTAATAAATATCTTAAGCAACGAACAAGGTACTTTCTGTGTTAAATTGAATCTATTCATGATATGGAGACCAACTAGAGTATCATCGACTCGCTGAGCCAAATTTGTGGTTTTCTTATTTTTCCCTTTTGGGTATTTTTGTCAATATAAGCTCTGATTCGGGACTTTCAGCAACCTGCTCTATTCAGAGAGCCCAAATCACAGAACGTATCGACTACAACGACAAGTTGATTAGTGATGCGTAAGAGATATTACACAATAAGAGAAATACTCACAACGTCAAATTCTCCTTATCCGTCAAATCGAGCTGATTGCTATCGACAACGTGAGTGACCGTCGTACCGTTATCGTCGACTTCTTCCACAATTCCGGCATCGCGCACATCGTTTTCGGCTTGGAGTTTGTCGCGGCGTTTGTTTTCCTTGACGAGGATGATTCGCAGTGCTATGATGCAGAGAGAGGGGAGGACTGCAGCGACCTGGTACCAAAAATTAGAGAAGTCAGTGTAATTAGGCAGGATAGAGTGACTTACGACAAGCAGAATAATCCAGGTTGGTTTATACCGTGGCTACATACCAGGATCAGTATCTAAAGATCAGACATGAAAGGTTTGGTATTGGACATACCTTCCACTGCGGCCGGAAGAGCTGAGGAGAGATGATATTACCTAATCCGTAACCAATATGGTACAGGGCTATGGTGGTAGTCTTTTTCGTATGTCCGGCGGAGGTATTAGCAGCCCATATCATCACGACCGCATACGCGATGCCGGTTGAAGATCGAATCCATATGCCGGTGATGAGTCCCCAACGATTTGACCACGGGAGACCTATACAGCATTAAACATGAGCACTGGACTGGTCTCGTTGGTTTGAAAGGTGAACTTACTTAGAAGAAGTATACTTGACAAAGCACCAGGTATATAAGAAGCTAAAGAAATCCAAGCACGAGCATTCTGACATCGTTAGCAAAAGCATCATGATCAACGACATTGAACTACGAGCTTACCGTAGTCTTATGTAGCACAATCGCAGCAGTTATGAGACAAACGAATGAAACTGCACCACTGACTGTTCCAAGTAAAGTCGTCTGGAGAACCGTGAATCCGAATGAGTTGATAATTAGTGAGTATTGATTGGTCAGTCCATTAGCCATCTCTTGAGACCAGGCGTGCAAGAAGAAGATCCAGGTTTTCGGGTCTTGGATCGCCTCGATGAACCTGGATCCATTAGCACGATATCTTCAAAGACTAAAAAATGATCACTTACTGGTATTTCTTGAAAGTTTTCTGCTCAATTCCAGAATGGTTCTTCTTAATCCGCAATATAGCCTGCGCACGCTCTTCATTTGTCAAGAATGAAGCATGCACGGGACTATCTGGGAAAAGCAGAAACACGATGCCGCCGAAAATAACCGTTATTCCGCCCGTAATCACTTCGACATGTAAGTATTAATGTCTTTGCTAAGGCCGCGAATGACAGACGAACCCATGAACCACTTCCACGGCGCAAAGCCATCGGTCTTAATCCAAAGCACGCCGTAGGACAGCAACCCCGATGTAATGGGGCTTGCGTTCCCGATCGACCACATAATCGGCATCAAGACGGCTTGCTCTTGATAAGTGAAGAACATTGACATGGTGAGTAAAAACGCCGGTACGATACAAGCTTCTGAGAGTCCTAGTAGGAAACGGACCACGAAGAGGGAGGCGAAGTTATTACACGGGGTATGTAGAAGGGTAATACCGCCCCTAATAATGCATCAGCATGTACTCAGATTATTGGAAGTAGCTAAATACGTGGGTTGTCTTACCAAACTACTAGGTTACCTGCTAGCCACTTTCCTACTGGGAACCTCTGCAACGCCCAGTTCTGCGGCCACTCTGCAAGGAGATAACCGAAATAAAAGATTGAAGATAACCAATTGTACTGATTAGAGTTCAGGTTAGCATCTTTTAGAATCCCGAGAATTGCTGAATTTCCCAACTACATCGGCGTCAGCACGTGTGGCTCATAAATTTGCTCTCTCTTCTGCCCTTAAACATACCGTTTGCTTGTCAACATACATTAGGTGATACCCAATACAAAGAAAAGGCAATATCCGACGCAGACATTTGTTGCGAATTTTTCGAGCTTCTTCCGGAGTCGGGTCTGTTACTTGCAATTTTTGGAAGAGTTTGTAGCTCTCGTCGGCATACCGGTCGGATAGTTTGGGTACATTGGGAGGAGGAGGGAGACTGTCATCTTCAGACTGAACAGATGGCTCAAGATTCGCTTTATGGTCATTCGAAGCCATATTTTTGATGTGTGCTCTGCTCTGATATCAATCAGGAGCGTAGGACGTTATGCGTCGAGTTCAGTTGAGATGGCCTCGGAACATGGTGGGAACAAGTCGACACTTCATGAATACCTATATAGTGCTTTTTGAACTTTTACTGCACTAGTGTATTTCGCCATTCTGCAGCATATATCGTCTTTACTTGGTACAAACCTGCGCAATGACATCCCTGTCTCAACGTGGCACACTGCATTTGTTTTTGGTGACAATCCCGAGAAAGATTACTGAATACGGAAACTTCATAAGAAATGTTGTTAGATTTGATTGCTCAAAATGTTGTTGCGTCAGTATCGTGTTGTTGACGTGCTCAGATTATAGCGAGCCCCTCCACTAGGCTGGCATCGGATATCAGAATATTTCCTATCGCGTGCAGCTCAAAAGGCGTGATAGGTCCCGTCATCGGTGTCACTTCAAACGAACTTCCGACAACAACTATTCTGCGAAAATCTATAGACCATTTCCACTTCGCAACCAAATCAGCACTCTGATAATACCGGTGATGGCAGAGAATAAACCCACGTTTCGAGTGCTCATAGCCGGTGCTGGTATAGCAGGCCTAGCAACTGCAATAGCACTCAATCGCATTTCGGAGATTCCGAATCTCGACATTCAGCTATACGAGCAGGCTCCCGAATTGACCGAGATAGGAGCAAGCATTGCGCTCAGTCCTAATGTATGTCAAGGCGTTTCCCTGCGAATTTAAAAGTATCGAAGTTGATGATCTATCAGGGCATGCGAACTCTGGAAAAGCTGGGGGTGCACAACGCTCTCACGGATGAGAATGGGTATCGAGGCCCAAGTGGAATACCACAAATAGTTCGGTATGAACATAGACAGAAATTTCCTCAGATTGTGTGTATATTGACTGACTTTCCTCTAAGCCACTGGAAAACGAATCAGGTCGTTACTGTAGATACACATTTTAACGTACCCGATCCTCGGCATCATACGACTCGTTTTCATAGAGGACATTTGCACAGTGCCTTGTTGCAGCATTTTCCCAAAAGCTCAATCCATCTCAACAAAAAAGTCGCTAGCGCAGCGGCTACTGATGATAAAGTAACTCTCTATTTCGAAGATGGATCCGAAGCTCATGGCGATCTTTTGATTGGTGCTGATGGGATCAAATCGGTTTGTCTAGTATCTGTGGTTCACGAAAGTTCTTTTGCTAATTTTTCTTTTCTAAACAAAGAGGACCAGACAGGCTTTTTTCCCACAGTATAAGCTCAAGTTTAGTGGTAAAGTCTTCGCCAGATCAACCTTCGATGCCTCATTAGTGGAAGGAAAAATCCCGGACTTGCCTATTGACTCTGTTCACTGGGTACGTAATTGACGCCTTCGACCCGCAACTTATAATGATGAATTGACAATCAGATTAGTGGGGGCCAAAAGACAACTTCTTTGCGTCAAGGCTGGGTACGTACGACCCTGAGAGTCATGCTTTGAGAGTGCAGACCTAACATCTCACAGGCAAGGGGCAGTACACCACTGTCGGCGCATATGATGACGGTCGTAGCGCCGAAGAGCTAGAAAAGGAAGTTTCTTGGGATCAAGCAGGCAATGTGGAGCATCTACGAGAAAAGTACAAGGACTGGAACCCCATCGTCAAAGCCTTGACGGAGTTGACTCCGTATACCCGCCTGTATCCCAACTTTGCTGGCGAGCCTCTTCCGACTTGGGTCCTTGCGGCTCGAGCCACTCTGGTCGGCGATGCTGCTCATACTCATGGTGGTGCTTTTGCAGCTGGAGGCTCATTAGCCCTTGATGATTCGTTCGCGCTAGCAATAGCGCTCAGACATGCTTTCTCGTTGGCAGAACCAAGTGCTTTCAATAAAGGATCATCATATATCAGAAAAGCGCTAGAGCTGTACGACCAGACTCGGCGTCCTCATACAGGCAGGCTTTTGGAGATTGTCCACGGTCAGATCAACAAGAAACCAGAAGCTCATCAATCCGCCGAAGAAGAGAATCTAGCACTTATCACGAAGATGACTAAAAGGCCCGATACAACGTGGTTGTCCGAGCATGATGTCGTAGAAGCGTTTCAGCAGGTGCTTAAACATGAACAAGCCACTGGATTCGAGCAAACTGGAGCGCAAAAAAGCAGATTATGACTGAAGACTCATTAAAAATTCTACCTAGTCCATATAGAATAAGGAATCCTATAAGTTAGATAGTGACACATGAAGATGGAGTGCAATTAGAATCTTTCTTTAAGCGTACTGCATACGTATAGACTATTGTATATACTCCTCCAAGAAGTTTGGATATCCCATTCCACCCATGATTGAGATCCCAGAAGCCCAGTCTGGTAGCTGTAGAAAGCCCTCTTCAGGACTTGGTAAGCTATCTGCTGCGTCGGAGTAAAGTTGACTATCTAGTAGACCAGCACTGTAATTGATACTGTAATCAGTACCATGAGAAGGATGGCTTTGATGAATTGCCAATTGTGAAATCTCAGACCCTGTAATATCTTCGGATTGTGTGAGGTGGGTTAACTCTGGCTGATGTCTCTGATATATTTGTTTTCGCGCCATAGGATATGTGCCCAAGGGATTCAAAATATACTCAAGAGAGAACTGAATTGGATTCTTCGTCTCTGAGTTATCGTTACTCGCCATGCTTGAAGATGAGTCGTTTGGGAACTCGCCGACTTCAAGAGTGAACAAAGTCTTGAATCTTCTCAATGCCTGCACTGCAGACTCGCAGTACAAATCTGCATTGATATACCTGGCAAGGTACTTCAGAATTTGCACATTACTTTGCAATATCTCTTCGCATTTCTGATACGAGAAATCCGCAATCAATGACTCGGGATCTCTCCATGAAGTTAAAGCGGTCACTAGTACGCTGCTGCATATCTGCGCATGAACCGCATAAGGAGTATCTACTATGCTGAGCTTGTGGCAGTCCCAAAGATTTCGTAAAAGAGACCCAATATACAGAGATTTGGTAATGCACATACGATGACACATGTGGATAAATTCTTCCGGGGCATTCTTGCGTATCCATTGCGTCGCGGTGTCTGGGAAGACCAATCTTGAAACGCCTACTCGGTACAGGTCGTTGTAAGTCTGAGAGATCAGGATATGAAGGCCGAAAAACAGATTTAATCGGCCGGAGGTCTTGTAGATGTAGACATTTTCTGTCGACATTTTCAGACTGACTGGTATTGAACTCTCGATATCTCGTAGCTCCTTGTCCAGGTTGTGAAAATGGGAATTACTGTTTGTTTCCCAAGGAATTTCCCCGTCTAGATGCTTGACATATCTCAATATCTTTGAGCGGATGGCCATGGCTCGGACATAATGACCACGCATGTCAATATTTTCAACAGTCGATGCGACTGCTACCTGCTGCTTGTCTACGAAGGGCAGTAATTTTCCAACTGACAACATTTCCGTGATGCATGGTATGTTCCTGATAAAAGAATCTTCAACACATGGAAGCTGGATCTGGACATCCCCGGCAGACACAAAACGAAGCTGGTCAATGCCGCATTCAATCGACGCGTCAAGCAGATAGCATGCCCACAACACACGTCTTCTGCTCTCCTTTGCTGCCCACGAAATCTGATTCTTTTGGCACAAGATATCGTTGTCATGCTCGACGTTCAGCTGCAGCAGTTGTACGCGCCGTGTAATGAATCCCGAAATCAGAAACGCCTTTGAGTAGTCACCAACTCGGAGGTAGTACTCGTGCAGTAAAATTTCTGTCATAAGACATTCAATAGCCGGATTTCCAAAAGTCGCGAATGTGCACTGCATAGCAGCTTCAGCCCAGCCTTTACCGGCATTGTAGAAGCGAGTGTCAGCACTGAGCTCATCCTCGCTGGTGCCAATGACGGCTTTTGCATAATAAATCGGAGCAGCCAGTGCACACATTATATACACAAGGCCCGGGATTTCAAGATACATGGTTTTTGAATCATGAAACTGCTCCATGAAGTTCGGAATATGCAAGAAACCCATGCACCGTACCGAATGGATATGGGCGAAGTAAATGTCGATTAGCTCACGGACCTTTTCGATGGATGGCAAATTTCGGGTTATCAACCATGTGGGTATTGCGCGAGGGTTTTTATGACGGCGAGGCGCTTCCTGTGGACAGCTCTCAAGATCAATGTCATAATAACGACACTCAATCACCTTCGCGGAACACCTATCGCACACGGGACCGCCGGAGCATTTAGACTTGGTCCGTTTACACTCAACACACGATCGCAGAATCCTGCGCCGCTTGAGCCCGGCTTGCGTAATCGAGTCACTAGGGTTGGACGCATTGCGGGCTGTGCTGGTAGGCGTTGCCCCTGGATAAAGGCACTCCTCGCCCAGTGCACGACATTTGTTACATGATCCCGGGGCGCGATCACACTTTATCTGTGAGTGTTGCCAGATTAGTCGCTGCAATGCCACTTATTTGGTCCCGCAGAATGTACAAACCTTTCGCCGGCGGCATACAAGACAGCTGGGCGAGCTCGCCTGCTCAACCATGACATCCTCAGACCAAGAGCCCGATTTCCATACACATTGGTACAAAGTGCATGAGATGCGTAGATTATGTTTTTGCAGAAGCAAAAAAGCATAGTAAGCGGGCGCAAAGTCGTTGACCAGCGGTAATCACGCCAATGTCGAACAGAATGATGTTGTGGAGTCCGACATCCGAAAGAATCCGGATCTCGCTTCCTGCTTCTTTTCTATTGGCCTCAGTATTGATAGAGGTTGACTTATCTTTGAGCACGCGATCTCACTGAAGGTTTTGTGATTTTGGGTTGGAATTATACTTTTTTTAGAGCAAGAGCTCCATACTCCTTATGAATATGTTTGGTGCTTCGATATGGAAATGCCCGACATCCGGGCTTGCGTGGATGTCGTCCATCCATTGTACCGAAGTTCTTCTCGACAACGAGCATACTGATGTATATGTACGGAATGCACAATGGCAGCTACAATGGCGCAACAAAGAGACACTGAAGAGACGCGAGGACATAAAAGCTGCTTCGGCAGTCTCGAGATTTCTCGAAGGCTTGAGACGAACAACCCAGACTAGTTCTTATGCCATGAATCCATCGAGTGATATCTGATTTCATAGAATGTCTGCCTTAATGAAAGCTCTAATAGCTGCGGCTGCTTTTAGCTCTGCTCGGGGCTCGGAGTTCCGCGTTTTCGACAACACGGCTTATACCAACACATCCATTGGCTTTCAGAGCACCAATATCAACTGGATCCCTGCCTACGTCTGCAACCCCCTGACAGAAGGAGGTGTTCTCCCTTCTGCTGCAGAATGGAAAAGCATCGTTCTCGAATGGAATATCTATCCTGGATACCCTTTAGTGCTTGATTGTGAAGATCTGTACTTTACCACCGCGTCGACCGCAGATCTCTACCTCGAGATATTAAGCACTCTGCAGACATGGGCTGCCGAAGTCATACCCGCTGATCAGATCATTGGCTGGTACGGCCTCTCTGGAAACACCATCCCGTCGCTATACAGCTATTACCAAAGCTTGATCGCAAACTATAGCAGCCACGCCTTCTTCCCGTCTGCGTACACGTTCACCAGCAGTATATCTACATGGAACAGCTCGCTCAATTCAGTGATTAGCAAAATAAACGCCATAAATGACACGCTACCCATCTGGCCGTATACCTGGCCTCAATATCACAACAACTATTCCTTTATACCAGTAGACCTATGGGAAAAAGAGCTTGAAATCCTGTCCGCAAACACCTATCTTGATGGATTTGTTATTTGGGGTGGCAAAAACCATGCAGTCTGTAACGATACGTGCCAGCAGACCGCTGGTCAGCAGCCGTGGTTGAATGCTACGCGCTCTTTCTTGAGCAACCTTTATGGGGTCTATAATGGTAAGCCACAACGGAATGGGGGACAGGTCTTTTCTTTCTAGAAAGAGGCAATTGCTCCAAGATTATTTCCAGCACTAGGTTTAGATTAGGAAGGAAACCCTTGTACAATGGATGATAAGGCAAAAGTAATTTTCAATATTTAAATCCTCAATATGCTCTTTTCGCATGGTATTTTCAAAATTTGTTGAGTATATAGCAAACCCTTAAACAGTTATGCATTGTCCATGACTAGGTAATGAGCGACCATTGTACCTTGAAAATATCCGAGGAGAAGTATTATATTGATTATTCCCAATTCATGTCACCAAAAACAATTTGACTATACTAATGCTTCGATAAACTAATCTTGGATCTCACCCACTTTCTCCGTGTCCTGCTGAAGCTCTTCCGGACTATAACTAGACTTACTCAAGGAGATGATAGTTGGGACAGCCACCACCAAACTACCAATAGACAGCCCCCAGTTCATCGCAAACTGTACCATAGCACTAACACCATTGGCGTTCACTCTCCAAGCCATAGCTCCTCCAGCAGGCTTCAAAGCCGAATAAGTCCCGACAATAACTGCATTGACAACCGGATCATGCGATTGTGCGCCTATTATCCAGTAGCAATAACCCTGCCAAAATGCGTCGTAAACACCATAGAAGAAGTACAAGAACATAGGGCCTAAGAATATGCTTCCCTCCTTGAAGTCGATATCCTGCTTCAGATGTTGACGGAGCTGGCGATTATCGGCCCAAATTTGGAATTTGTACCCTCCTCCCCAGATGACCATACCAGTAACGAAAAGAATTGCCCAGCCGATTTGAGCTCTGGTACGGCGGTTGATGTGCTTAATATCCAGGATATAGCCCATCAAGAGCCCGCCAAACATTTGTGCAATCCAGTACAGTGCGCTGTTCAAGGAGCGTGTGCGCAGGTTGAAGGTCATGCCGTTGACATCATTCTGCTGATAGGAGTAAAAAACATTGGCGTTGAAAAACATAGGATACAGACACATAATCTTCCAATCGAAAACAATCTTGAGAGTCTGCACAACTGTAGCCTTCAAATTCACCCACTTGAGGCGCCTGGATTCTTCGGGGATGCGAGTGCCGCTGTACTTGCGAGATAATGATTCGGCCGGTGACACAAACAGAGATAACCCCCAGCCAAACAACATGACGACAATATAGGCAATATACGTTGAGTCAGTCACAGTACCCGACTTGGAGTTGTAATTGAGTCCGAAACTAGCGAGCGAGCCAATTGCACCGCCCAAGTTGAAGATTACCCAGAACAGAGCAATAGCTCTACCTCTAGTACTGTCATTGGTATAAGTCACCATAATGGTGCCCTGCGCAACCCAAAAGAACGCAGCACCAAGACCCAAAACTGCTCCGGCAGCAATGACAAATGGCCCGTTTGCCGTTCGGTTGAAATTCAGTAATGAGCCTGCATATAAGGCGTAGGTCCATCCGCCGAGTAATAGAGACCATCTTGGACCGAGATATTTGTAGAAGGCGCCAACAAAGATCAGAGCAGCGCCCGCGGTGCAAGCGTGGGTTGCGACGTTTGAATTCGCTGCAACGGTACTGTTGACTTGGCCTGAGCCGCCCATTCCGGTTAGGGCGTTGTACATTCCCGGGTTGCAGAATGAGATGAAAGAGATGAGGACAATTTGAAACCAAGGGTCATGATACAATCTGAGCCAGATGCTTTCCATTTTCATTGAAGGGGATGAGCTGCTTTGAGCCACTTTGGCATCAGCTGTCGTAGCAGACATTGTGGCACCTAGCACCTGTGCACGGACAACTAGACCTGGAACAAATTGATGATTGCCGAATATTTAGCCAGATAAGTTAACTGGGATGGGCTATTGATGCTGAGAGATTGATGGATTGGGATTGCAAGGCCGCCCAGGTGTTATATAGATCAGTCAACTGGTACCCACGTATAGGTGGACACCATGCAGGATGAGCCAAAATAGTCCTAACATGACGAATAAACTCAATTTGATTAAGTTGTAGCTATCCCTACATTGACTTGCTTGCATGGGGAAAAGGCTACCGAGGGTGAAAAACTTCCATCCGGATGTCGCTGGCTTATCGGTACAACGACATCCGCCAGACCATGCCCCACCCTTTTTTTTTAAGTCATATGCATAAGTATTAGTCCACTCATTTATTTTCATCTAAACCAACGTGCATAGACACTCATTGATCTTTTGAAAAATGTCGTTATCAGACAATCAGGAAGCCTTGGGCCAGCTACAGACCGAGGCCCGAAATCCGGTGGCGCACCGGATTGACTTTCTCGATACATTAGGGCTATGTGAAGCCTTTAACCGCGAAGAAGAATGCGTGCCAAAAGCTATTGCGTGCTGTCTGCCTGAGATAAGTTCATTAATAGATGATCTTGTTCCGCGACTCCAAGCTGGTGGTAGGCTCATCTACGTTGGAGCCGGCAATAGTGGCCGTGTAGGGTTCATGGACTGCAGTGAGCTGCCAGTAACATTTTCAGCGGACCCAAAACAATTTTTGACCGTGGTTGCAGGGGGTGCAAATGCGATTATTCATGCCCAGGAGAGTGCCGAAGACTCACAAATTGATGGTGTTACTCAATTGCAGGCTCTTCAATTGACGTTGAAAGACACAGTCATAGGGATTTCTGCGTCAGGAAGGACGCCATTTGTTGTTGGTGCGCTTAAAGTAGCGATAGAAAGCAATTGCCTCACTGCTACTATTACCAACACCCGGCCATCCAAACTCGATTCACTGAGGCCGACATACAACATATGTGCGCTGACAGGCCCGGAGTTTCTAGCTGGAAGCACGAGACTCAAAGCTGGGAGCGCCGCTAAGCAAATTCTCAACATGATTAGCACATGCTCCATGATAAAACTAAATAAAACCTATAAAGGTCTTATGATTGATGTTCGAGTCAATAATCACAAACTCAAGGCTCGTGGAAGAAGGATTGTGCGCCAAGTCTGTGAGGGAGCTCCAATGTATACTGTAAATCAACATGGTATCATTTCATTAGAGGCCGCGCATATTCCAGAAACAGAGTCTGGAGATCATATGCTCGATTGTCATATTGAGCAGTGTGAAGGAAGCATCAAACTAGCTTGTGCCGTGGCCATTTCTGGTTTGGTGCCAGACGTCGCGAAACAGAGTTTGAAGTCAGTGAACGGCAACTTCCAAAGCTTTGTGGAAATTTTGAGCCGTCAACCGTCTGAATCGTTAGCGGCTCCCAAAACGAGTGAATACTTTCTTTGCGTGGATGGAGGTGGCACCAAATGCTTGGTGTCTATAGCGACGAGATCAGGCCTGGTAGGTAGAGGTACAGCAGGTGCTTGCAACTTCAATTGCGTCAAACTGGACGATATTATGAGACAAATTACATTGGCATTCAATGAAGCAATATCACATCTTCCAGCTGTGGAACAAGATGGCTTCAAGCGCATGCCCAAATTAGCCCGGGTCTGGGTTGGATTGGCAGGGATATACCACACTAGCCACAGTGATCTCGAACCGCTCATCCAAAAACTGGAAGAATTGTTCAATGTTTCCTACCAGAGCGAGGCACTTAAGCTTACAAGCGACGACATACTTCTAAGCTCGGCAATTTCTAGTGAGGACTCGATTGAAAGTGGTATTTCAGTCATCGCCGGAACGGGATCCGTGGCCACAGCGTTCAGAAAAGGGGGAAACGAGGAAATAATTCAACTGGGCCGCACTGGTGGCTGGGGTTATATTCTGGGTGATTATGGAAGTGCATTTGATATTGGTAAAAAAGCACTTCAAACTACGTTGGCAAGTGTAGAGCACAAGCAGTTTGACGAGACTCGCACTCTTACCGAACTGGAAGCGCGGATACTGGCCAAGCTCGACTGTAAAGCAGATGATGTGCTTTCCAGACTGTTCGACCCAGAAAGTCCACAGAAACAGAAACTTAGAATCAGCGGCCTCGCAAAAGATGTTACAGCTCTAGGGTTGAGAGAAGTAAGCCCCGACGCCCAGTCACTGATCATCTTGCAATCTAGCGCCAGATCCCTGGTCCAAATGGTCCAGCCTCTGGCAGCGAAACATTTATGTAACCCCAAGACGAGCGCACTTGTTTTATCTGGAGCTTTGATGAACGTCCCGGGTTACCAGAACGTATTTCTAGCGGAGTGGGCAAAAGTTGGTATGGCCTCGTTTAAGAAAGTGGTAGTCGTCAAAGATGCATCTAACTATGCAGCCCAAGTGCTTGCAAGACAGAATCATTGAATGGTCATTAAAAAAAAAAAACATTTTAACTGTTTGTAGATAATCCGTATGTGTGTATATTACCTGAAGACCTTGCTCAAAGCTCGCATCCAGACTTAATAAGAATTTATCTCTCTAATTTGCCTTGTACCCAAGTAAACCAGCACGTTTCCTAATCTGAAACCTCTTTGACGCATTTTGTTTATACAATATGTGATCTCAATGACTATACTTGTCAGTTTTTTCGGCATGCCATACAGAGCAACAAAGCTGAAACTTACCTAGGTAGTCAGAGACTCCCAGCCTTTAAGCAACATCTTCAATTAGAGTAGAGGCGGACTTCAGCGTCTAATCCTAACAACGAATATCAACATATACCTACATATGGAGCGATATGGCGGCTGTTGAGGTCCAAAGTACCCTTTTCGACTACCTGGGTATCAATATGATCATATGTCGCGACAGATCTAGGTATGAAGAAATTGATCACAAGTATAGATATGTAGATAACCATGGATCCAAGGAATGGAGCCTATGCTCACTTACCTTGTCTTCGTCAATAATTACCAACTCAGCTTATCAGCCCACGATCAGTACTAAGTACAGTCTTTCACACCATTAGGAAGATACATTGTATCTTCATCCGGTCAAAATGGAGACTTCGGCCACAGCCGATACTCAACATCTAACCCACGTAAAGGGGAAGGGTATAGCACTCAAGAAAATCAAGAGGAAGCACTGGCAAGAATTCTATTGAACACACTATACATAGTCAGGTTCTGCTGGGTATAGAAGGTGTAGGTGGCGTCGTTTCTAGTATCTTTGAAGGTACTGGCCGCGGCCAAGTGAAATCAGGTCGTAAAATCGACGGCACAAACGATGCGGTCATTCATATAGTGGCGCTGAGACGAGAATGCATGTTCAGAAATATGTCAGATATTGGCATATGAGACTCGTAGCTCAATTCTGGTAGAGTAAACCCCCGTAAAGAAAAAAACGACGGACCACGGTCTCAGAAACTGAAGTTGAAACATGAAGAAGAATGTGCCGTGAATATGAAGATTGAAGATGATACGTGAATGCAGAAGTGCCGGGAATAGCAGTCAAGCTATATTCAAGTAGACTAGGTCTCGCTCAAAGAAGTAGTTGATGACGGGAGTGGAAAGAGAATTGCAGTGTTCCTGCTAAAATAAGGAGACATTCGGCGGTGAATATCCTTCACATTGTAACACACGTGCGTCTCAACCATAAAGGAACTTATATCCTTTCGACTCTTTATCACTTCTTGAATCTGAATTGTTAAACTATCTGCTTCCCGGCGAGTCTATTGAGGTAAGTATAATAATAAATGACCTAGGAAGCGGTTATCAGCTGGTGTCGTAAACGTAGAGTCAAGTTGCACTTTGCCCTACTTTCACAAGACGCTTTGGCGGTTTCAGTGGATCCTGAATTTCTGATCGGCATCCTCAGAGACTAATCTTCGCCAAGGAGTTGATTTATTGACATATGGATTTTTGAACATAAATTGAGACGTGGCATTGTGCTTTATCAAAGCCGCATTCCAGGGGCAAGGTACAGTGGAGACTTGGGAGATAACTGCTCTAGACTACCTCGGTCTTTGATTTCTTCGGACCATGTGCGAAGAGGAAGACGTTGATATCTGAGTGTGATTTACTCATCGGTATAACCGGAATTAGCTGACGGGTGTGTCTGTTCTACAGGAAGATTTGGCATGTCTGGTTCCACTCAAACAAGGCCATCGGGCCAACAATCTTTCCGCTCGTCCAGAGCCAATGAAAGAATGGATGGCATGGGATGGCATTGGATGCACCATCCCATAGCCACTGTTTAATTCTCAACCCCGTGCATTAATGCACTTTTCTACGCACTTGTTTTCTTGTCGCCTTTTCTACCTCTCCAGATCGTCAGTTTCGTGTCGCAAAAGCAAGTACGTCGCTTCGTTTGGCACCAAGTAGCGAAAAGTAGTATTGCGGTAGGCAGGCAGGATGCTTTCCATCAACATTCCAAAACACACTACGCCCGATGAGTATGAATTGGGCGAGGTTCCTTCGCTCACCGTAGAACACCCGACCGATATCTTGATCAAAGTCCATGCTGCGAGTATCAACCCGATCGACGTTAAGAAAGCGGCAGGGGGAGCCAAAGCTGTTCTTAAGGACGGGTAAGAATCTGCACTTTCCTTGATCTTGTCTTCATTCTGAACATTCCGGCAAGGTTTCCTTACAAAATCGGCTATGACTGTGCGGGCACAGTCTTAGATACCGGAGCCCAAGTGACAAAATTCAAAGCTGGTGATGATGTTTTTGTTCGATTGCCAGAATGTCATCGGGGATCATGGAGTGAGCTGGCGAGATCAACTGAAGAGTTTGTTGCATTGAAGCCAAAGTCTATTTCAATGGAAGACGCTGCCTCTATTCCTTTGGCGTGTATGACAGCACTGCAGGCGCTTCGGGGTTACGAAGGGAATCTTGAAGGAAAGACTGTCTTCATACCTGCTGGCTGTAAGTCCACCCAGCCGTCATGTTCAAGGACCGAATATTTACACTGTTTGCAGTAAGTGGAACTGGTATATTCGCATGTCAACTTGCGAAGAATATTTTCAAAGCTGGCAAGGTAATCACCACAGTCTCTACCAGTAAATTGGACAGAGTGACGGAACTCTTGGGCGAAGGGATTGTTGATGAAAGTGAGTGGACACCATTCTGGCAGTACGTCGCACGAAAGCTCACACCTGCCCCATCAGTCATCGACTACAAGAAGTCAGATCCTCTGACTGTAATTCCTCCGCGATCTGTTGCTTTTATTTTTGACACCACAGGGAGTGCGATGGAGTATCTATCATTGGTGAGCCCGAAGGGAGCCATCGTGACGGTTTCCATACTCACATCGGGGGATGTGCTCCAAAACTCTAGCGTTATGCGGCGATCGCCAGACAAGCAAGACAAAGCAATTGTGCCGTTCCCCATCCGCATTGCTCTGAATATTCTGGACTGGATCCGAAGGGCGCGTGCATCTCGTTACGGGGTTAGGTATTCATCTATCTTCTTGGAGCCAAACGCGACCGATCTAAACTCTATCCGAGAATGGGTAGAGAGAGGAAAGTTGAGAACGATCGTGGGAACGAAGGCGCACTTTAAGGATATTGCGGCGGTGCGAAATGCATGTCAAGTGGTATATGATGGGAAAGGGGGTATTGGGAAAAGTGTGATTGTATTTGACTGAGATAATTATGTACTCCACGAGGCATTACACCTCTTGACCTAATTTTTGGCGTTACCTCTCTCCTGGGATGGCATCTAGGCATAAAAACGAGGCATCAAGGCCTCTACATCTGCACTATCTGGCTCATCCACGCTCACCCCTATTAGAGATATATATACATCTACGTACGCTTCACCTTCCCTCCTAACCCTAGATCCTTATTCCCCCCAACTCTCACTCCAACGCGCCCACTAACGTATGTTGACAGGCCTCAATGTACGGTCGCAAGGCCTTGCTGGGTGAGTGGGAGGGCATGTAGTGCGGGAAGCAGAAACGGTCTGTCGTGTGGAAACTGTGTGATCATTGCTGAAACTTGATGGTTATCAATGGCAAGGTGGCGGAGTGGTCTAACGCGCCAGTCTTGAATTCAAACTTGTTCCCTCGGGAGCGTGTGAGATCGACAAGTCGATCTTGAAAACTGGTTCCTTCGGGAGCGTGTGTTCAAATCACACCCTTGTCGTCATTTGTGCAGGCGCACCCTGCTTTTTTTTTTATTTTTTTAATTTTTTTTTTTTTTTTTTTTTGGCTACGAGCAAAGTCCATAGACGCTCTACACTATATATACACCCACTCTCTAATCTTAAAAGTTGCAGTATACTGTGAATATTTAGGCAAAGAGTACTGGATTTTCATCAACTTGCCGTAACGGTCAATGCTTCCAGAGTCCCACAATGGGCACCGACTTCGAAGACTTATGGTGCATACTTGTTCAGGCCGATAATGATGAACAACAAGGTAAACAAGGAGATAGGAAAGGCGGTTGTTGAAACGGGGCTTAGGAATTATTTCTGAGTATGCAAGAATATTATTGTTGGAATATGGTCGTGATCTGAAATAGAGAAAAATGAGTCATATTGGACCAACACTGACCTTCGCTGAGCTTGATTAACTGAACGTCGAGCTACAAGCCAGGAGGTTTTCCAAATCAAGTTGTTCTCCGATAGTTTTGTGCACATCTCCAACATGAGCGCATGTACAAGCAGCTAACAGAATAGCGGGACTGATACTGTATGATCATTCCCACAACTCACATGTGCTCATGTCACGTATGTACAGCTATACTCGACTTGATACAGCTCATGATGTGCTATAAGACATTTCGAGTCTGAAACATGAACCCAAAGTACCTATTCCTCACATCCATGTCGACCAGTTTTCAGCAGGCCAATCAGATGAGTAGTCATGAATGTTCAGTTTTGCGGCCGAACCCAACGACAGCTTGAGTTGTTCATATCCTTTAGCAGACGAAACACAAGAATGAGATTTAATGCTATAACTATTGTTATGACACTTTTCATCATACCATACTGGTGGGCTGAATTTACTGATCTTGTCAACAAGATCACGATACCCAAACCCGACGAAAGGAGCTGTTGGCATTGGAGATAGACCGTTGGCGGACATTTGCTTTTCGAGACCACCTAGCATCATTGACGTACACTGGAATGAATAAGTGCAAGCCCAGCTGTCAGCTAGGAAGATACTTCGTTGTCTTTGTAGTGCAGTCATCACAGATTGAATAGCCCTTTCTCTCTGTTCATTCAAATCATCTACAACCATCAGGGTCAGATCTCTTGATATACATCGACATCAATACTTACCAATAAGATTGGCTGGGATCGGGAGTCCCAGGCTGGATATTTTCCTTGTTTGATGGTCAATAGCACAAATAGTGGACCTTCTGAATACCTCGGGTATTTTGAAGACCCACGAAATGCATAACCACAGCATGAGACCCCGATTTGCTGAAAGGTAAATATTCTCTTTCAGCTTACTGTACCACGCGTCCGCGTAAAACCCCATTGCGTCTTTGCACGCGTAATAATCCACCAGAACCGCAATCTTCGCAAAGAGCTCCGTGTCAATTTTGCGAGGAACCTCCTTATTCTGGCAGTGTAATACCCGTAGAAAGATCAAAAACGCGTCGAGGTCCCAGCCAGACACAACAAGCTCGGTATATTTTTTGTCGAGAAAGGTGATGCTCTCTTTCCAGCCGCCCAGTAACAAGCTTTTGAACACAGGTGACGCGAGTGTGAGATGTTTCGCCGATACTCTAATTCGAAAGCATCCTTCTTGTTCCTCGCCTTCCTCGATCTCTCCCTCAGTTTCGGATCGTTGTACACATGTCTTGGGAGCTTCGCTTGATACATCGTCAACGCGTGTCACGCAGTAGAAACGAAAAAGGTCAGAGTTACCTGTTCTCCTCTACCTTATCTGACCACACCGCAAATGGCGGATTCGCGTCTTTCAAGACGATAATGACCTCCCCATCGGGGTCAATCACATGCGTTGGCTCGTCCATATCTGCTGTGAATCTCATCAATACTGATGATCCTCTAGGTATTTGCGATACAAAGTTTGAAGCATGTGTTGATAAATATCTCTGCACATGCTTGTCTCCAGATTACTCTCTGTATGTGATGAGACAGTGGGGCAACCCGTGTGCCCGGGATGGATTCTGACCAATCAAATGCATGGAAGCTGGTGGCCGGGTATCGCGATCAGCCTAGCGATGTTTTCGCGGTCTTTGGATGAGCTTGAAAATTTGAGAGCTGTACGATGGTGATAAAACTACTACATACAACCCTTCTTTCATCGGCCATGAACAATTGGAATTGGCCATAGCTTCAGATGTCAGCGATACAATGCCCTTGTATGTGCGTAGTCACATGCTGCCACCCTCCTCGACACAGTTAACCTCAGCAGACAGACCAGCTGGCCAGTTAGATTCTAGTAATCTTCCCCAGTACATAACAGGACAGATGAAAGCTGCATTACAAATTGTTCCATAGATCTAGGCCCAGGCCGTAAGGACTGCGGAGATAAGCTTACAACCAAGTTGAACCAACGTTATGTCGGCTGAACCAGCTGAACCCTCCAGGTAGGGCTGAGGACGAACACGGGACATGCGGTTTATTTTCGGCCGTACGGAGTAGACTTATGACATCATCGACTGATTCTCTTTCCGGTTGTCTTGGCATTTCCGCGTTTGTCCCACGGAAGCGGTCGCAGCCGATGACTCAGACGCACCGTTCTGTCTGATTTGTGCATCGGACGAAAAAATCATTCTTATATCCGTCCGCCAGAACCTCGGGGCTCTAGTCTACTTGTGGCTTAGTGCCCGGCTGTCAAGAATTATGCGGCACAACCCACTGCCTTTGCAAAATCCGAAGTACCGAGGCGCCGACTCTCCGTCGCAGGTTTGTTTGGCGAATGTGCCGATGGCGAGCGACGTAGAGGGCTTACCTTCAGAATCTGATTGCAGGATCTGGCATTGCACGGTCTCTGAGAAGCAAGCTTGCCGAAACAATGGAATCAATTCTGTAGCCTGAACATTTAATTAGCGTGTACGGAGTACTTGGAGTAAAAGGAAAGAAAAAAAGAAAAAAAAAAAAAAAATAAGCCGTATATCCATGGAAACTCCAGGTGTACCGAACGCAGATCGTGATTGGCCAATGCGAAGAAATATGACTCAGCTCAGCCTCAACGAGCCTTCCCCAGCGACGGCTAGGAAGGGTGAATCATCGTGACACGAATACGACAAGGAATGCTTGACACCATGACCTACCTGCTCGTCGTTTAATGTACGGCGTACCTAAGGAGGCTGAGCATCGTTTCAGATTTCAGGCACCAGGAATTCCACACGTTTACTCCCTGGTACGTACAAGAACATGCCTTTTAGCGAGAAATCGCATTCGTTGCCGAAACGGGATAGCAGCTAGCACATATGGAGTAGTAGCGGGCTGGCTCGTTTCGCTCCCTAACTTCTGCGGATAACGTCCTACCACGTATCTAAGCGGCAGCCTTGAAGATTAGGCACCATGATTTAGTTAGTCAAAAGGGATCGACGTGGTTAACGGGGCGCGATGCGATTGGCCCTGGACACGGGCTGAATCAGTGCTGATTTGGCGGTCTGATTGGTCCGCGCATCTGATAAGGAAAAATTAGCTGGGCGGAGTTAGGGCTTAGCCTTAATTGTCGGATTGATCGCTTTTGTCAGGCAGAGAGATTATTACAACACGAGTAGTAGTTCGCTAGGAAGATACTTTTTTTCGATTTACGTTGATGATGTATACATGACAGTCGCATTACGGAATGTTCAAGTGCTTGATATTTCTTACAAAGATTAATAATCGAGCGCATCATACGTAGTAGATACATGGTCACGGAGCCATTAATAATAAGCGATGAAAAAGGTTGATTGCTAAGCGGGTCCGATTATTCAATTATTCAGAAGCCGAGGGAAAAAAAAAAAAAAAAAGAAAATTTGCAATCTGGGGTTGTGCCAAGGATGAGTAATGCTTGCCTAGAACTCTGGGTTGTACTCCGTCGTATGTAAGGGAAAATGGTCGAATGCGAAAGCGATCAGCCGAATTGTGATGATTCTAAATCCGGGCGGGTTTGTCAGAGCTTTGACCTGGCGAGCTGTATGCACGATCAGTATTGAGCGGTGAGTCAGAGCCATCATAGATCCTGTGTACACACAAGAACTTCGATGTGCCATGAGAATCATGCCAAATCATCAGTTAATTGCATAACAGCATGATTCATAGAGAGCTCATACAGAGTAGAAAACCATGGTATGATGATGGTGGATCGGGCACGGCGTAAGAATTAGCCCCTGTTGACTTCCTAAGCTCCGACCGCCGAGTACTTGCGGTTGACAAATCCACTTTTTCTGCAGCAATTAGTCAACGGATTTCGGCTCACGGAAATGCATGGACTTAAGGACTTTCCGGATGATGAGAAATGAGAGAGCCTAATTTTTCATGGGCGTTCAGCTGACATAAAGATAGCTGGTGCCCTGAGGTTCCGCCAGACTTCTCATCAGCTTCAACGAGTACAACTGCAATTACCACTATACATCAAGCAACTTCAGACTTCAGACACAGGCAACAGTCTAGCACCATAGTAACAGCCTATTCGTCATACGACACCACGTTTCACCCCTCACCGCCCTGTCGTTGCCCTCGCTGCGGAAAAAGCAAATTTATTTCCCCAAACGAGGTGACTCACTCCGCCTTTTTACCTCAAGCACAACACACCCACCTATATATATATATATATACAAGCCATGCCGGATAAAATGGCTCCCTCTCTACTCTCTGCTACGCCCTTCTACCTTCGTCGACCGGATCAGCCCAAGAAAAAAATGAGCATCACTCAGACTTACTACCTGGCCCACACCGCCCGCAGCAAGCTCTCCAAGGAGGCTGCCCGCGCCGACCATGACTTGCGTCTGCTCGTCGGCCACGCCAACCTGCTCGATTCGCTAATGCTCGACCTGGCCAATGCCGAGCGCGAACAGGAGCAATGGTTCAACAACACCGTCCGCAACGCCACAAAGAAAGCCCAGCCATCCCACATTCGATGGGCAGACACCGTTGAAGAGGAGTCGATGGAGGACTACTCTGAAGAAGACGACTCCGAGCTGAGCGACGATGATTACTCGGACTACGATGAGGAGGAAGACGAGGAAAAGTTTGAGGACTTGACTGCTCTCTACACCGCTGCAGCAGTAGCAAAGCCTCTCCGTCGCGCTTCTTCCCCACCTGCCCTCATCTCGATCGACGAATTGTCTGATGAAGAAGAGGACGACGACGACGACGACGACGAAGAAGAAGAAGCTCGTCTCACATTGACTCGCTCACCATCTCGACACAACTCGCCGCCCGAATTACTGGACGACGACCTCTCGTCCGACGAGGAAGACTCCATGCCTCCATCCCCCGAACAGCCGGCCATGGACGCATTCACCTCCCCACAAACCCATCCCGTCAAGCGGGACAACACTCTGCTCACAGATACAGAGTCGCAATCAATGTTTGAAGAGCATGGATTCATTCATCATCAAGGCACCATGATCCCAGCCTACTAAGTCATGATGACGACGAACACCCCAGAAAGTTTTATGACTGGTCTCTTCGCATTGGATTTGATATGATATATACCCCCCATACTACAGCGACTTTTGTCTTGAGAGCATTATCGGCGCATTTGGATGAAGCGATACGACTTATGTACTAGCATTGCATTGATGAACTGGATTGCATGGCCTGTATCGACTACGATTTCTGTTTTGTTTTTCTTCTACTCATGATTCACTCTGATTCACTCTTCTCATGATGATTCGATCTCCCTCCCCAATAGTTAGGGTTGATGGTCGAGACGATTATATAGTTAAATATATGGATATTCCATACTATACCTTCTTTCCTTTTTCCATTCTCGTAGACTCCAGATATTAGATAGATTGCGAAATGTAGACTGCTTGCTGTTCCATCCTCTTAGCCCTAAACGGGATTAGTCTTGATCTGGATCTGGATGAGTCAATTCGAGCCCTTCGCGCAAATCGAGGGAAAAAGCGGATCTGCGGCACATACGGCAGTTGCGGCATTCTGGGACCAGCACACATGACCCTCGAAATTCTGTAAGGGTTACTGTTTTGGATAGTTCAATCCACTCTGCACGGATAGAGCGAGTGGTTTTCACCACAGAGCGTGTACGATATCACATCTACGGGAAAATTAGGGACATTTATCTCCGTGTAGGTACAATCGGATTCTTGCGGCTGCACTGTGTGTGTGTGCACTACAGATCATGTGGCCTCAGGCGTGGAAAGGGCATGGCGGCGATCGGTTGATTTCTAGACATGTGCCGATATGCGGAATGCCAATGCCAATGTTGTGGAATCGGATGGTAAATCACGTGTGCAGATTTTATCGGTTATCCCTTGCTGTGTACATCCGCATCTCGCGGAGTACATGATCTAGAACAATGTACTACGTATGTACCCTGGGGAATGAAATGCCAATTTCCGTGCTTCGGATATAATGTACGTAAGTAAGCCTGGAGTTTGCGTGCTATCCCTTGCGTTGACTTTTTTACTGTACGGAGTACACAGGTTTGGCAGATGAGACGACGAGATCAGCTGATGTATATGCCTGTCGGCTGCTCTGCAATGTCTGCACGATTTAAACTAGATCGAGTTAGGGCTCAAAGTGCAGACGGAACCGGAAGATCGGCAGTCTGGCGTTAACGTTTGGTGCCTGGATTTGGACCTATCTGATCTGACATGTCGATAAGATAAGTCGTCTCGAGTCTTATCGGGTTGGCTTGGCATGCGAATGAACGTCTGTCTGACAGGACAGACTTGGACTTCTTCATCTTGCTCTGGAGGCTCATTTCAGAAGCTTGTGCGACAGTTATGAGTACCAAAAAAAAAAAAAAAAAGACTCTTTACAATGCGAGGTCGAGGGCGTGGCAGACCTGAACCGTATAGGCAACAGCAAGCATGATGAGATCAAAGTTGACAGTAAGGTTTTCCCTTTTGTGTAATGATGATTGTGATGTAACCACTATCTGAATAATGACAGATAGGCTCTTGTATTATAGAGCATGAATACTCAATACAAGTATTCATGCTTTATCATAGTCAGACCTCTCTAGATATGGTCGATTTGAAGGCACGTGACACCAGCGCTCCGGCATTGAAGGCATCGCAATGTCGCGATATAAGACTACTTAAATCAACCACCATCTTTCGTTGTTACTGTTGTTTTAAGACGATCAAACTTCCTCGGATAGCGATCGAATTACTACATACGGCTAGCGGCAGATCAGACATTACATAATCTCCAGTAGTAGAGTGCCGCTAACCTATATCCGGCTAGGTCGCGACTGTCCACTGGACAAACCCGCGGCGGCTCCTGCATGACCGTCTTCGGCCACTTTTCGACGATGACGACCAGATAATCGCATCCTCTTCTCGTTGGTTCGTCTATACTCTCCTTTATTTCGTTCATCTCTATACTTCTTCCGTCTCTTTTAAATCTACCGCTCCTTTCGAACCTCCGCTGCGGTGTAAACGCACCACGTTCGTCCGAACCATGTATACCGCCGTCGAGCATGACAGGTCCCAGCCAATTCCTCACCAACCGCCACCTCTATCTATGGATCGCATTGCCCCCCCGGGAGGCCCTGTATACCCAACTTCAGCGACTGTTGGACCTCTGCGCACTACCGAACATTTGAAGCCTGTCTCGACGATACATGGAGGGCGCATATGGTCGCTACATGTTGTCCAGCAGCCCATCCGAGCTCGTATGTGCGGCTTTGGCGATAAGGTAGGATGATGGAAACATCAGATGATGGATGATCGCTGACAATACCAGGACCGGCGGCCGATTACCCCGCCTCCGTGTATCAGGTTGATTGTCAAAGACGCAACTACAGACAAAGAAGTCGACATCAACGAAATCGACACATCGTTCTACGTCCTCACAGTCGATTTATGGAATGCTGAAGGCACGACCGAAGTCAACCTCGTCCGTCATTCTGCAAACTCGCCCTCCATCTCCACCGCAACCTCGTCTTCATACCCACCCCCACAGGAAAGCAACATCTCGCCGACATACCCGCAGTTTAATCAACATGGTTATCCTCAGCAGTCGTTGGGATATCATCAACAAGTGCCGAGTTATTATGGTCAGAATAACGTGTATTCAAATGCATATGCGGCTGCCCCGCCTCCTCAGGGCGGCCCGTACTATGGCGGCGGTTACTATCAAGGCGGCATGCAGCCCAATCTATCGCCACAGTCCGCGGCACCGGGTGGAATGTTCACGCGGAACTTGATTGGAAGCCTGAGTGCGAGTGCATTTCGCTTGACAGACCCTGATAACAAGATTGGCGTATGGTTTATCCTGCAGGATTTGAGTGTCCGCACAGAAGGAACTTTTAGGTAGGACCTTTCTCGTCTTGAGCTAGCATCGGTCAGAATCTAACACAAAAACAGACTGAAAATGAACTTTGTCAATGTGGGAACTTCGCAGTCTCCGGACGCTTCAGGTGCTCCCGTTCTCAATCACGGATCGGCGCCTGTTCTCGCCTCTGTCTTTTCAGAGCCGTTCCAAGTGTTTTCCGCCAAGAAATTCCCCGGTGTTATAGAAAGCACACCCTTGAGTAAATGCTTTGCACTACAAGGCATCAAAATCCCCATCCGCAAGGATGGCGTCAAGGGTCGCGGCGTAGGCGGTGACGGCGATGACGATTTCGACTAGTTCATTCTACGAGACTTGCTTCTATCTTCCCTCTTGCCTATTTTCTCCTTTTTCATTTCTCTGGCTATATTTTGCTTGCTATTTATTTTTATTGCTTTTGTTTGTATTGATATCCGTTGGCCGGAGCTCGGGTGTTGTCATTGGGAAAAAGCTAAACGGACCAAGTAGAGGCGGTGTTACTGTTTCTATGTCTTTTTTTTGGGGGGGCGAAATGGGGATGGGCGTTTTTGCTGATCTTTTATTATTCATATACTACCTTTTGTTTTCGTTTTCGACGCAGTCGGGTCTAGGAAGCTAGATATTTAGATGAATGGATTGCAGTCAGCTACAGTTACCACATTGATAATTGAAGAATTCCAACCGTAGATCACAACGATTGTAGAAACCCTGGATTGTGCACGGGATCTTGAGGGTTAACCTTGGTTTTACTCGTAGTGGGCGATGGATGGAAGGTTGAGACTGCATGCGGAAGGAGGGTGGTGAAATCGCTTGATGCCTATGGAACCGAATGAATGCCGAGATCAAGGGATAATGAGTCGGCCTTATTGGCTGAAATGGTATTATTATTGGCTTGCTTTGTTAAACAGACTGCTGCCAGGTGGTGCTCGGTTGGTGTTTTTAGGGCTAGGACATATCTTGAGGATGAGGTACATCAAACTTGGACATGCTTCGGTTTATGGAAGACAACCTGAGTATCTATCTACATTCAACTATAGATCAAGGGTCTCTTGAAAGAGGGATCAGTACCTAGAATTTCATAGGGCAATACAATTTTGGAGGTGTCACAGCGAGTACAATCTATCTTCATGACTGCTATTAACACGTTGGTATGAGTACTATACTCAGCTGGTAAGCCCTCTCTTCACCATGTCAATAAGAGATTTCTTGGATAGAGGGCTCTCTACTTGCATATTACATTGAAGGAGGCTGCTACGTTTCTTCATTCCGTTGTGCTGCAGCCAGCATATAAGAAAATCATAAAGGGACGAATTGTTTAGCTCTCGATAAGCAAGAACCAGAAAATTGTACTGACATGCTTTGTATCGATCGATCCATAGATCGTGAGCGCTGATTGGCTGAATTGAGGATAGTTCGGAATAACCTTAACCTTCACCGGCGAACCCTTAACTTTTCAACCTTCTTTCTACAGCACTGCAATCGCTACAACAAGAGAATCTGTCGCATCACTCTTTAATACTCATTCGATCTTGAGACACAATATCCATGTCGTCCAGCGAAAATTGAACAAGAAGAAGGTCCTCCACAAAATGTCTTCCGCGGAGTCAACAACAATGAAATCGCGAATTTCACCCCGCTTCCTCTCCTCTCTATACACCTCGCTATCCTCGTCGTCACCCCCAACGTCACTTTCAACCACTTCACAAAAGTCTCCAACGCGCCAATGGCACCTCCACCGCATCCTCCGCAGTGACAACGCCGCAGACATCAACGGCGAACTCAACGGAACAGCGACCTTCCACCCATTGCACCACACACCTTCCGAAGACGATGCGACAGCGTATAGACAAATGGTATACAAGGAAGAAGGAGAAATGCCGAGTAGCGTGATGGGCATGGCCGGATTGAGATGGACCAAGAAATATATCTGGCGCTTGAACGGTGCCGCTTCTACAGACCAAAAGCAACAAGAACAACAAGACCAAAACAGCAACCCTGAAATGGGCGGAATCAGCGTCTGGTTCGTCAAAATCAAATCTAGCAAGGAGAAAGCCAAAACTGGGGATCAGGACGAGCCTGATTATTTGTTTCATGAGTTCGATTTCAATTATCGACAGAGACAACAAGACTCCACAGAAACGGCAGACGCGACAGACGTAACAAAGCCGAAATTTGAACCGCCCACGCCACCGCCGCTGATACTCCCCGATCTAAAAGAGAAATATCCAGAGACAACGGTGATTCAAGCAACGGGCGATCATCTCTGTGTCAAGGATATGTATTACACGGCTTACTCATTTAGGGTTGTGCCGGAGACGGGGGAGGTGTTGAGTTGGGCTAGTAGACATGTTGTCAAGGGCCCGAAGAAGAATCAGGATATTTTGAATCTTTATTCTATTCAATAAAAAACTTTGCTCATAACGATCTAATCTTGTGATGTCCTAACACGAGTTTCTCATAATTGGCATTTTGTCATCCAACTAAGTTGCGTTTCATCTCTTGTCCTTGAAATGCCGGAACTGACTTTACTTACAAAATTCTACTTCCAGTGCAATATCCGCATAGGGCTTATATGATTGAATATATGTATTCCACTGCAGACTCAAGGCGAGACTAAGTAGTGTATATAAAATCCGGCCGCAAATCTCCCAAATCCTTGATCTGCTCCTCACTCAAACCCTCAATGCGATGATCCCGCTCACCCCGCTGACGCTTCCTATTCTCGATTCTCAGCAAAATAGTCTGCAAGATCGACCCAAACAGAAGAAACAGCACGAGATAGGCAAGAACGGTGCCGTGACCAGGGTAGAAAGTAGGCGCATCCTTGCCGCGGTATATGTTTGACGAAACGACGCCGTTGAGGTTACCCCATCCGATCACGATACCAAGCGTGACACCACGTTTGTAAACACCTGGAACAATCGGTCTTTTAGTACTAAACTGAAAGGACTGGTATGCTATGTGACTCACCCTCCACATTGTTACTAGTCCAGGAGATGGTGTTTGAAACGCAGGGATAAATCCCCATTGCACCCAGAAAAACACCTGCATAACGAGTACCAGCCGTCTTTGCGCCGAGCAGCATCGAAAACCCGATTGCGCCAAGGATAGAAACGATAATGTTGCAAAGCCCTCTTGCGCGTGTGCGATCCGCGATGTAACCAATAGCCACGGTCAAAACCGCAGCAACCGCGTAGGGCGGGACGGTGAGAAGCTGCGCTCTAGTCGAGGAGTAGCCCTATTCTCGTGAGTAAGATTGCTTTTTTTCTTTTTTTTCACCATTGAAAGGTTAGACTAGACTTACTAGTTCGTTGATGATAGTCGGGATAAATAATGAGAACGCATATAGAGGCCCATCAGCACCCATATAAATAATCGCGCCCAGATATGTCTTCCAATCTTTCAGACTGTCCCATAGATACGACCGTTTCCATTCTTCGTGCTGCCCACTTGCCTGCTGATCGAGAACCAACCGTCTGGTCACACGCTTGCGGTCGGCATCCGAGAGGAAAGTCGCTTTATCCGGGAAATCGACAACAAGCCAGAAGGATAATACCCCCAACACGATTGTGGCCAGACCTTCTAGGATAAAGATCCATGACCAGCCAGCCTTACCACCGACGCCATCCATGTTTGCAATTGCAGCGGCCAAAAGGCCACCGAAGGAGCCGGCGAGAGCGGCAGCGGAAAAGAAAACTGCCATGCGCACACCGAACTCGGATCTTTTGTACCAACATGAGAGATAATAACTAATACCCGGAAAGAGGCCAGCTTCGGCGAGACCGAGGAACCAGCGCGCTGCCATGAGACCGGAGAAATTGTGAACGAGACCCATTGTCGTCATACATATTCCCTACCTCGTACGATCAGCTCGAAGCTCTCACATAAATGGAGAGAACTTTACCCATATGATAATTATCGCCGAGATAAAATACTTCGGCGTGGTCCGTTTCAACAAGACATTCGTCAGGGGCTCAAAGATGGCATACGAGACGAAAAATATGGTAAGCGTGGCATTATACTGGTTGTTGGTCATGTGCAGCGCCTGCTGCAGACCTTCGATCTTCGCGTTTCCCACATTTGTGCGATCGAGGAATGCGGCGAGATACAGCAGCGAGAGCCAAGGGATGAGTCGGAGGTCTAGCTTCCAGAGTAATTTGCGATCCTGATACACCCCGTAAGCTTGAGCCCGTAATTCGGCTTTAAAGTTGTTGTAAGCTTACAATGGCTGCCTTTTCCTCCTCGCTCAAGCCCCCATCTGGATCTTCAACCAGTGAAGCATGAGCATACAGTGGTTTTTCGAACGCCGCTACTTCCATTGCTGAACGCACTGGACGGAATTTTGTCTCTCAAGAAGAGGTCTGAAGACTAGCCGCGAGGGAAGGGGGGGATCTTGCCACGCTGAAAAGAAATCAAAAGGGTGCGCACATTGGGTTCTTCACCAATTTATCCTACCTACGCATCTGCAGAAGCGGATTATAAATGCCCTGCATGCCCACCGGCCACCTCACCTCACCTCCATGTGAGGGGAACACATTCATCCTCAAGTGCGTGCGATCCCTGCTCCTCATGGCGCCTCTAGGCTCAAGCTCCCAGCCTGTAAGCTCAAGCCTCTAGCACTGTGCGCGCACACTTCTATATCCCAAAACGGAAATATTGTTGATGATCAAAAGAACAAGAAAAACCCATGGGGACAAATGAGCACGCCAAGTCTTCTCCGCCCCTTTGTATTTGCCGATGGCCCATGCGACGTATATCTACGTACGTAGTTGGCTACGCTGCTCGGTTTTTATTAAGCGTTTCCCCGCATCCGCTTCTTCGAGTCTAGGGATTACCCTTGGGATGCCGAAAGGATTGGGATAAGAAAGAAATGTTGGCATGAATAAATAATCTTTGTCAAGATTCTGTACAACTCTTTTGACTAGATTGCTTCATGTTGTGGAGTTGTAAGGAATAGATATTCTTAGTTAGAAAGGATTGCTGTGTGGTCTGCAAGCATAAATAGTTAGGAATTCCTACAGCTAGTACAGAAATTAGTTAGACAACATTAACATGCAATAAATATCTCTTCCCTTCTTACATAATTTCCCACGTCAACAAGAAATTCCGTATGAAACAAATCCCGAACCGAGATGGAGGTTTAGGGCAATTATGCTTGAAAATTTCTTTATATCGTCGGTCAAGGAGCGGGTTCTTGAAATGAGAACGACGTCCAGTAGGGCCTGCTATAACGAGTAGAAGACAATCTGGTCAATTCGGATAGTAACTTGGAATCTTGAACCATGTGTGTCATTCCCTAAGTATCACTCAGTAAAGGGAGAGCATTCTGTTTACAACACATCCATGACTCGTGCTCCATCGCACCATGTGCCGTACATAAATATCCATATAAGCTCCTCTGTATTTCACGACGGAAGTTCCGACATTTAGACTACAACCATGCTGGTTTTTGTATGATTATTATCGCAATCAATCAGGTCCTGAAGCAATGTGAACCTCGTATTTTTATTCTCATGTGGCACACCTACTCGCCAATGTTGCTCTCCAGGTGTTTGTATTGTGTTCCACATTTAGGGCTTACATGTGTTCAGAACTTCCGATATCTGACCACGTACGTGTTCGGTAGTGTTAGGCTATTGCTTAGCAATAAGCTTGTGTCATTACCTACCAAAGCTGAAATTTTTTTTTTTTTTTTTCTTTTTGGCATAGTTGAGCTGAAATCACTGGTTCATTCTACTTCAATGGATCTCTTGAGGGAGGCAAGGGTTGGTGCGTTGAGGTATTTGAAGTATAAAAGGGAGGAAGATCATGAGTCCGAAGTATTTAGTCAAGCAATTAAGTTATTGACTCAAATCTAAATATCCAGTCATGTCGAAACTCATAGTGGTCATGGGTATCACCGGTGCCCAGGCATGTTCTCCCAGATACCATAAATATAGAGTGATATCTTTGAATTGTAGACTAAGTTATACAACAGATTCCAAAAGAGATAGGTTGTCCGACTACCAGTCTCGAGGAATATATGAGAACTGAAGATTTCTCGTCCATGTTGAATCTATAATAGGTAGAGAGGGATCATTGCCAATGACCGATGGGTATCGGTGATGCCCGTAAAGTACTTGATTTGTTGAACATTATGCAAAAGAGCAGATTGTCTTGCCATATGAACGTTTCTTTGTCAATAGGCCTGTTGTGGATCCAGAGAAAATAATGAGCCAAGTTCCATCCAAGTTCGATCTTCCATCAAAGAATCGAAACCGCCAAGGATGTCGAAATTGGAATCTGGTATAGAGTATGGAGTGAGCATACTTTGCATCATGACAGGTGCGCCTTCCGTAGTATCAATTGCTGGAAAGACTCCCTGCGTTACATCAGTGAAGGGCGCTGAGGTGTTTATTGCGCCTTTGGTAAGTTGACGGGCATTTTCTTGTGGGTACTTTTTTAAATAGCTCCCAATGTTCACTTGAGACTGTAGAGAAAGATATGTGAGGTCTTTGTTGGTAGAAACTGTTGGATAGAGTATACCCAATTTCGACAGCGGTTCCGCCATGGACATCATTTTTTTTAAAAGTCGTCGCGAAGGGGCTGAAACATTGAAATATGAAGCGGTCAAGCTAAAGGCGCGTGAAATGCTTTCGTTCAAGTTCACAGAGGATGACAGATCCGAAGCCCCCTTGGCCAACGTGTTTCTTTTCGATTCCGATGCTATAACCAGAATTAATAAGCCCACGGCAGAGGCGAGAAAATGCTGAAAGAAGGGGTGTTGTTTGGCGTAAATATCAGTAGTTGCGTCCAGGTCTGTGAGTATGTCGATTGTGTCACAGGCATATTCCATACCTGACTGTGCAATCTGTGGACTACCCGCTATACTAGAGCCGGAAAGAAAACAAGACCGGATAGTGAGACCGCGGAGCTGGTTGGCGCGAAGGTAGAGTAATGTTGGCATGGACTGAGGGAGACTCTCAGTCGTTCGATTTTTAGGGTGAACAAAATTTAGCTCTGCGAGAGATCTCTTTCGCCATTGTTCGATCTGGTAGTTAGTACTGTCGAACAATTCTTCGTCCTCACTTGCACCTGCTGTTTGCATGGAGCCCGAGAAATCCCAGAATCGAGTATAAAAAGACGCATACGTTACCATCGCTTTCAAATAGGGATTCTATCGATCAAAGACGTTCTTATCAGCAAATTATTCGAAGATTATCACGTCCAGCAAGTGCTTTTTACCTCGACGTGCTCCGGCAAAGTTCTCGGAAACCCATTGTCTGAAAAGTGATGGGGGAGCCCGGCCGCACAACTCCATTGCTTATCAAGAACAACTATATTCCACACTACATTGACGACTTCAAAGCGCTCTGCTTCATCTTCAATCATGTGGACTATCGCGTTTTGTCGATGGAGTCCCATTTCCATGGCCACCTTACCAGCGATACCGCATGTTCGCCATGCCAATTGTAAATCATCATGAAAGTAATGGTACATAGCCTACTACAACATTAGAAACGAACGGCACTTTATAATTTAAAAGGACCAACCGCAAGGAGCAATAAAACAATCTTCTTTACGCTCTTTATGGGAGCGAAAACGGCATTCTGAACCTTGTCTTGAACACTGGCATAAAGCGATGTTCCAATGTCGCCATTACCAATGCCCAGCGCAAGAAGGGATATTGCCAGAGCGACTTTAATATTATCCAAAGTATCTGAATCGACCTTGGACTGGTGCTCAATTTCGGCTCGGTGGGATTCTATAGCGGTGTACACCGCTTCAACCTGTGACTTGAAGCGTTTCTGATTGAACAAAGGATGCAGATTGCCTACAATCTCTTCGTATAGGTCCACAAGTCGTAGGGCCTCATCTCTTGTCAGCAACCTCAGTGGCCGGGTGCAGTCTTCACAAAGACATGCACTTGATGCTGGGGAAGCTTTCATGGACTGCTTATTTCCTAGAGAGCTGTTGTTATCCTTATGACTTTGTTTGCTAGCAAAGTAGGGTGAATGTTTAGAATGTTTAGAAGCAGGCCTTGAGTTGTGCGGCATCTCGTTATAATGTGCCGGGTTGATGTGCTGCTCAACAATGTTACGCTCGGCCATGTTGAAAGTGTATTCTGAGCTTGTAGCGCCACAAAATACATCAATATTATTTTCAGGTGTAGAATCATCGGGGGTCTGGTGGTTATGTGACGACCTTGTAGGCCTAGCATGGGTCATGCCCTGGCTTAGACTTTCGGAAGCTCCATGGTCGTCTTGACCAAAATCACTATGTTGAAAAGTACGAAGATTAACAAGCATGTCGATCTGCCTTTGCATATTGCCCACCAAACCGGTCAAGCGTTCGATCTCGCTAAGCAGATTAGAGCGTGAGAACCACTGGTCTAGTTTAGTCTTATTCGGAGATTCCTATCTCACCTATTATTTCCCCGGTCTCCATCTGTTACAGGCTTGTTAGAAGCCTGGCCTGGACCAGACCCACCAAAAGCATGGTTCGAGAGGAAACGAGGGTCTTCATCGTAGTGGCATTCAACAGAGCGCTTTAGGCAGTACTCGCAAGGGGTATGACCATCGCAGCGGCCTTTCCGCCGCTTGCATTCATCACAGGCGCGCAAGGCATAGCGGGCGCGACGTTTCTTTGGTTTATTGTCTCCATGACTAAGCTCACTTATCCTCTTCTGGGGATGCGATGAGGTGGTTGTGCTATGCATGACGGATCTTCCGATGTGCAGTAGAGCAACTAAGAGCACCTGTCTCACTGAGCGTGCCAGTCTAGAGATCGACTAGACGATTATTTGATGTGCCTCACGACTGGAATCAGATCGATGCAGGCGCAAAATGCATGTCATGCAGGGGAGTGACTCCTTGTGAGATTTTGAGGACGTTTCAGGAAGTTCCGCAGCAACAGACGGGAGTTCCGGAGCCCACAAGAGCTGCCAATCAGGGTTTACCTATCGAAGCTTACTAATACGGAGGATAGAAAGTCGCTATGGAGACGAACCGATCAAGGAATAAGATGACCGAGGATGAAGTGGAAGCGGCGTCAGAAATGGACACGATATTGATTCAAAATTCGCTAGCTTCCTCAGCCGTCTCGCTCTGTGCGAGTAAAGCGCATTCTCCTCTGAGAGACTGCTTACTAGCGACTACCTGCCCAACCGCGTTTGTAGTAGTAACCCTAATTACCCCGTAACTCCGTAGTCCTGTTGGAATCCCACTGAGCTAAAAAGATGTACTATATTCAACTCAGCGGAAATTCACTTAGATCCAACAAGCCCTAGGCAATCGGGTAACCCTAGGTAATCCCAGGTAGGTCCGGCTTACCCCAGGTTGTTGTCCAAGGAAGGCCCGGTAATTGCCTGGGTAAGCTCCCACAAGCCCTAAGTGATCTCCCGTGAGTCCTCGGTGAGTTCTCCGGTGGACCCTGCGTAAGCTTTCTAGGGAGCCTTTGAGTAAGCATTTTGGCGAGCCTAACTTTCGACTCATATTTTCTGTCGCGTGCTCAGATTCGGCCCGGAGCCTCGGGTAAGAAATACTCCGCCGGTGATTTTTCAATGAGCGAGGAGCGGACTCGGCAATAACCCGTCTAAGAGAATGTGCTAGACCAGATGTTATCCATCTCACTGAAAATGACGCGTCCATGGCAGATGGTGCTCTTTATCAATATTCGAGGATCTGGACTGGGGCAAGGTTACATTGGCGGTTGTTAGTGTCTTTCTCCGGTTTGGGCGGACTGCCTTGGGCCGAATGTGGTATGTAAGAAATCATTGGTAGTTTTCGCCGAAACCACTGGCAACAGACACGAGATTACCTTTTACAGCCGGTGAGTACACGCCTCATACGAGGCTGCAGCGTTCAAGCTCTTGGCCATCAAGCTATCAACTGATCATCCTTTAATGTGTCCGGAAATGGCGGTGGCTGAACTGAAATCATTTCGAAAAGCGGGTGGAGAACGCCGCTCAAGCGCAAACAAGCACCGGCGCCTTAGTGCAAAACGCCGTCGTTTGCGCCACCGAGTCCGGGATAGTACGTATGGCACGGCCTCGCCGATCATCGATTATATCATGGTAGAACTAGCGATTACTGTTAGCTAGGTTGTCTGTGCTGGACTCCTCATGTCACATTTGCTGCAGCAGAAGGAAATGCATGGAAGAGTCAGAATTGCATCCCACCTATCAACAATGAGAAAAATGAGAAAAATTTTCTCCATCCTGAACACGGTCCCGAGTAACAAGCGCAGGATTTAGCGTGTGAGGGGCATGGGGTCCCCAGGCCATGACTCGACTCTAGCAACTCTGCTAGTATGAAAACCAATCAGATCGTGAGTCCTGTGCGGGGGATTCGTTGTCAGACCATGGTTGGCGTCGAATTCTGGGAAAACATCCCCATTTTGGGGGCCGAAGGAGGAGGTCACATGGGAAATGCGGACAAACAATGAAACATGGCATAAAAAAACGGAAAGCTCCCAAAGGAAAGCCGTAACGAGCGCTCATGCATCGTTGACGTATAAGAATCTCTCTCTGCCCGAATGCTAATTCGGCCTCTGAAGTAACTTTTAACCTCCGTTGGTGTACGTACGGAAATCATTGCAGAACCAACGCCCATCATGGAGGCTTCTGCCAAGTAAGAATTGCTACCTTTCCACCTTCATATGTTTGTCTAATCGTGATTAGGAGTGACCAACGACCAAATGAGGAGGGCTACGAAGCCCATCACGTGGATTTGAACGCCAATGTTTCGGGACAGTGAGTGCTTTCTTCTATAGACCCCATCGCGAATAGTTGTTGACAGTATGAAGGATTGAGAACCCTCTCGCCAATATCCCTCGATCAATTCTCCTCTCACAGGTAGAGGAGTTTGCCAAGGAAAAGGATCTCGTCGAGTACACCGAATTGCTGAAGAAGGGTGCCCTAGTTGCCCAAGACCCTACCAGCTTCGAGTCGATATCCGGGGAATTAGCCCTGAGCGAGACAGAAATTCATGATCTCAATGCCGAAATCACACACAAGTGGCGCCATCCGAGGACCTTGTATTTCACGATTATTCTCTGTTCTATTGGTGCTGCCGTGCAGGGCTGGGATCAAACTGGTTCCAATGGAGCCAACCTTTCTTTCCCTGACGTTTTCGGAATCGGAGGTACAAGCAATCACGACAAGCTGATTGTAGGTTTGATCAATTCGGCACCTTATCTTGGGTCCGCCTTCATCGGATGTTGGATTTCTGATCCATTGAATTTCTATTTGGGACGTCGAGGTGCCATCTTCGTTGCCGCAATTTTCTGTTTCCTTCCTGTCATCGGCTCCGCGGTCACACAATCCTGGGGTCAGTTATTTGCTTGTCGTATTCTTCTAGGTATCGGAATGGGTGCCAAAGGTTCCAGTGTTCCTATTTTCGCTGCTGAAAACTCTCCTGCGTCTATTCGAGGTGCCTTGGTTATGAGTTGGCAAATGTGGACGGCCTTCGGCATTTTTCTGGGATACAGCGCCAATCTAGCAGTCGCCCATGTCGGTGCTATTGCCTGGCGACTCCAACTCGGATCTGCGATGATTCCGGCGATCCCGCTGCTCTTGGGTGTATACTTTTGCCCAGAATCGCCTCGTTGGTTGATGAGTACGTTCTACACTCCGATTCATTTACCCATAGGCATGAATGGAAGCTAACACGTTTGACCATCTCTCTAGAGAAAAACAAGTATCCGCAAGCAATGAAGTCTTTGCTGAGACTACGCATCAACCCGCTCCAAGCCGCGCGTGACCTATACTACATTCACAAACAGCTCGAGATCGAAGCCGCCGTGGTAGGAAAGAACAACTATTTTACCCGCCTCATCCAGCTTTTCACTATCCCCCGTGTTCGTCGTGCTACCTTGGCTTCCTTCACGGTCATGATTGCGCAGCAAATGTGCGGTATCAATATCATCGCCTTCTACTCCTCTACTATCTTCGCCAACTCCGGCTTCAGTAACTTCCAGGCGTTGTGGGCATCATGGGGTTTCGGCCTTATCAATTTCCTATTCGCCTGGCCTGCAATCTGGACTATTGATACCTTTGGTCGCCGATCGCTGCTGCTCTTCACTTTTCCCAATATGGCATGGAGTCTCCTAACTGCGGGATTGTGTGCATTGATTAGTACACATCTCAAAGCTCATCTAGCCCTTGTGGCGATGTTTATCTATATTTTTGCCATCTTCTACTCCCCGGGTGAAGGTCCTGTTCCATTCGCTTACTCAGCAGAAGTCTTCCCATTGTCTCACCGTGAGCTTGGTATGGGCTGGGCTGTTGCTACTTGTCTGTTCTGGGCTGCTGTTCTTTCTATTTTCCTCCCCCTCATGTTGGAAACAATGACAACCACGGTATGTCTTCGTCCTCTTTCTCCCAACCACTGTTTGTTACAAAGACTAATTATCGCTACAGGGCGTCTTTGGATTCTACGCAGGAACGAACCTTCTCGCCTTCGTCATGATCTTCTTCTGGGTTCCCGAGACCAAACAACGAACCCTGGAAGAATTAGACTACATCTTCGCCGTGCCCACCCGAGTCTTCATGCGTTATCAGCTCAATAAGGCTCTACCTTACTGGATTCAACGCTACGTTTTCCGCCGCAAGGATGTCGTCCTTGAGCCATTGTATCATTTGGAAAAGGCCAACCGAAGTGCGGACGCGGATGTCATTGCCGCGGAGCAAGCTACCGTGCAACACACTGAGAAGTTGGCGACGACGGAGGGCACAGAAGACATCTCATCGCCTGAGGGTGGTAATAAGGAGGTCGTGAATTAATGGACTGGGGATTGGTACATGATATGAGGGCATATGTGGATACACTTTTTCTTGTACAGTCAAGATTAGCTTTACTGATGGTCTCGGCTAGTGATGTATTTCTCAGGCCAGGAATAGTGTTCCTGGAAATCGATGTCCTTGTAAAGGGAGGGACTTAAATAGCGTGATTATGCGAGTATAATTTATACCCCTGATGATATATATACCCTAGACATGTAAGAAAGAGTTGGATGCATAGGATAGTTATTTGTATTAATTCTTTCAGGACTTTACTCTATCTATAGAATAGAAATATGTTGTTTATGAACCAGGGTACAGACGTTGTATCAATCTTATCCCTCTGTCCATAGCTGCCCATGGATTAGATAGATGTCGGATTCAATGGGACTTTAAGCAGTTTTTCTCACAAGTACCAAGGGAAATAACGTAAACGCGATCACCCGAGCTTATTTTATAATAACATCGAGAGTGAATAACTAGTAATGACTTCAGGGACAATGTACTGCACTTCCGTCCATCATCGGCTCTTCTTATAGGTGGATAAAATTGATCGATGTTCCTCAATACCGACCTACTGAAGCATGGCAGACAGCATATATATTGACATGACGATCATTTTGGGGAGTGCGGGGCTAGTAAAGCTAGAGAATCTCGACTACTTGTTTTGATTCTTGATTCAATTTCGGTGTAACAAATACCGAGTATCTGGATATCTGTTGTTGATCATCGGTATATTGCAAGGGTAACAATTTGATCTTGGGCGAAGTGTGTGGTATAAGTAGAAGCGTCATCTCATGAATATAGAATCATTTCCTAAGCTTATTACTTAAAGTATCTATGTACCTAAATTCAAATATCATTTGATATGAACCCTAGCCACCAAAATGATAGGACTTGCAACCCTACTTGCCCTGATGGGTGCAGCATCGGCAAATAACCTCCTAGCCGAGCTGAGTTATGGCTCCTTCCAGGGTTATTATGATGTGGACTACAACATGTCCTACTGGAAGAAAATACCATTTGCTGCGCCCCCAGTGGGCGAGAATCGATTCAGGGGTCCCCAACCACCCGCTCAAACCAAGGATACGTACGATACTAATAGTACTTTCCTCGCATGTCCACAAAAGCTCAGTACTGGCTCTGAGGATTGCCTGTACCTGGGAGTATTTGCAAGACCATGGAGTCAAGGACAAAAACTACGTCCAGTATTCGTTGAGTTTTATGGGGGCGCATTTGTCGAAGGTTCTGCCTCCACCGGGTTACCTGGAATATTCTACCCGTTGTTAAACTCGAGCGACGAGAGCGATTTTATCGCAGTCGGTTCGAATTATCGAACAAATGCATTCGGATTCCTACCGGGACAGGAGGTGCACGACGATCCCAAGTCTGATTTGAATGCTGGTCTATTGGATCAGCAATATGCCCTGGAATGGGTACACAAGTACATCCATCACTTCGGCGGCGATTCATCGCAGGTTACAATCATCGGCCAAAGCGCCGGGGGAGGGAGCACGGTAGCACAGTCGCTTGCAAACGGCGGTAGAACAGAACCCCCTCTGTTTCAGAGATCTCTATCGTTGAGTCCATTTTGGCCCAAGACATATCGGTACAATGCGCCAGAAGCGCAAGCCATCTACGACCAGTTCACGCGTGAGAGCAACTGTTCTAGCTCTACGGATACTCTCGGTTGTTTGAAGACCGCCAGTTTGGAAACATTGATGACCGCCGCGTACAATGTGACGTACAGTGACGAGTATGGCCCTTCTTCGTACACATGGGCACCAGTCATAGACGGCCACTTTTTACGCACCACTCTCACCGAAGCAATCAAAAATGGCGATATCAATGGCGATGTACACTGGGGAATGTATAACACATATGAAGGAGAGAATTTCATTCCGCCCTCACTCAACAACTCTGATTCGGGCTCATCAGATGCAGCGTTCAAGCTTTGGTTGAGTGATTTCCTACCTGGACTCTCCCAACATGAGCTGCAACGTCTTGAAGCTGTCTACCCACCAAGCGGCAGCAGTGAAAATATTGAGAGTTACAATTCTACTTATGTACGCGCGGAATTGGTATATCGAGATCTTGTCCTCGCTTGTCCTGCGTATTGGACTGCCAGCATTGCGGAAACGGGATACCTGGGCGAGTACACAATTTCACCGGCGACCCACGGGAGTGATGTCTCTTGGGTAAGTGAGAACATCACAATGTCAAATCTCGTTCTTTTTTGTGCTGACGTAGAACAGTGGGATAATCCTAACGTCCTGCAAATAGAATACCCTACGATCTACCACGGATTTGCAGGTGCCTACGCGTCCCTGATACAGACGGGTAACCCTAACACAAACAAATTGACTAATTCCTCGGAGGCTGCGGTTCCAAATATCAGGACGGGAAAGGAATGGGTAATAGCAATGAGTGGCTTTACGACTGCGAAAATAGAACAGTTGAAAGAACGATGTGGATTTTGGATGGATGTGGCAGCAAATGTTCCCATCTAAGTGGACAGATTCAAAAGCTGTCGAGCATTCACAGCCCGTCTTGATAGTTCTTAGTTCGGTCTAAAAATTGCCATTTCATTGCTCCTCTATCTCATTCTTGGACATTGATGTTGGGGGGGGGGGGGGGGGGGGGGGGGGGGGGGGGGGGGGGGGGGGGGGGGGGGGGGGGGGGGGGGGGGGGGGGG